>ML664165.1:2088802-2271439 GCA_007570785.1 Antilocapra americana | reverse complement strand
TGTGTGTGTGTGTGTGTGTGTGTGTGTGTGTGTGTGTGTGTGTGTGTTTATATATATTTGGCCTTCCCAAGGTGGTGCAGTGGTAAAGAATCTGCCTGCCAATGCAGGAGACACAACTGATGTATCTGCTTGATTCCTGGTCTGAAAGATGCCCTTGAGTTGTCTCTGTTGTGGTTCAGTCACTTAATCCTGTCTGACTCTGATGCTGCATGGACTGCAACACACCAAGCTTCTTGTCCTTCACTACCTCCCAGAATTTACTCAGATTCATGTCTATTGGGTCAGTCATGCTGTCTAACCATCTCATCCTCTGCTGCCCTAGGAAATAGCAACCCACTCCAGTATTCTTGCCTGGGAAATCCCATGGACAGAGGAGCCTGGCAGATTACAACCCATGGGTGGCAAAGAGTTGGACACAACTGAGCAACTGAGCATTCACACAGGCATATATATATATACATATTTAATATATACTTAATGAATATTTAATACAATATATAATATTTATATATTTAAATATATATATTTAAACTTTTACTGTGATGAAGTTCATCTACCATATATTGTTTAGTTAAAGCTTATAACATTAATAGAATGGATAAAGTGATATTTGAAGAAATATTATCTTTAACAGGGAAACAGAGAATCATGCAAAATTTTAGATAATTGACAGAATCAAATGGCTGGTTCAAATAGTCCTGCATGCCAAACCCTTACTCCTGGAATCTAATCTCAGGTGTAATTATTCCAAGAATAAAACTTCGTAATTTAAAAATCAATGTGTTTACCCCTCAGCTCTAGGGTCTTGTAGTGTGGAGAAAAAGTTTTATAATTTAGCAAAAATAGCTGTAGACTGGGTAAAATTAATAAAATATTCCAAGGAGTATGAATAAAGTAAAAATATCCTGAGAGCTCTTAGGGTGAAATTTTTTTTAATTAATCTAGGTATGAATAATTAAATCATAGATATGAAACAGTAAAATGTCAACACACAAATCTTATGTGTAGCCATATTTAGATCTTAAAAGACATAACATAAAGAAAAAATCTTCACAGCAATTTTCCTTTACATTATCCATATGTTAAAAAAATAAGAATTATACATTCAGAATATATAGATCCTAAACTTTGAGTAGTGATCATTTCTTGGTAATCTCATCTATGTTTATTTCAGTGAAGCACTCAGAAAAGAAAATTTGGAGTTTTTGTGGCAAACATCTCAAAATCCATCCACGTTTTCCTGAAGTCAAGTAAACAATCTGACCAAATAAGTTTTCTGAATTTTTATTTGATTTGTCTTGTGTGTTAGATAATGTATATGCTACCATGCATTTCCAAGCTTTCAAGTATTTCAAAATACTGAAACAATCCAATTTTTTTCTCCTGCAATCCACTCTCCCCCTAATGCTGACTGTAAGATTTTGAAATCCTGTCCTTTTTTCTAAGCATCTGGCATAAATCTCCGTCAGACACCAAGAAGGAGGGGCAAATTCTGTGGTCTGCATGAGAACAGCCGAGAGCTGCCAGTATAATCCCTTGACGATGCAAAAATTTCTTCAAAGAGGGAATTCCACTTAACATGCAAGCAGGCAAGCCTGATACACTTAGTTTCTTTCCATTTTAGTGATATTAATTAGAATGAAACATAATGGTATTCTTTGTTAATCTTTTTTTTTGAAAAGCAGCTAAAATTCCAGAAAAGAAATTTTGTTATGTCAGCATCTAGATGACTCAGATTTACACATAAAGTTTGAAATCACATTGCATGTTTACAGAATGTCACTATCTGACACACAAAGTTTGAAAACAGTATACTGCAGTAGTTTGGTAAAAACTTTGAGGATTTGAATGAGAATTGGGATAAAAGAAATAAAAGGTGCCATTGGGTGGACATAGATAATTTTTATGCTTTAATATTTGTGCTTTTATTTACTTTTTTCTTGAAGCACTCCATAGGTTTCACCAGATAACCCTCACACTGGGGCACTGGTCTGGTCCATCTGTGGGATTCTGGGCAGAACCACATTTACTAGAAACCTTCTAAGCTTGCTCCCCAAAGTTGTAGCTGTTTGCCTTTCATGACACATTCCATGACTCCAGTCTTGTTTAGAGAATTCCTCCTCCCAACTCACAAGCCTTGAAGTCAAAGTGAAGTGGAAGTGAAAGTCGCTCAGTCATATCCGACTCTTTGGGACCCCATGGACTGTAGCCCACCAGGCTCCTCTGTCCATGGAATTCTCCAGGCAAAAACACTAGAATGAGTCACCACTCCCTTCTCCAGAGGATCTTCCTGACTTGGGAATTAAACGCAGGTCTTCTACATTGAAGGCAGATTCTATACTGTCTGAGCCACCAGGGAAGCCCTGGAGTCAAAGATATGGTGCTAAACAGAGACTTCCAGAGAGAAAGTCAACTACCGTTCCCTATTTATTTTTCTAGCATCTACTCCAAAACCATGGAGGAACAAGTGTACTCCCCTCTGTGGTCACCATCCCTGAGTACACTGCTGCTGCTGGTGCTGCTCAGTCGCTGGCCATCATCCAAATTAGAGCTGAGGCTGTTCTGAAATTGCTATCTGTGTCTTGGTTGCTGGGGGGAAAAAAAAAGTTGAAAGAATGAACCATTTCTAGCTCCCTCTGGATTTTTTTTTAATTGTTTTTGCCATACATTGTCATGATATCACCATGGGTTTACATATGCTTCCCCTCCGGAACCCCCCTCCCTCCTCCCTCCCCCCCGGGAAATCTCGCTGCACCAGCCCTGAGCATCAATCCTGGGCTGGCGATTGATTAGACACATGACGATTAACATGCTTCAATGCCCTTCTCCCATATCATCCCACCCTTCCCCTCATCCACAGAATCCACAAGTCTGTTCTATACATCTGCGTTCCTTTTGCTGTCTCGCATGTTGGGTTCTCGTTACTGTCTTTCTAAATTCCATATATATGTGTTAATGTATTGTTGTTTTTGCTTCTGGCTTACTTCACTCTGGATAATGGGCTCCAGTTTCGTCCATCTGAGTAGAATTGCTTCAAATGAATTTTTTTTTTTTTAATGCTGAGTACACAATATTCCATTGTGTATATGTACCACAGCTTTCTTATCCATTCGTCAGTTGATGGGCATCTAGGTTGTAACTATGTCTCAGTTTAACCCAAGACACCAGAGACAGCACTTTCCTGGTGGCAGGCCCAGTGGTAAAGAATCCACCTTCCAATGCAGGAGATACAAGTTTGATCCCTGATCCTGGAACATCCCACATGCTGTGGAGCAACTAAGCCCATGAGCCACAACTATTGAGCCTGTGCCCTAGAGCATGGGAACCACAACTTCTGAGCCCACCCGCTGCAACTACTGAAGACCATCATCCACTGGAGCTAGAGAAAAGCCTGTGCAGCAATGAAGACCTAGAACAGCCAAATAAAAGACATCAGAGACGATCTTGGGATGATTAGAATCTCATTAAAACCACTATCAAGCACAACCCTTTATTTACAAGCCTCATTCTTACTTTACATTCTCTGTAGTGGGTCTCAGAGCAGTAACAGTTAACACATATTTACCATCCTTGGATACTCTTCTAGGTGCTTCACAAATACTCATTCATTGTGCCAGACACCCTGGACATCTTCTCAGATTTCTTTGATGGCCTCCCTCTCATCAAGCCTTCCTTGTGCTAGGTCTCCTCCACTGTCAGACTCAGATGAACCTTGTTGCAGGAGTCCTTGAGAAAACATCAAGGACTGGATGACAACCTCAAATTGCGTTGCATGAGAACCAGCTCTGCACTGAAGTGAACTTTGACTGATGGGATTACAGATGAGGATCCATGAATATAATTTCTCCCTTATTTCTCTTTTCTGTGGCTGTTCCCTATTATAATTCTTCCAGGTAATTCCCAATAAACATGCCTCTCAAGAGACCTGCTTTATTTCCATGTTGCTTGCTGTGATGTAGAACCCAGATTGGTAAACACGATATAGTATTATTTTACCTACTTCGTTAACAACTGTTGCCTTTTCTCTCACTTTTATCGCCCTAGGCTGGAAACACAGAAATGGAGATCCTCTTAAACCCTCCCTCAGCTCCACAGGCTACAAGGCCAAGACTGAGATATTAATTTATTTTCTAAAAATCCTGTGATGTAGATACTACGACTGTCCATTGCACAACTAAGAAAACTGAAGCACAGCAGGATTATGAGTAACTGATACAAGTTAATACATCAAAGAGCAGGCCATGATATAAATACTGTACATACAGTTTGGGTCCAGAGTATGTGCTTAAATCAGTGCTGTTTGATGATGTCTGAATCAAGAAGGCACTTGGAGCTAAATTTGTATTATTAGGAAAAAAATAATTTTTTAAAAGAAAAAACCCATTGGAGATAGTTGTCTTGGATCCTGGAAAAAGCCACAGAAGACATGAGAATTGACAATCCCAGTGTCAATTAGATCTGCTCTCTAATTCAAATACCATTGCCAAGGGGTGTGTATCAGCTCACTACTTCTATTAATATAAAAAACCCAGGGTAGAGGGGTTTTTAATACTATCAGTTCCCAGCACATTCTAGAATTACCAGAAAGCTACACAAATAAGTATACTCTGTATTACCATAGTACTCTTTTGAATAAACTTCTAGAAGAAATCCTACATATCTCTCTTCCTTAGTATATTCCTCATGTAATAACTTGTGAAAAAATATATTTAATTTTAATTGATAAATCCATCCATAGTTTAGAACTAAGCATTTATTAATGGTTTTCCAGGTGACACCAGTGGTAAAAAAATCTGCTTGCCAATGCATGAGACACAGGTTTGATCACTGAGTTTGGAAGATCCTCTGAAGAAGGAAATGAATACCCACTCCAGTACTTCTGTCTGGAAAATTCCACAGACAGAGGAGCCTGGCAGGCCATAGTCTATGGGATCACAAAGAGTCAGACATGACTGAGCATGCAAGCACGCATACATTTATTGATAATTGTCTCCATTCATTTTTGACTGAATATCTTTTTATGCTTCCCTTTTCAAAATCAAACCTAATAAATCCTCAAATTAATGTAGCAGTGCAGACTTCCACCAGCCAAACCTAAAAAAGCAGTTGTAATAAAATTATAGAAAGGGGCACTAGTTACCTGGCTGGGAAAATACAAAAGTGATGTTTGCTGACTGTGGTTTAGAGCTTGAAATGTCATCATAAAAAATGCAGAAAACCTAAACATTTATTCCTAGTAATATTTTTTCACTTATATACAATAATAAATCTGACAGCCTACTTATTATTGCAGAATGGACTATGGTTTGCGTCAAGTACATGCAAACCATTCCATTCATTCCAAAATATCAATTATAGCTCTTCCAGGAAACTGGAAAACTTTCAAAATCCAGCTGAGTTTTGGGGCAGTTCAAACTCAAACTCGATGTTCTTCAGGCCCATAACTAATTTCTTTTTTAATCCCTAATCCTGTATGTCCCACATTCAAATCATCAGATTTTACCAATTCCTCTTCTACAGCATTTTCTCATCTTTAACCTTTCTTTTCCACTCTCAGAGCTTGGTCACATTGTATTTTCAGGTTGTGATTCAACCAGTATGGCCTGGACTCTGTAGACACTTCACTGCTTCCCTCAGCTTTAGGAAGGAGCATTTTCCAAAGTTACTTTGTGAACTGCATCTTCTCTCCCAAGTTGTAATACAGTTTATATTCTGTCACAATCACAGTTCTCTACTTGATCAAGACTCTCTCTTCATACACAGCTGGCTTAAAATTTTTAAAATTTGAAAAATATTTTTTTTTCCTAATAACACAGATTTAGCTCCAAGTCATTGGAGTCGTTTTAAGTTGTTTTCATGTGTTCTCCTTCCCATTTAGAACTTTTAACACTATTCTTCTGTCGATCTTCACAACCTGTCACTCAAATCTTTCACGCAAATGTGAACTCCATAGACAGACCAATGTTACATTTATTTGTATATCTCTCTTTGGTGTATTATGTTGGATTTCTTTAGGAAACCAGGAAGAAGATTGTCACCAAAACCTGATCATGCTGACACCCTGGCCTTGGACTCCTGGCCCCCAGAACTATGAGGAATACATGTTTGTTATTTAAGCTTCCCAGGGTATATTATTATTATAACAGCACAAACTAATCAAGACTGGTTACTAAAAAAATTAAATGCAAAGTCCTTATAAGGATAGTAGGCTGTTATTAAGTGTTATACATATTTGTTAAATATTTTTTTTTAAAGAAAATAATTGTACAGCATTAAGCAGAGGTCTTTTCCCCTGCTGTGAATTGTCTTTGGAGAAGAACAAAATTAGCATGACTATTTTAGCCAATTGAATTCTTCACATTCACTTAAACACTTATGGAAATCAAAACAATGAGCTTCAAAGTGTTGGCATGAGACATTTTCTAGGTGGTTGGATTTGTTTGTTTGAGCAGGCTAATGACGGCTCACTCTAGTGGAGAAGTAAGCTGTCGGTGTCTTTAAGACACTCCAATCACAACAGATGAGCAGACAGTTTAATCTCTCTGGTAAGGAAAGACTCAGCAAGTTTGGTGAAGTAGGCTGGTGAGATACTTGGCATTATATAGACAAAACAACTTATTAACCAATTTTCCTGTTTCAGTTTTCACCCACTGCATGTCCTGATACATATACCCATCTGCATGGAAAATATCCCTGAGAGAGATGTGGCAGAAGAGTTTGGTAATGTTTTCTTTTGTTGTTTTTGATATGGTATTGAATTACAGTATCCAATCTCTATTAAAGAACATACATGCCATTTTTATGATCTAGAGTAGATAATAAATCGGGCCATGGCCAAATATTAATACTAATAATTATATCAGGCTGCCCTCAGGATTTTGAGATGTTTCAAAAATTAATTTTTTTTTCTAGGTTTCTCATGTCAAATGTACTCTGTAAAGCAGCTCCTACAGCACAATAATCATATCTATTGTGCTGGGTCAAAAAAACAGAGAGCATATATCAACCTCCTCAGACTTAGGTGGGCAAGCACAAGTTGACTAACTGAGGAGATTTATGTGGCTTCTGTACTGCAGTTGCATTCAACCTCTGCTTGATCCCTGATAGATGTTGATGTCCGTTTCTAATTGCTGACTGGCTCTCCAGCTCTTGTACTATAAAAGACTGGGTCACAATGACCCAGAAGAGTAAAAAACTGACAATGAGGTAGTTCAGCATTTCTACACAAATATATTCTCTCATGTTTGTGGCAGACATGGGTTTGAGTCTGTAGCAAGTAGAGCTTTTAAGGGTGTCTCAACACACAGAAATAGGGAGGAAAAAAAAAAGTCATGAGAATATGGCATTAAATTAGAAGGACTTCTTTATTTCTTAAATGTAGTGGGGAAATATGTAAAGAAGCTAAGCTCCCATTCCCACTTGATTTGAAGCTGCTCTAACCCCAACACTCTCCTAGCCAAACATCACATGTCCATGGGAATGTCAGGATAGTTCAAGAAACAGAGAATGGAAATGATCCTACTCTTTCCTTACTATTGAGAGAATTTTCAGCACATTTTTAAAATTGATTTATAATAGTTTAACATATATTTGATATTATTCTTTACTATGTGTTACAAATATAGGCTTCCAGACTTTCTACCTTGTGTTGGGGGCATGTAGGTGTTAAATATATTCTTATTTCATGTTTAATTTATGGTGAAGAGTCCTTCTCCACACCAAGATTATAGATTATATACCCAGGAATTTGTGGATACTTACATGATTTCAGACTGCGCATTTAAATCTATTACTTGTTTTGTGTAAATAGTGAAGAAATACCCATATTTATTTTTATTGCCATTTATGTAATGAACCAATTATCTTTACTAATTTTAAATGACATTTATAAGATACTAAATTGCCATTATACTTGAGTCTAATCTAGTCCATTTAGGTCAGTGGACTATTGATCTATGTCCATATTAATTGTTAATTTATGAAATTTTATAGCACAATTACTATTATTAAAATATGCTTTTATTTTTCTATTATTTTCCTGTTTCCTTAGGTTTATTTCTACAGATGTTCTTTAGAGTAATTTTTTTCATTAAGAAAAAAATACTTTAAGAATTTGACCAGGATTAATTGTATAGCACTAATAGATTAATTTAGGGAGAATTGACCCATTTTAGTATTTTCCTATTCAAGATCCTAATATATATGTTCTCTCTAGTTGTCTTCTGTAGTAGATTTCAGAATTTTAATTATATATTTTTATATTATTCTATCATGCTTTGTGTTGAAATATGTACACATTTTCCTAGGTTTCCCTTTAACTTTTTCATAAAATTCTGATTGTGTTTATAGGAGGAAAGCCGCTGAATTTATTTCTGGATATTTTTAAGTGAATTCATTAATAATAAATAAGCATCTTCATAGATTTGTTAAAAAAAAAAAAAAACACCAAGTACTAGAGATATCTTATTTCCCTGTGAATAATGCCTGAGGAGCATGTGAGAAAGGGTTCTCAGACTCTGCAATATTTCCAAATTCTCCCAGTACTTAAGGGTATATAGGTTTGTGCACACTGCACTGTATGACTATTTAAATTCTTTCTTCCTAGGTGAGCCTGTCTCACTGACATAAGTCTTTTTTATAAAGATTGTTGAAGCACAATTCATGTCATGGTATTTGAAAGTTAGTTACAGATATTATGAAGTCCAAGCCATTAAAAGTTTTCCATACATCAAATATATTGAAGGCTTGAAATGCATTCAAATCTCTTTCTCTATATTTTCTTTAATGAAATATAACCATCACTATATCATTGTTCCAATTACTGAACTTCAGCTGATAGTGTTAAAACATGCTCAGGTGATCAGATAGCCAAAGACCAACTATAGTGGTAGCCCCTATTTTACAGAAACTATAAAACCAATACTAGAAAAAAACAAAATGAAACTGTTGGTGCCCACAAGGCAACTGACTTCTTCAATGGGAGATCAAAGTCTCTAGTTCCTTTAAGGTTGAACAGAATCCAGAGGAAATGTTTATCTGTGTCAAAGAAAAGATTACTTGGAGAGGCCTGGATAATAGACTGACCATCCATGATCCAGCAAACATCCTCCACCAAACTTCCTAGTAACAAAAATTATAAATCCTTCTTGTTTAGGTAACATAGGGATCGTTATTTTTACATCTGTCAAATAATGAACATGTCAGCCCCTACTGGTTCACAGTTAAACAGATCAGATATTAAAAATGAGATCTAATCCTTCAGCAACTGATCAAGAATTAGGGGCAAAGTTTCATTTTGGG
The DNA here is from genome assembly GCA_007570785.1 of Antilocapra americana. Taxonomy (NCBI): domain Eukaryota; kingdom Metazoa; phylum Chordata; class Mammalia; order Artiodactyla; family Antilocapridae; genus Antilocapra; species Antilocapra americana. The sequence continues at coordinate 2,262,139 of ML664165.1, read as the reverse complement.
GGTACAGATTTCTTAGTAGAAATCATGCAAATACACTAAGAATAGGTATATATGTTATAACATCAGCTGAAGAAGTCTAAATTTTCTTGCAGAAGATATTTTCAACTGAAAAAAGTTTTCTCTTGTCAGCTATTTGAGTGGTAAAAGTTTACTAAGGCAGTCTTCCCTTAACCTTATTATTGTTTATTGTTTCAGAATAGCTTTATCTTAGAGAATTGTTTAATGTACCATAAGAATCACTAGGGGTTAAAGTTAACTGCATTCTTAATGTTGTTAATGATGTATGGTGAAGCTTTTGTTAACACCATCTCCCCAGTCACTCAAGCTTCCAGTTCCCCTTAAAAAAAAAAAAGGATTTCTAATCACTTCAATGACTTCCTGATGGCTAAAAAATAAAGCAAAAATCTGCATATAGTAGGTTCCCCATTATTTGGCAAAGACCTCATTCTTGTTCAATACCTGCCTGAGGCGTGGCAGTTGAGTTAACTGAGTGGTAGCAAAAAAACATGGATATTTCAAGGGACAGAGTGAAATCAAGTTCAGGAACTCAGAAGAAGTATAAAGAGGTTATAAATTAATTCCTTATAAAGGTCATATTTGAGGCATATTTGACATATGCAGGTGAGTGGAAGAAACCAAGTATGAAGACAGTGATTAAGTATCTTTTTCCCTATGTCCGGTCCTGGCAGAAGTGGCTACAGCGGCCACCATAGCGGTGGTGGCAACAGAGACAGCAGAGCGCTGACTGAGGCCCCACCACCTTTCACCCTGCCCTTCTGCCAGGGACGGGAAGACGCACACAGGGATTATTTGGTAGAGAAGACCAGTATATCCTACTGGGTTCAGAGGAAAAAATACCCTCCTTATTGTAAACTTCAGTCTTTCTTTTTTTTTTTCTTTAATCAAAGAAGCTTCCATTTATTACAGTTTTGAAACACATTTTTCATGACTTAGCTTCCTAATACAAAAAGCAAAATGGCAATGAAAGATAAACTTCATCAGATACTAAAATTATATAATTTGTTCAGGAGACAACTTAGATATTGGTTAAGTGAATTGACATATGTTTTCCTTTTCACCTTTGAAAGATTTTATTCAAAACCTGAAATAAAGTGGTTTATTTCAAATCACATAATCACATTTCTTCTCATCCATAGTTCTCAGAACTTTTTCATCCTGGTTTTGAGGAGGAGCAGCCAGTCTTGAGTTGATGGGACAAGCAAGATCCAGAAGGACCCCATGACAGAACAGCCACGCTTTTAGGACCAGATTCCCACAGCAGAGAAGCAAGGAGTACCTAGAGGGTACCTCTGCTGCTGCTGCTGCTGCTAAGTCGCTTCAGCCCTGTCCAACTCTGTGCAATCCCATAGACGGCAGCCCACCAGGCTCCCCCATTCTTGGGATTCTCCAGAACACTGGAATGGGTTGCCATTTCCTTCTCCAATGCATGAAAGTGAAAAGTGAAAGTGAAGATGCTCAGTCATGTCTAACTCCTAGTGACCCCATGGACTGCAGCCTACCAGGCTCCTCTGTCCATGGGATTTTCCAGACAAGAGTACTGGAGTGAGGTGCCATTGCCTTCTCCAGTAAACTTCAGTTGTAAATTGAAAAAGTAGGGAAAACCACTAGACCATTTAGGTTTGACCTAAATCAAATCCCTTACAATTATACAGTGGAAGTGACAAACAGATTCAAGGGATTAGATCTGATACACAGAGTGCCTGAAGAACAATGGATGAAAGTTCATGGTATTGTACAGGAGGTGGTAATCAAAAACATCCCCAAGAAAAAGAAATGTAAAAAGGCAAAAATGGTTGTTTGAGGAGGCCTTACAAATAGCTGTGAAAAGAAGACAAGCTAAAGGCAAAGGAGAAAAGGAAATATATACTCATTTGAATGCAGAGTTCCAAAGACCAGCAAGGAGAGATAAGAAAGCCTTCCTAAGTAATCAATGTAAAGAAATAGAGGAAAACAATAGAATGGGAAAGACTAGAGATCACTTCAAGAAAATTAGAGATACCAAGGGAACATTTCATACAAAGATGAGCAAAATAAATGACAGGAATGGTATGGATCTAACAGAAGCAGAAGATATTAAGAAGTGGTGCAAGAATACACAGAAGAACTATACAGAAAATATCTTAATGACCCAGATAACCACAATGGCGTGATTACTTACCTAGAGCCAGACATCCTAGAATCCAAAGTCAAGTGGGCCTTAGGAAACATTAGCACAAACAAAGCTCAGCTATTTCAAGTTCTAAAAGATGATACTATATGGTTGGATGGACTGACTCGATGGACATGTCACTGACTCAATGGACATGAGGTTGAGCAAGCTCCAGGAGTTGGTGATGGACAGGGAAGCCTGACGTGCTGCAGTCCATGGGGTTGCAGAGTCAGACACGACTGAGTGACTGAACTGAACTGAACTGATGCCCAGCTCTATTTCTAATCTTTCCTTCATATGCACTTCAGCACTCTATTTAATACCTTTATGTCTTTGTTGATGAAGCTCCCCCTAGATAGGTATCTGGCCAGTGTGGTGAACTACTGATCTTTTGAAACTGAGCTCTGATTTTGCCTTCACTAATCCTTCTACTACACCTCTCCCCACGAAACACCCAACACTTACTTTCTGCCACCACTTTAGCTGGTATCTATAGTCAGAGCATAGAGGAGACTGAGGAATGACTTTAAGATCCTAAAGATCATGAAAATAAGATTTCCCTACAAGATTTAAACTTCACCATTAAATTGTAATGAATTGCTACAGAAATATATACAGTCACAATAAGAAGTCAGAATAGCCTCTGGGCTATGGAAATTTCACGTTAATATAACTGTTGATATTTTCAGAATAGTGAGGAATTTGAGTGAAAAGGAATGTAATTCACTCCCTGCCAAAGTTTTCAGTGAGTGAAGAGGCTTGACCTAGGAATCAGGAAAAGAGAAGACAATGGAAAGGCAAAAGATAACTGACCATAATGCGGAGAATATTAGCAGAAGATAATATTTTACTTTAGAAAATACTTTTCCTGGTGGAAAATTTTCCTGGTGGAAATTTCCTGGTGATCCAGTGGTTAGGACTCTGTTTTCTCACTACCAAGACCTGAGTTCAATCCCTGGTTGGGGAACTTGGGAACTAAAATCCCACAAGCTAGGTAATATAGCCACAAAACACAATCCTATTTCTTACAGCAAGAAAGTGATTTCAAAAGTGAAAGATGCAGACAGAGGTATCTTCAAGGAAGAGTTATGCTTCAGCCAAAAATAATGTAGCTGGCATTTAATGTGTGACTTGGTTAAATTTATTCCTAATGGTTACTTGGACATGATTGAATATTTAGCCAATTAACATCCTACTTGGGATGGTATTTGCCAAGCAATAGAGATCCTATGCAAGACTTCCTTCTAGAACTATAGCAGCATCTTGTCCACCATGCTTTGTGGAAAGAAAAAATATATATATATATAAACATATATATATATATATGTATATATATATATATATAAACACACAAGTGAAAGTCAAACAGCAATAGTTCCTTGCCCTTATATTTGGTTCACAAAGCAATATCTTAATGATTTGGCTTTTAATACAGATGGCTTGAAGAGAATATGCTTGGAAAATGAATATGAATGCGTATGCATAATAAATAATGTGAAATCCTGAACTGAATGAATCACAAGCTGAAATCAAGATTGCTGGAAGAAATATAAGCAACCTCAGATAGGCAGATGATGCCTCTCTAATGACAAAAAGTGAAAAGGAACTACAGGACCTCTTGATGAGGGTGAAAGTGGAGAATGAAAAAGTTGGTTTAAAACTCAACATTAAAAAACTAAGATCATGACATCCAGTTCTATCACTTCATGGCAAATAGAAGAGGAAAAAGTGGAAGCAGTGACAGATTTTATTCGGGCTCCGAAATCGCTAAGGATGGTGACTGCAGTCATGAAATTAGAAGATGTTTGCTTCTTGGGAGGATGACATACACAACTTAGAACTCTATTGCAGGGATATGGAGTAGGACTAATTTCATCAGTCCTATGTGGGATGGAGATTTAGATTTGTGACCAGAGGTCAAATAGCTTAACATCTTACCCCTATAAATGCATGGTACAAGTGGGCACCATGGAACATATCCCCAATTCTCTCAGTGAATGTCTTAAAACTTTTCATTTTAATCAAATAACAGATTTAATACAGATTTTGTTTAAACTGAGTGTAAGTAATATATGTCTAAAGTAGAATAATTAACATATAAATTATTTTTATAACTTAAGCTACAAACACTAAACATTTTCTCCAAGATTTCAGTGACTTTTCACCTTTATTACAGCAACAGAATTGTTTTCAGGACAAGATCTACTTTCAAATCAAGACAGCTTTCTGTCCCTCCATCCCCAGATTATAAGTAGGCTTTGGAGAATAAATTATGTTTGTTTGCTTGTTTGTTTGCTTTTTAATTTACAGGCTATTGAATTTTTCATAATGCTTATTCCCATGATTATCTTAACAAATAATTTGTTAATAAGCTGGGAGTAAATGAAAAAGCATCTGTAAGACAGGAAATTGGGCAGAAGGCTAAGAAAGAAAGAGGCACAGACACCAAGAACTGAGGGATCCACTCCACAAAGCCAATCAACAGAATACTCAGAAGAGCTGAAATGATAAATCTAACGCTGAAAACATGAAAATTCAAATCTGAGGGGGAAAAAACAGAGTGTGTACTGGAGGGGACAGGGTGGCAGGGAAGAAATTGTGAGAAACACAAAAGTCAGAGCCTATTGGCCAAACTACAGTTAAAACTCAATCAGATAAGAATAATGAGCCAGACACACTTTTATTCTCAATCCTGGACTAGTTTAAAATGATAAATGTTAGAGAAAAAAACATCATTCCTACCTTCAGAAAACATATTTTCTAGTTTGGTCTACAGACAAAGTGATCAAAATTGGGCCATATAAAAATGTTAAGGGTCAACACTAAACAATCACTGATCAGTGAAATAACAGAAGCAATGATATGATGAGCTCAGAAAAGGGATAAAATTGTGTATAGACTGGAGATCAATGTCTGAAGTCAAGAAAGTACAGACTCCTAAGTATAACTTCACTGAATTAGCACAGAAGGAAGCCCACCAAAGCAAAAAAAACCACAAAAAACTGCCCTTTACATCTTGTTTTCAAAGTTAATCTTTTTGCCATCCATCAGCTTTTTGCCCCCAAGTTTTCAGAGAAATAATTACAGTGGAACTAGTGATCTCAATACAGGCAGATTTTAATTTTGATAAAACTGTTTTTAGGTTTTTTAATGTCTTCGAATCACCATCAAAGGTATTCCTACCCCTCTGCTTCTGATGGGACTATTCTGTAGACAGGATCCTAAAAAAAGATGAATTATTCCTATTAGATAAGTGGCAATTTGCCAGTGATTTATTAAATAAGAATTGTGACCTCTTGCCTTAAACCATAAATTTAGGTTATTGTTATCTTTTTGCTTCATTGTAAATTTCTTTATATTTTCCTCTCTGTAATAATCCTAAGTTTGATTTATCCAATACCCTCAAAAACTCATGAAAGACAAATGAGTCGATTCTGGGCATATCTCATAAAACATATTTGGAGAATAATTTTTGATAGCTAGGAAACCTTTTTGGTCAACTGTATGGTCAGTTTTCAAAGATCATTTTCTTCCACCAAAATTCAATTAGTCTTATAAAGTGTGAGTTAGTCATGTCCATCCAAATGGCACCATATCCTGATCCAGGAGTGTGTGGAAATGGTGATAGTTATGTCAAAAATAGCAAATATACCATCACTTTCTTCCTGCTCATTCCACTTCATGAAATCCAATTAATCAAGGAAGAATTTGGTCTTCTAGAGAAAGTTTCAGTGACTACTGAAGTAAAAGATGATTGCTTCTGAAAAGTTTGTTTTGGATAAAAGTTGATGTCTGTCTGTACCTTAAAATAGGTTTTGCAACTGTCATTTTCATTAGTTTTTTTTTTTTTTCATAAATGGATGAAAACTTATTGCAATTTTTTCTTTAAATCCCCAAGCTTAGAGGGCTTCCCAGGTAGTAAAGAACCGGCTAGTGGTAAAGAATCTGTCTGCCAATGCAGGACACTTAAGAGACACAGGTTCATCCCCCTGGGTCAGGAAGATGCCCCTGGAGGTGGACATAGCAATCCACTCCAGTATTCTTGCCTGGAGAATCTCATGGACAGAGGAGCCTGGTAGGCTACAGTCCATAGGATTGCACAGAGTCAGACATGACTGAAGCGACTTAGCAGGCATGCACACCAAACTTAGATTATATGACAATTTTTTAGTTAATTATCCAGATTGAAGTAAGCCAGAAGGAAAAACAACAATACAGTATACTAACGCATATATATGGAATTTAGAAAGATGGTAACGAGAACCCTGCATGCGAGACAGCAAAAGGAACCCAGATATATAGAACAGACTCGTGGACTCTGTGGAAGAGGGCAAGGGTGGGATGATATGGGAGAATGGCATTGAAACATGTTAATTATCATATGTGAAATCAATCGCAAGCCCAGGGTTGATGCTCGGGGCTGGTGCACCAAGATGTCCCAGGGGGAAGGAATCGGGAGGGAGGAGGGAGGGGGGTTCGGAGGGGGAGCATATGTAAGCCCATGGTGGTTTCATGTCAACATATGGCAAAACCAACACAATAAAGTAAAGAAAATTAAAATAAATAAATAAATAAAAACGCTTTTTAAACAGACTGTGGCTGCCAAGGGGTAGGGTATGGATTGGGATTTGGGGACTAGCAGATACAAACTATTATTTATAGAATGGATAAACAAGGTCCTATTGTATAGCACAGGGAACTCTATTCAATATCCTGTGATATACCATAATGGAAAATAATGTGAAAAAGGATGTATATATATGTATAACTGAATTACATTGCTGTACAAATACTTTGCTAATACTTCAATAAAAAAAATAAAGTGCTTTGTAATCATTTTTCTTATGTAATAACTTTCACATTTTATACACAGATGTTCTCGGGAAAATTGTAAAATCTAAGTATCATTTATTATTGCCTAACATTTTGAGATCAAAAACATTCAAAAGAGGAAAAGATAAATAGGTTTGTAAAAATGTTACTTAAACAAGGTTCCATTTTGAGTTTATCTTTGTGTATGGTGTTAGAAAGTGATCTAGTTTCATTCTTTTACAAGTGGCTGTCCATTTTTCCCAGCACCACTTGTTAAAGAGGTTGTCTTTTCTCCATTGTATATTCTTGCCTTCTTTGTCAAAGATAAGGTGTCCATAGATGCGTGGATTTATCTCTGGGCTTTCTATTCTGTTCCATTGATCTATGTTTCTGTCTTTGTGCCAGTACCATACTGTCTTAATGACTGTGGATTTGTAGTATAGCCTAAAGTCAGGTAGGTTGATTCCGCCAGTTCCATTCTTCTTTCTCAAGATTGCTTTGGCTATACGAGGTTTTTTGTATTTCCATACAAATTGAGAAATTATTTGTTCTAATTCTTTGAAGAAGACCTCTGGTAGCTTGATAGGAATTGCACTGAATCTATAGATTGCTTTAGGTAGTATACTCATTTTCACTATATTGATTCTTCCAATCCATGAGCACGGTACATTTCTCCATCTGTTTGTGTCCTCCTTGATTTCTTTCATCAGTGTTCTATAGTTTTCTATATACAAGTCTTTTGATTCTTTAGGTAGAAATACTCCTAAGTATTTTATTCTTTTTGTTTCGATGGTGAATGGGATTGTTTCCTTAATTTCTCTTTCTGATTTCTCACTGTTAGTGTATAGGAATGCCAGGGATTTCTGTGTGTTGATTTTGTATCCTGAAACTTTGCTATATTCACTGATTAGCTCTAGTAATTTTCTCGTAGAGTCTTTAGGGTTTTCAATATAGAGGATCATGTCATACACCGAGGAAACCAGAATTGAAAGAGCCACGTGCACCCCAATGTTCATCGCTGCATTGTTTACAATAGCCAGGACATGGAAGCAACCTAGATGCCCATCAACTGACGAATGGATAAGAAAGCTGTGGTATATATACACAATGGAATATTACTCAGCATTAAAAAAAAATTCATTTGAAGCAATTCTACTCAGATGGACGAAACTGGAGCCCATTATCCAGAGTGAAGTAAGCCAGAAGCAAAAACAACAATACAGTATATTAACACATATATATGGAATTTAGAAAGACAGTAATGAGAACCCAACATGGGAGACAACAAAAGGAACGCAGATGTATAGAATAGACTTGTGGACTTTGTGAATGAGGGTAAGGGTGGGATGAGATGGGAGAAGGGCATTGAAGCATGTTAATTGTCATGTGTCTAATCAATCGCCAGCCCAGGATTGATGCTCGGGACTGGTGCAGCGAGATTTCCCGGGGGGGAGGGAGGAGGGAGGGGGGACCCGGAGGGGAAGCATATGTAAACCCATGGTGATATCATGACAATGTATGGCAAAAACAATAATAAAAAAAATTAAAAAAAAAAAAAAACAAGGTTCCTTTTGGTAAAGCTTGACTGATGTTGGTATTTTATAACAAAAACAAGAGTTTCATGCTACTCACTGAATTGTAGTCCCCTTTAATAAAGATCTAAGAAACTATAACTATAAAAAGAATACTCAGTTCCTTATGATAGGGAAAATGCAGAGGATTTTCTTTTCCAGTAGGTCAAGCTAGTTAAAAAAGTGAAAACAAAAAGAGTTTCTTATTCATGTTTCCGCTAATAGTTTTATGTAGGCTGGAAAGTGACTCTCATCCTGTGACTGGGCATCTGCTTTTGCTTCTCCTGGCCTCCTTGCTCCTGTCCTGCCGAAAACAAACGTGGCTTGAGAAAATGCCCAGCGCAAGGATCTTATTGTGCCAGTCTTAGGGCCGTTAGATGATTGAGAAGCAACAACATGCTCCACAGATATGGAAACTGTGTAATTCTGAGCTTCCTCCAGGAAAGAATGAGCTTTGATAGGCTGAAACTAAAGCTTTTCTAAAGGTGTAAAATAACCATGAATTTCCTTTTACTATGGACAACTATTTCAGATATTCACAACCAATTTAGGCATGGTAGCTAACAGCTGTTCATAATTGTCCTGCCTTTGTGTACATATGCCTTCTAATAAGAGCAAGGATACATTCCTCACTCTCTTCTTTTAAGTTACAGCTATATTATTTTTGCTTAGCATCTGGTTCACTATCTATGTGATTTGGTAAAATTTTCAGATTTACAAAGGACATACAAAAGTTCCAATTTATTTTTTTTAGAAGCTTGAATTTCGCGTCAAAAACACATTTTTTTTTTGTAATTTCTACATGTGAGTGAAGTGAGTGAAAGTCGCTTAGTCGTGTCTGACTCTTGGCGATCCCATGGACTATAAAGTCCATGGAATTCTCCAGGCCAGAATACTGGAGTGGGTAGTAGTTCCCTTCTCCAGTGGATCTTCCCAACCCAGGGATCAAACCCAGGTCTCCAGCATTGCAAGTGGAATCTTTATCAGCTAAGCCACCAAGGAAACCCAATTTCTACATAGTTAACACACATTTATATTATGTGCAAAGTTTGAGAAGCCTTACAGTTTTTTTACAGTTTTAAGGACAAATCATTTAAACTATATGAATCAATATGCCTTGAGCTGCAACACACATAAATTAGAGTACTTTCCCAATTTCACTTTAATTACACTCACTCAATAGAATTTTAGTCCAAAAAAAATTGTGCACAATAGAACTAGAAAGCATTTTCATATACCGTTAGAAAGTCTATTTTTTTTCTCTGAATACATAACGGTTTGAATATCTACCTGGAAGCTTTCTGTGTCTCTTGATCACAAGGTAACTTTTATAATAGGCATATAAAATTCTAGTATTAATTCAGATTTTTTAAATTGGCTTTAATCTAAGAAACGTTAATGCCACAGATAACAAAGGTCTAGCATATAATATTCTATACATATTGCTCATTAAGTGTAAATAGAAGATGATGATGAGGGCATTGTGGTAAACTTTTGATACTAGTTATGAATATAGCATGAATTTCTACAAATAGGAATCATTTAGAACTAGTAAGTTGCCCCCCTAAAACATATTAATCTATCAAAGTGGAAATTGATTGCCTTGGTTTCGGAGGACAATTTGTACCCATGGCAGCTTTATACTGGAAAAGTACTGTGAACTTTAAATAGCTGACTGAATCTACTTGTGTATCCTGAAAATCATTTATAATCAGCATTTTAATTAATCACTCTTTACATTCAATTGAGAGGAAATTAAGAGAATTGAAGTCCCATATGTTCTTCAGATAATTTTTACTTGGAAGGCTTTTTACTAGTTTGCTTTGAGAACTCTGATAAATTTCAAATGTTATTGCATTTGCTTGGATGATCATATTTCATCCTTACAATCAAGAAGTATTATTATTTTATAAAACACATCTAATTAAAAACTAAATGATGCAACAAAATGTAAAATGCAAAGCTAGATTCACTATACATATGTTTCCAATAGAGTTTCAAAAATTGACCTATTTCTGTTTTGTTTCTGAAGAATGCTCTAAAGAATGAAAGAAACACTGTCTTTAAAATATTTTAACAGTGGTGGTTGATATAGAAAGAATAGAATATTAGGAAATGCTTTGATACTTTAATTTCAATAATCAATGTTACTACTAATATTAAAATGTATATTTTACAAAGAGTGTTAATTCATGTCTCTGTTATTAAAATTCCTTTGTACTTTGCCAAAAATAGCTTCTCTTATAGAAAATCTGGCTTAGAAGAATCTAATTTTGAACAACCTCAAATTCAGTGTTGAACCTAGTAAATGGAATTCAATCATAATTTTCAGAGTCACATTTTAGTATTTTAGTTGTATTAAGGATATACATGTTTTCTCATTTTGATATGTAAAATTTCTCATTATTAAAAATGAATATAAAAATATAAAGCTATTCAAAATTTTAAAAAGGGTGTGTTTATTTCCTCAAATAATATTTGAATTCAGTTATATTTAAAATGTCAAAATCATAAATAATAAACTATACTATACCCTTCTCTTAAAAATTATTTTTAAATCTAAATGTAGAATAGGTTTATGTTTATTTTTCTCTGATAAATAAATGATTCCTTTACAAAGCAATGGATCCACACAGGGATCACAATGAACAACATTACCTTCTCACATTAATCAAAATAATAGTAACTAATATCAATAATAATAAATTAATGTTAATAATAACTGAACAAGTCATAGAAAATAAAATTTAAATGAAAATACTATTTACTAAAACATTTATCCTAGGTAGTCAGAGGGACTTTTTCTCAATATTTTAGGTAATTTTTATGTCATGGTTGCAAAATGTAAAGTCATATACTATCAAAATCACAAATTGCCATAGGTTTTGGAAACATAAAGCCACTTGCTGTCAAAGTGATATAACAGAAATTTCTTTGTTTAAAAAGGGTCTCTGAAGAGGGAATATTAGCAAAAATATAAAAAGAATATACTAAGTAAAAAAACATTTGTGCCTCCTTTTTCAAAAATGCTTGTATTATGAAAAATCATGTTTTTCACTCAGCTCAGTGCATCATATCACAGGGGAAGAAGAAGGATTAATAACATAAAAAGAAAATTTCAAAATCTGTACTTTTATAAGAGCATTCATTTAGATCAGACCGCACTGGTTGGAAGGCAAAACCACTTCCAACCAAATGACTCAATTGAGGCAACAACACTTATTTATTGAGATGAATGTGGTTTTGAAAATCAGTGGAACTTTTATAATCCAGTAAGGGAAAAAAAAAAAAAAAGGTCTAGGGACTTCCCTGGGCTTCCCTTGTGGCTCAGCTGGTAAAGAAATCAGCCTGCAATGCAGGAGACCTGGGTTTGATCCCTGGGTTGGGAAGAGCCCATGGAGAAGGGAAAGGCTACCTACTCCAGTATTGTGGCTTGGAGAATTCCATGGACTGTATAGTCCATGCGGTCACAAAGAGGTGGACATGACTGAGCAACTTTCACTTTCCAGGACCTGCTGGGCAGTCTAGTGATTAAGCCTTCATGCTCACAATGCAGGGGGCATAGGTTCAATTCCTGGTCAAGGAAATAAGATCCCACATGCTCCCACCCCTAAAAAAAAAAAAATATTTTAATTTCTTAGTCCTGTTTTTATCCCCAAAACAGATACTTTATTGTAAAAACCAAACTATTAATTGAAAATATTATTCTATTTTAAGGATATGGACAAATAGAAGACAGCCATAATTAAGAGGGCAAAGGAACCCCAAACTCTGCCTTGTTAGCCTTATCTTCAATAAACCTGCATGAGTTATTCTCATTTTCCAGGAATTTCTGATAATCTTAATCTCATTTTTCCATCATCCAAATTGGCCAAATAGGCAAAAGTGGCCCAATCCTGGCTCCAGTGGGTCTAATGAAGAAATGGAAAAAGTTGTAAGAAATCTTAATTGATTCTCATTTTGATAATCATTGATAAATTTAAAATTATAGAGGCAATCACTCCCAAAGAACAAAAATGAAATTCTACAAGGTTACATCTATTTACAAACTGATAAAACAGCTTGAACAATGAAGATGATTTAAAAGCAAACAAAAATTAAAGACACTATGAAAAAAAAAGTGACTCTTTGAAAGATTTACCTGGCAAGTGAGTTGACCAATGACAGATATTAAGTCATATGCCTCTTTTCTGTGTTATGAAACATCTTTTTAAACATGTTGATATTTGTAAGATGTTGAGCTACACCCACACAGACCTGTAAGTCTTATAAATGCCCAGTCTTGAGATAGGAGACAGCAAGAGAAACATGGATGGTTTATTGGATAGAGACTCCCATCCGTCTGCAGCAAAAGGTCCTAGAGCAACACCTCACCATGCATGACAGATGGCCAGTAGGCAGAACACCACTTAACAGCAATCTCCCCACTCCTCTACTCAAAGGAGAAGGAGGCCACTGTTATAGGGGCAATTAATGTTAGGTTGGCTTATCACTTACCAGGAAAATCAACAGCTAGGGCAGGGGGCAACATATAGGCAGTTACTGATTAAGTCCAATGATTAAGTGGATTGGATAGTCATATGAGTAGGGTGTAGGGGAAGCACAGACTGGTTGAGCAGAGAATGTACAGAGAGCAAGAGAATAGCCATCTTGAATGACGTCACTATCCATATACAAACACATGAACAATAATTTTAAATATGCCTCTATTGCTGAAATATTAAAAATATTTTCACATATTATGTATAGTATTTCAATAATTGTATACTATTCAATTTGAGGATATTGAATTGAATTTGATATCAAATTCAATTTGAAGATAAAAGTTGAGGACCAGTTGAAAGAAAAAAGGTATCTAAAAGCAAAAAGTAAATTGCAAAGGGACACTTCCTCCTTGGAAGAAAAGCTATGACAAACCTAGACAGCATATTAAAAAGCAGAGACATTTCTTTGCTGACAAAGGTCCATCTAGTCAAAGCTATGATTTGTTTCCAGTAGTCATGTATGAATGTAAGAGTTGGACCATAAAGAAAGCTGAGTGCTGAAAAATTGATGCTTTTGAACTGTGGTGTTGGAGAAGACTCTTGAGAGTCCCTTGGACTGCAAGGAGATCAAACCAGTATATCCTAAAGGAAATCAACTCTGAATACTCATTGGAAGGACTGATGCTGAAACTGAAGCTCCAGTACTTTGGCCACCTGATGCAAAGAGCTGACTCCTTGGAAAAGACCCTGATGCTAGGAAAGATTGAAGGCAGCAGGAGTAAGTGATGACAGAGGATGAGATGGTTGGATGGCATCACAGACTCAATGGACATGAGTTTGAGCAAGCTCCAGGAGAAGGTGAAGAACAGGGAAACCTGGCGTGGTGCAGTCTGTGGGGTTGTAAAGAGTCAGGTGCAACTTAGCAACTGAACCAGAACAACCACCAAAGGAATAAATTTCTTTAGTGAAGATATATTACTGTAAAATAATTGATACTTCAAAATGCAATGGCTTCAATTCAGTAGCTATTTTTTTTTTACTCACACTTCTACAATTTAGGTAATGCTTGCTGGGAATAGTTTTCTCTGCTTCAATATGCATCATATGAAGTAACTTGACTGGAAAAATCACTTCCAAAGTGGCAACATCTACTTGACTGTTGTTGCTGGCTGTTGGCTAGGAGCAGAGCTGAGGATATTTGAAAGATTATGTCCTAGAAATCAATATTTTATAATTAATATAGATTCAGATTAGATTGGAAGATTTTATATATATTCCATGTTTGTAAAAAAATCTTTTAAAAACTTATTAATTCTACTTTTTTTATAATTATTTTTTCCTCAGTTGTGTTGAATCTCTCTCCTATCTCTTTTTGGTATATTTTGCTCTTCCTTGTATGGCTTATTGGGGCTTCCCCAGTGGCTCAGTGATAAAGAATCCACCTATAATGTAGGAGACACGGGTTCAGTCCCTGGGTCAGGAAGATCCCCTGAAGGAGATCATGACAACCTACTCCAGTATTCTTGCCTAGAGAATTCCATGGCCTGAGGAGCCTGGTGGGCTATAGTTCATAGAGTTTCAAAGAGTCAGACATGACTGAAATGACTGAGTACACACACATGCATGTATATCCTATTAATGTGAATGTTATTTAACTTTTTATTCTCTATTTTTAAATATAGAAAATATTCAATATTATACTTGAGTTTTCTTTTTTCTTTTTGCAATATAGTTGCTTTACAATGTTGTTAGTTTCTGCTGTACAGCAAAGTGAATTAGCCAAAGTATACATATATCCCCTCTTCCTTGGATTTCTTTCCCATTTCAGTCACTACAAAGTATTGAGTAGGTTTTCCTGTTCTATACAGTCAGTTTTCATTTGCTATGTATTTTATATATAGTCTTGCATATATGCCTGTCCCAATCTCCTATCCATCACTCACCCTCTTTCCCACCCACCACCTTGGTATCCATACCTTAGTTCTCTACATCTGTATCTCAATTCCTGCTTTGCAAATAAATTTAACTATGCTACTTTTCTAGATTCTAAATATAAGTAATGTTATATGATATTTGGCTTCCCAGGTGGCACTAGTAAAGAACTTGCCTGCCAGTGCAGGAGACATAAGAGACGTGGGTTTGATCCCTAGGTCAGGAGGAGGAAATGGCAACTCACTCCAGTATTCTTGCCTGGAGAATCCCATAGACAGAGGAGCCAGGCAGGCAACAGTCCACAGGGTCGCAAAGAGTCAGACACGACTGAAGCAACTTAACACACACACACATATGATATTTGCTTTTCTTTTTCTGACTTGACTTCACTCTGTATGGCAGTCTCTAGGGCCAACCATGTCTCAGCAAATGGCACAATGTTGTTCCTTTTCATGGTTGAGTAAGTTTCCATTGTTTACATCTTATTAATCCATTTCTCTATTGATGGACTTTTAGGGTGCTTTCATGTCATGACTATTGTAAATGGGCTGCAATGAACACTGAGGTGCACGTATCTAGAGTTTTGAACATATACATTTTACAATGATGTTAGCTGCTAAATAATCAGTCATCATACTTTGCTTCCTATTTTATACAGTACTCGAGCAGAGATATCCTGCCCTGTTCCTTTTCTGTATTTATTTTCAGTATATTGAGGTGTTCTTTTAACATCTTAATTTGATGACTTAAATTAAACAATAGGAACTAAACAGTTTCTTCTTTGAGAAATGTATTGAGGTTTCATTTATTATGCGATCAAAATATATTTTTGAAGAATTTTTCATGAGCTATTTATATAAAGTTGTATTCTCAGGGTTTAGTTGCTAGGCTCAATGAAGTGAAGTGAAGTGAAAGTCGTTCAGTTGTGTCTGACTCTTTGTGACCCCATGGACTATACAGCCCATGGAACTCTCCAGGTCAGAATACTGGAGTGGGTAGCCTATCCCTTCTCCAGGGGATCTTCTCAATCCAGGAATTGAACCATGGTCTTCTGAATTGTAGATGGACTCTTTACCTACTGAGCTATCATCAATATTTCCCCTTTAATTTAACATAGTGACTATTGATTACTCAAATATGTTCTTTTATTCTAAGTGTTTTGTATCGATTACTTGATTGACTCAAGTTTTTAATATATAACAATTGTTACAGCAGACTCATGGTTGAGAACTGATATAAAGCCACATCTCTTTTGAAAAATGCAATATTTTCATTCAGATTAATGCTCAGTTAGTTTCTGGCAAAATATAATCTGAAAAAAATCCATTCACTGTAAATCTATACAAACAAAAGACCATTTTATGATTTCTATATTACTGTAGAATAGACAAGGTATCATCAGTCTCTTACATGTAGAATCATTCTGTGCCTCAATCCTAAATTATATATTGCTCTGGTTGCTAAATCATTTTATATCTGAATTTGATTTATCTCCCACTAATATTTAAAAATACTTAAGGAATATTCTTGAATGTACTAAGACCTAGTGATAGTTTTCATTTTATTCATAGAAAGCCTCTTCCGACACATGCAGCATCAATTGTACGAATCACTTTATCCAACTGGATATAAAGCATAAAAATAACTATATTAATCATATCATTAATAGCATTGCAGTCTTAGCATGTTTATTGAAATCCCATATCCTATCTTTCTGACTCTCATTTTGCAGAATAGACCTTAGGATTTATTTTTACAATGTTATTATCATTTTCATTAGAAGAGTATTACTTAGTTCAGTTAGTATTCTAACACAGCAGCTACTAATTAAATAATAATGTTTCCTAATTTTCTTATTGATATTTAAAAAAAATTAATGACATATCTATATGAATTATTACCAAAGTCACAACTATTGGACTTTCATCATTTGTAAACTAAGAAAATGACTCATGATATTTCTATGGAACAGAAGAACACTTTCTCTGTGAACTTCATTAACATAGATATTCTTCTGTCTTCTTGGTTTGGAATTATGCTTTTCACAATGCAATTTCAGTGTGAATTAAATGCTTCCTAGGTAATATAATATAAATATATACATATATATATATAAGAATATAAATATACCCTTGCAGGCAGGGTTCACTAATAGCTAATTATTCTTATAGACAAGCCTCCACAGTAGAATTTGTGAGATTTGTAGATATACTTTAATGTCATTTCAATAAATGTTACCTCTGTAACCCAAAATAAGTCTAAATGGTGGGGATGGTTTTTGGGTTTCCAGAACTACTGGAAAAGTGGAACAGACTCTGATTTCGCTTTTTTTTCTTTCTACAAAGCGTGTTTATATTTTAAGTTTACTACTGCATTATTTTTGTAAGTTCATTTTTTTTCTTTATTCTAGTTCTAAATATTATTTTCATCTTCGGTCTTCAGCAGAGTACTTTCTCATCTCAAACATAACTATGTACTTTATCAGAGAGTGAATCAATTTTATTGTCACTTGTGGGAAATAAAGCACTACCTTTAATTTCCCCAGGTAAAGACACATAGCAAAGACACATTTTATTATATTCTCTACTTTAGAATTTAGAATATTAGTACTTTGTTAATGGTATTGCCATAGTTTTCATCTGTTTTTAAAGATTCTATATACATATGGGAAATTTTAATGCTAACTTTATATTCCTTCCAAAGAAATCTACTCATCTTGATAATTAGACAAACACATACACACACTTTTAATGTCTCTGTAATGAAAAGTTAATCTAAATATATGTCAGAATGTTGTGAGCTAGATTTGTGATAGCAGATCTCTTGACTGGAATCCTGTGTTCTCCATTTACTACCTATTCATTCTTTGCAAGCTACTAAATGTTTCCAAGTTTTGAAATTTTTATCTGTTCAATAGGATTTTTACCCAGGGCCATTTTGAAGATTTAGGGAGATAACACACGAAAAAGGTAATGTACTAGTACTATGTAAGCACTTGTTTCATATTAACTATCACTTTATTTTGGTATTTGTTAATATCAATATACTTTTAAATGTAAGGTGAGTATATGCATATACATACATGTCTTTGGGGAAAGAATGCCACAGTTTAAGAGTGTATAAATGATGAATGTCATAGGAAATCTAAACAGGCCCTAGGTATTTCAATAAGAGATCATTTTTAATTGATGCTTCCTGAAAAGATTCTATGAATGAATAACATTCTTCCCAGTCGCTGCAACAGATTCATAAGCTTATTTTTTATATTAAAAATATGAATAATTAGATGACAAAGGAGTACTTGCAATAACACTATGGTTAGTACATATTTCTAAATAAAGAATGAATTTATTTCAATGTATATAAGCTTCTTGGGTTTCCCAGGTGACTCAGTAGTAAACAATCCACCTGCCAATGCAGGAGACATAAGAGATTCAGATTTGAGCTCTAGATTGGTAAGATCCCCTGGAGGAGGGAGTGGCAATCCACTGTAGATTCTTACCTGGAAAATCCATGGACAGAAGATCTTGGCAGATAATGTCCATAGGGTGGCAGAGTTGGACACACTATAAGGGACTTGGCATGCATGCACATATAAGCTTTATAGTTTAACTCTATAAAGTCCTATGGACTCAAATATAAAATACAAAATACAGTTGTTACAGAAACCACTAACTGAAACCACCCCCCTTGGCCAGGCACCATAGTAACCACTTGCCTGAGTTATCTTAAACAGAACGTCCTGGTACAGAATGCAGAGCTAGTAAGCTACCACCAACTGGAAGACTTTGAGAAAGATCAAAAGGAAAGAGGAGACTCCAGTCCATATATCCTACCAGCCTCCCAAAATCCTTCTTGCTGGAATCCATCTTGGCTGAGCAATGCATGCACCAACAGGAAGGACCCTGAGTAAGAGTGAATGGCCAGCGACAACTCTGAAACTAATCCAGTTATCATAAAGCCCCAAACTGTGAACCATGTGGCAGAGCAGGTCTCCTGCGTTCCTTTACCCTGCTGCTTTCTGCCCTTAGAATGCCTTCCCAACAAAGCCTCTTGCCTTGTCAGCATGTGTGTCTCTTAGAACAACTCATTTCTGAGTGTTAGACAAGAATCCACTCTGGGGCTCTGGAAGGAGCCATCATTCCCTGTAACACAATTGTTTTTAAAGTCACTGGTTTAAAAGTATATGAAATACTTCAGGAAACATTTCAATTGGCTTCTACACAGATAATAACCTTCAGCATGTGGTCACAAATTAAATGCAAAATAACATCAGGAGCCCTGCTTTAAGAAATAATTAGGCCTTCTGCAGAGTCATTCGGTAAAATTACATTATTGTGTTCAACTGAGACGAGCTGTGTAGAATTGTATTTGTAAAATATAATTGTAGGGACAGCTGGCCTGAAAAAGGAAGAATCTTAATAATATATGTTGCTGAGGTGGTTGGCTGCTTAGTCCCCATTGTGAGAGTGGTTGATAAGAAGAACAGTCATTGTTGCATGGGAAAGAGAAATTAATTCAGGAAAATAATGATGTAGCTTCTCATGCAGTTTAACTGAATTTTAAAGAGAAAAGTATTGTTAGCCATGCAAGCAACATGCCTGAAGGATTTGTGCTCCTTGCTCCCACTTCTGAAGCTTCAAATCTTCTATGTGGCCTTGCTCAGTTGGCTTCTTCTTTTTTTTTCTTAACTTCCCTCTTGTAATGTAAATACGGGAAAGAGAAAGTGGTAGAAGAACAAAGAATAAGCATACAAAATAGCTCCACTCCCTCTGCATAAAGCTTTAATAGGGAAATGGTACCACACTGAGATTTTATGAATAGATTGATAATGGCATGTTCATTTAAACCAAATGGGGAGCCGCTGTATGTTTTGCCATTTTTAAGTCAATTTCATTTTTACTTAAAGGCCCTCTACATTTTTTTCCACCTTTTGTCAAACAGGACAATTAATTTTACCATCATAGGCTTTCAATGCATTATAAACTCACATGTGCTAAAATAAATGACTTGACACCCTCAGGATCATGAATTATACACATGATTACATGAAATAAGGGGGCTAGTATTTCATATATAATTTACTGTCATGTAAATTAAACATAAATCAAAAGAAGACAAAGCAAAATTTAGCTGATTATTAACTCCAGAGAGAGCTCAGACCTAATACAACATTTGAAAGTAAGTTGATTTTTAATTGGCTTTTGATTATACAAACAAATATCAAATAACCATTTGCAATAATTATCCCTATAATCAAAATGTTACAGGAAGGGGGATCCCTTCCACAGACTGAAACTGGGCTACTGTCAAACACTCGGAAATGAATGGTCCAAGGAGACCCATGTGCTGACAAAGCAAGAGACTTTATTGGGAAAGGGGACCTGGGTAGAGAGCAATAGGGTAAGGGAACCCAGGAGAACCCAGGAGAACTGCTCTGCCACGCGGCTCACAGTTTTGGGTTTTATGGCGATGGGATTGGTCTCTGGCCAGTTATTCTAATTCAGAGTCTTTCCTGGTGGTGCACGCATTGCTCAGCCAAGATGGATGCTAGAGAGAGGGATTCTGGGAAGTGGGCCAACATGCGGTATCTCCTTTAGACTTTTCCAGAACTCTTCTGGTTGGTGGTGGCTTATTAGTTCCCTATTCTCTATCAGGATTTCCTGTCATAAAACAACTCATGCAAATGGTTACCATGGTGCCTGGCCAGGGTGGGCGGTTTCAATCAGTGTGTTTCCCCTAACAAAAACATTAATAAATGCATATTGTTAATTATTTATTGAAATTCAGAATATATTTCTCTTTTAAAGTATTGGGGTGATTCATAGTTTTATTTATAAAAACAAAGTTTCTATTTTCAGGTAAACTATCTCAATAAGAGCTTTAATTTTTCAGGGAATACTCATCCAGGCACTATATGCCAATCTCTGTTCTATGCAATAGACCAAATACAGTATACTCATGGAGGTGATATGCAAAGGGAATGTGGAAATTGTCATGCTAAGTCGTGTCCAACTCTTGTGACCCCATGGGCCTATAGCCTGCCAGGCTCCGCTGTCCATGGGATTTTCCAGGCAAGAATACCAGAGTGGGTTGCCATTTCCTTCTGCAGGGGATCTTCCAGACCCAGGAATTGAACCCAGGTCTCCTGCATTGCAAGTGGATATCTGCATTGCAAACAGATATTTTACCAACTGAGCGATGAGGGAAACCCTTTGTAATGTCAGTAGTGATAAATGTACCAAGAAAAATTAAGTAGAGTAAGGAGATCTGTAAGTCATATATAAACAAGTTGGTCAGGGAAGATCTCTCTGAAGAGTTGACATTTAACCAGGGTACTATGTTTGATTCTGGTGAGGTTTTTCTTGGAGAATTATTTAATATTTTTATTATTCTGAAATGGAGGAGAAGCCAAAGCTGCCCCCAAAATTGTAAGATATAAATGGAGGAATTCTGTTCTATTTATCACAGGAAACCAAGTCAGATCCCTTGGATATATGTATTGCTGAGTTTCACAAAATGCTGTTATTAACTTCACCTGTACAGATAATGTTTACAAATGGAGCAGCGGAGGATATTTAGAACCAATTTTTAATTTATTATAACTTATGATGTCGTGGATTAAGAATTCAGACAGGGCTCAGCTGGGCTGGAAAAGACCCTGATGCTGGGAAAGATTGAAGATAGGAGGAGAGGGGATGACAGGATGAAATGGTTGTATGGCATCACTGATTCAATGGATATAAGTTTGAGCAAACTCGGGGAGCTAGTGAAGGACAGGGAAGCCTGGTATGATACACTTCATGGAGTCAGAAAGAGTCAGACACAACTGAGCGACTGAACAACAACAGCTGGGCTATTCTATTCTGATGGTTTTTACCAAGGCCACCTTGATACTCTGTAGCAGATAGGCTCATCTGAATGTCTCAAGGTGCCTTCATTCCCAAATCTTGAGCCTTGGTGAGGATGACCAAAAGGCTGAACCTGGCCAGGGGCTACCAAGGAGGGTGCCCATATGTGCCAGTCAGCCTACTGGACTCAGAGCAGATGGAATTCTTGTGTAATGGCTCAGGGCTACTCAAGAGAATGCTTCAAGAAGCAGTAAGTAGATGTTTCTAGCCTCTTAAGATCCAGACCCAGAACTTGACCATAGCATCATGGTGGCTGTGTGTTATTGATAAAAGTGGTCACAGTGCTCACACAAACACATAGGTGCCAATTCTTCACGGGAGTAGAGTCAAAAGAGGTTGTGGCTGCCTTTAATCTGCCATACAATCCATTTGGAAAGTTACAAACTTTACTCGAAAACAATGATCATAAACAAACTCACCTAAAGCGATTGGATAGCTCTTTAGGATTTGTTGCATTAAGTATGTGTGTATGTTTGTGTGTATAGTGTTTGAACCAAACCTAAAAGAACATTGATATCACAAGAATATGGAATTTTCCCAGTTGTATACTCTAGAACTCATAAATTAAAATCCAGCCAGAGAAACATTATTTAATCTTAAATCGAGTGTGGTGATATGGATCTATGAAATGTAGCAAGTATCAATTCACTGTTGGTATATATGCCCAACAGTGGGATTGCTGGGTCATATGGCAGGACTATTTGCAGTTTTTTAAGGAACCTCCACACTGTTTTCCATAGAGGCTGTACTAGTTTGCATATATACCGAGGAAAGAAACCAGAATTGAAAGAGACACGTGTACCCCAATGTTCATCGCTGCATTGTTTACAATAGCCAGGACATGGAACCAACCTAGATGCCCATCAACTGATGAATGGATAAGAAAGCTGTGGTACATATACACAATGGAATATTACTCAGCATTAAGGAAAAATTCATTTGAATCAGTTCTACTCAGATGGACGAAACTGGAGCCCATTATCCAGAGTGAAGTAAGCCAGAAGCAAAAACAACAATACAGTATATTAACGCATATATATGGAATTTAGAAAGACGGTAACTAGAACCCAGCATGCGAGACAGCAAAAGGAACGCAGATGTATAGAATAGACTCAGGGCCTCTATGGATGAGGGAAAGGGTGGGATGATATGGGAGAATGGCATTGAAACATGTTAATTATCATATGTCTAAGCAATAGCCGGCCCAGGATTGATGCTTGGGACTGGTGCAATGAGATTTCCCGGGGGGAAGGAAGAGGGAGGGGGGTTCTGGAGGGGGAGCATATGTGAACCCATGGTGATATCATGTCACTGTTTGGCAAAACTAATAAAAAAAAATGTTTAATAAAAAAAAATTCACTGTTGGTATTTTTCTTATAAAAGGGTATTTACAGATGGCTTATTTTCACCTCAATGCTGATTTTAGGATTTTTTTACTTTTACGTAAAGATACAATGACCACTAGTGATATAACGATCTTCTTTATATTTAAATTCCCACTGAAAAAATTATAACTATGATTTAGTTTCTATTTGACTTAAAGGCTGTGTTATATCTGCTTGAGTATTAATTTGTAAACCACTCTTTTGGCAGCCCTGAGTTGTCAATCCAATAAGTATAGTCTCAGTTTCTGATGTCTTATTTGATAGATAATTCTAAATTACAGGCAAATTACTTAAGAAAATTCACCTACAGGAGCAATAAAATCATCCAAGAATTTTCCCTAACTATGATACATTTTTCATTTCCTTTCATTTACTAAGTCTACTTTAATAAGACAGATAAGATCACTGAGAATATCTGCTATAGTAATGGAAATCCTTAATTTGGGGAGAAGTTAAGTACTTATAATAATTAGGATATAATGTAGCTGCAAGTTAATACTTTTAAATAATTTTTCTATGTAAAAGTGCTTTATCTATGATATTTAAATTGCCAAGCTTTTACTAGGATATTGTTATAACTTTGCTAAATTAACATTTATTAAGTGGAACAAAAGTACTGAGTTAGATTCAACTGCAGACATCAATAAAATTAAATAGAGAAGGTTATTACTCACAGATTTTGGGGGAAATACATTATACTCTTAAGAACTTACATGGATTTATTCAGATATATGCTCAGGAGTGGGATTGCAGGATCATCTGATATTGCAACACTGTGTGCAATAGCCAAAACATGGAAGCAACCTAAATGTACACTGGACAGCTGAATGAATAAGGAAGATGTAGTACATATATACATTGGAATATGGCATGCATGCTAAGTCACTTCAGTCACATCTAGCTCTTTGTGAATCTATGGACAGTAGACTGCTAGGCTCATCTGTCCACTGGATTCTCCAGGCAAGAATACTGGAATGGGTTGCCATGCCCACTTCCAGGGGATTTTCCCAACCCTGGAATCGAATCCTATCTCTTGTGTTTCCTGCATTGGAGGAGAATTCTTTACCATGGGCGCCACAATGCCAATAACATGGGTCAACCTAAAGATTATCATTTAAAGTGAAGTAAATCAGAGAAAAACAAACATTATATAATATCATTTATGTGTAAAATCTAAAAAAAAAAGATACAAATGAATTTATGTGCAAAACAGAAATAGACCAACAGGCATAGAAAACAAACTTATGATTACCAAAGGGGAAAGAAAGGGTTTCCTTGTGGCTCAGATGGTAAACAATCCGCTGGCAATGTAGGAAATCTGGTTTCGATCTCTGGGTCAGAAAGATCCCCTGGAGAATGGAATGGCAATCCACTCCAGTAGTCTTGCCTGGAAAATCCCATGGACAGTAGAGCCTGGCAAGCTACAGGCCATGGGATCACCAAGGGTCAGACACGATTGAGTGACTAGCATACAAAAACAAAGTGGAAAGTAGGGAGTAGGAAAGATAAATCAGGAGATTGGGATTATCATATAAATACTACTATATATAGAAATAGATAAACAATGACCTACCACATAGGATAGGGAACTGTACTCAATGTAATATAATAATCTACAGAGAAAAGTTATATATATGTGTGTGTGTGTATATATATATATACACTTCCCTGATAGCTATCAGGACTTCCCTGATAGCTCAGTTGACAAAGCTTCTGCAGGTGACCCTGGTTAAATTCCTGGACTGGGAAGATCCTCTGGAGAAGGGATAGGCTACCTACTCCAGTATTCTTGGCCTTCCCTTGTGGCTCAGCTGGTAAAGAATCCACCTGCAATGCTTGAGAAATGTGTTTGATCCCTGGATTTGGAAGATCCCCTGGAGAAAGGAAAGTCTACCCACTCCAGTATTCTGGCCTGGAGAATTCCATGGACTGTATAGAGCATGGAGTCACAAAGAGTCGGACATCAACTGAGAGATTTTACTTTAACTTCCCCTCCACTCCATCACAGGCCAATTAACCAAACAAATTGAATGAAGAGGAAACAATAGCATGGAATAGCTTAGTTAAGCTCTCAACGGATATCTTAAATAACAACATGTAAAATTCTGTACAAAAAAAGATTTTAATGACCCAGATAATCACGATGGTGTGAGCACTAACACTAGAGGCAGACATCCTGGAATGTGAAGTCAACACGGCCTTAGGAAGCATCTCTACAAACAAACCTAGAGGAGATGATGGAATTCCAGTTGAGCTATTTCAAATCCTAAAAGAAGATGCTGTGAAACTACTGCACTCAATATGTCAGCAAATTTGGAAAACTCAGCAGTGGCCACAGGACTGGAAAAGGTCAGTTTTCATTTCAATCCCAAAGAAAGGCAATGCCAAAGAATGCTCAAACTATTGCACAGTGGCACTCTTCTCACACATTAGTAAAGTAATGCTCAAAATTCTTCAAGCCAGGCTTCAGCAATACATGAACCGTGAACATCTAGATGTTCAAGCTAGTTTTAAAAAAGGCAGAGGAACCAGAGATCAAATGGCCAACATCCACTGGATCATCGAAAAAACAAGAGCATTTCAGAAAAATATCTATTTCTGTTTTATTGACTATGCCAAAACCCTTAACTGTGTGGATGACAATAAACTGTGGAAATTTCTGAAAGAGATGAGCATATCAGACCATCTGACCTGTCTCTTGAGAAACGTGTATGCAAGTCAGGAAGCAACAGTTAGAACTGGACATGGAACAACAGACTGGTTCCAAATAGGAAAAGGAGTACATCAAGGCTGCATATTGTCACTCTGCTTATTTAACTAATATTCAGAGTACATCATAAGAAACGCTGGGCTGGAGGAAGCACAAGCTGAAAACAAGATTGCTGGGAGAAATATCAATAACTTCAGATATGCAGATGACACCACCCTTATGGCAGAAAGTGAAGAAGAACTAAAGAGCCTCTTGATGAAAGTGAAAGAGGAGAGTGAAAAAGTTGGCTTAAAGCTCAACATTCAGAAAACTAAGATCATGGCATCTGATCCCATCACTTCATGGCAAATAGATGGGGAAACAGGGGCTGACTTTATTTTTCTGGGCTCCAAAATCACTGCAAATGGTAATTGCAGCCATGAAATTAAAAGACGCTTACTCCTTGGAAGGAAAGTTATGACCAACATAGACAACATATTGAAAAGCATAGACCATTACTATCAACAAAGGTCTGTCTTGCCAAGGCTATAGTTCTTCCAGTGGTCATGTATGGATGTAAGATTTGGACTATAAAGAAAACTGAGCACCAAAGAATTGATGCTTTTGAACTGCTGTATTGGAGAAGACTCTTGAGAGTCCCTTGGACTGCAAGGAGATCCAACCAGTCCATCCTAAAGGAGAACAGTCCTGGGGGTTCATTGGAAGGATTGATGTTGAAGCTGAAACTCCAATACTTTGGCCACCTGATGTGAAGAGCTGACTCATTTGAAATGACCCTGATGCTGGAAAAGATTGAGGGCAGGAGGAGAAGGGGACGACAGAGGATGAGATGGATGGATGGCATCACCGACTCAATGGCCATGGGTTTGGGTGGACTCCGGGAGCTGGTGATGGACAAGGAGTCGGTGGCGTGCTGAGGTTCATGGGGTCGCAATGAATAGCACATGACTGAGTGACTGAACTAAACTGAAATTCCCCAACAGTATTGGCTCCACTATAACAATTCTCTTTGTTATCTAAAGTCCAGCCTGTTTGGACAACAAGATCTATAGTTTTCATGAAATTACTCGAGATTTAATGGGGATTCCTATTTCTTTATTATCAGGACATTTTGAAGATAGCTAGGTGCACTATTCTGAAAGCAAAACACTAAGACCTTTCCTTTTATTTTTATTTTTGCATTTGAAATCCCTATGACACTAGGTGTGATGAAAGCCTATATTAATTTCACTAGCTCTTTCAAGATCTAACTTCTCATAGCTTATTTTTAAGGTAAATAACCTGGAAGACCCCTGTCTGCATGAGTTAGAATGCAATAATAACACTTGCATTTTTGCTCATTTAACATACAAAAATTATTCAGAGACTGACTCAAAACACGTGCCAGTTGAAACAAATTAAAGAGGGAGCAACTTTCTTTTCCCCTTGTTTTAGTCTCATGGAACATTCTCATTTGCTTTTTAAAATATGTCTCTAAATTTGACCTTGATGAGGAAGTTGCAAGAACATAATCACAGTCTGTTCTCTGTGAATTGGGTGGGTCTGCTGGCCAACTTCTCTTCTGGCATTCCCAGACTCAAATTAGTCCCCTAATTAATTAATAACTACTTTAATTACTTCCTTGAAAAACATGATAAAAAAATCATACCCCAGCCTTTACATTTCTAGCATTTAATGTCATGTAATCACCTGGAGATGGAAATAATATCTGCCTGGCTTAGTTTCACAGTTACAGAAACATCAGGGTCTAGATATTTGGGAATATTTGAAAGCCTAAGTAAACTTTTTCTGTTTTTTTCAGATGTTCTTTTTTTTTCTAGGTTTTAGCATTAGATAAGTCTATTAAGAGATGATTTGATAACAAACGATTTTCTTAGGAAGCAGTCATAGCCTTGATCAATTCATAGGACAAATTCATAGAACTGAGTGTTCCTTTAGATATACCAATTATATTTTCTAGAAGCCAAAAGTAATTTTTATAGTCATGGATCTATGAGCATTAAAAAAATGAGTTAACTCTTACTGAGGGATTACTCTAAGTGCTTTCTTGTATATTAACTCATTTAATTATCATGATAACCCTATAAGGAAAACACATTTTGAAGGTGAATAAAAGAGTCATTCCCAAGTACAGACGAGGTTCTGACCCAGGGAAGGTCACAAAGTACAAATGGTAGAGTCGGGGTTTGAAATCAGGCTATTCAGCTTTCCTGGTTCTTATCTGAAACACCTTTTTCCTCTCTATATTAAATTTAGAAGGAAAAGCAAAAAAGTCAAAGTGTTAGTCACTCAGTCATATCTGACTCTTTCCAACCCCCTGAACTGTAGTCTGCCAGGCTCCTCTGTCCATAGAATTCTCCAGGAAAGAATAGTGGAGTGAGTAGCCATTCCTTTCTCCTGAGGATCTTCCTGACAAGGGACTGAACCAGTGATTCTTTACCATCTGAATCACCAGGGAAGCCCTGAATTAGGAAGAAACTATGTGTAAAGTTTCAATGGCCTTAAGATTAGTCACAACAGAACCAATATATCCAAAATTGCATTACATAGTATTCAAATTTTCAGGTCTATGAACTTTTATTATTGCTAAACTAAACACTTTAGAGCCTGTGGGAATATCTAACCATAAGCTCTTTTGGCAAAAGACACTCCTATTCATAATTTCGCATGTGCAATATATTATAAACATTAGGGCAGAAGTATGTGTGTATGTGTGTGTGTGTGTGTGTGTGTGTGTGTGTGTGTGAATACATGTGTTCTACATAATAGGGAATATTATTTTGTTGCTATAGTTTACAATATAATTTTCCTTTTAATTTCCCATGTTCTGAGGGGTTTCTAGAAAGAAAAAAAAAAGATGAGTCAAATTACATCTGAGGATTTCTTTTTCCTAAATTAATATTCTATTCTCAGTGACTTCATGAAGATATTCCAGAAAGCCTGGGGCATGGTGAGGGAGGGGAAATCTTTAAAAGTTAGAAATATTTCATGTTTTTGGTGTTCTACAAAGTAGAACTATTTAAGTGACTGAAGTATACCTAAGAAAAAGTAAAAAATCTGATATCAAAGCAGTAATTGCTCTTCTTATATTTACAACTGATCATAGGACTTAAATGAATTTTGATCTTATATAGCATTAGCTATATGGCAAAATTTACTTTAGAAAACTTCCAAGATGACATTAAAAATTACCTAAAAATTAATACTTACAGACTATGAAGACATTTCTTAAATACAGTGACACAAATAGAAAGACAGCATTTTTCATATTGGTTGTTTCTTATAACTTGCTATAATGGAGCCTTTCTTGTAGAATTAAAAAAAAAAGCTAGTGCATGAACAAAAATACTAGTTAATTTCTAGCATGAGTGAAATGACTAGCACATTTAACTTGTTATTAAATGGTGTGATTTTTCTGCTCTGATGGGTAAGATTTGGATTTATTAAAATACAAATTCAAGAAATTTTGATTTGGAAATATAATAATTATTTCATCAAATAGGTCACCCTAATGATCTCTTCTGAGGTGAACAGTGTTTTTTTCCCCTAGATGTTTTGAGTTTAGCATACTGTTAATGAACGCTCAAACTATCGCACAATTGCACTCATTTCACACGCTAGTAAAGTAATGTTCAAAATTCTCCAGCCAGGCTTCAGCAATACACGAACCATGAACTTCCAGATGTTCAAGCTTGTTTTAGAACAGGCAGAAGAACCAGAGATCAAATTGCCTACATATACTGGATTATCGAAAAAGCAAGAGCATTTCAGAAAAACATCTATTTCTGCTTTATTGACTATGCCAAAGCCTTTAACTGTGTGGATCACAATAAACTGTGGAAATTTCTGAAAGAGATGGGCATATCAGACCATCTGACCTGTCTCTTGAGAAACCTATATGCAAGTCAGGAAACAACAGTTAGAACTGGACATGGAACAACAGACTGGTTCCAAATAGGAAAAGGAGTACATCAAGGCTGTATATTGTCACTCCGCTTATTTAACTTATATGCAGAGTACATTATGAGAAACACTAGGCTGGAAGAAGCATAAGCTGGAATCAAGATTGCCAGGAAAAATATCAATAACCTCAGATATGCAGATGACACCACCTTATGGCAAAAAGTGAAGAGGAACTAAAATGTCTCTTGATCAAAGTGAATGAGGAGAGAGAAAAATTTGGCTTAAAGCTCAACATTCAGAAAACTAAGATCATGGCATCTGGTCCCATCATTTCATGGGAAATAGATCTGGAATCAGTGGAAACAATGTCAGACTTTATCTTTTGGGGCTCCAAAATCACTGCAGATGGTGATTGCAGCCATGAAATTAAAAGACGTTTACTCCTAGGAAGGAAAGTTATGACCAAATGGCACCCCACTCCAGTACTCTTGCCTGGAAAATCCCATGGACAGAGGAGCCTGTTAGGCTGTAGTCCATGGGGTTGATAAGAGTCGGACACAACTGAGCCACTTCACTTTCACTTTTCACTTTCATGTATTGGAGAAGGAAATGGCAACCCACTCCAGTGTTCTTGCCTGGAAAATCCCAGGGATGGGGGAGCCTTGTGGGCTGCTGTCTATGGAGTCGCACAGAGTCAGACACAACTAAAGCAACTTAGCAGCAGTAGCAGCAGACAGTATATTCAAAAGCAGAGACATTACTTTGTCAACAAAAGTGTCTAGTCAAAGCTATGGTTTTTTCAGTAGCCATGTATGGATGTGAGAGTTGGACTATAAAGAAAGCTGAGCACTGAAGAATTGATGCTTTTGAACTGTGGTGTTGGAGAAGACTCTTGGGAGTCCCTTGGACTGTAAGGAAATCCAACCAGTCCATCCTAAAGGAGAACAGTCCTGGGGGTTCATTGGAAGGACTGATGTTGAAGCTGAAACTCCAATACTTTGGCCACCTGATGCAAAGAGCTGACTCATTTGAAAAGACCCTGGTGCTGGGAAGGATTAGGGCCAGGAGGAGAAGGGGCCAATGGAGGATGAGATGGATGGATGGCATCACTGACTCAATGGACATGGATTTGGGTGGACTCTGGGAGTTGGTGATGGACAGGGAGGCCTGGAGTGCTGTGGTTCATGGGGTTGCAAAAAGTCAGCCAAAACTGAGTGACTGAACTGAACTGACTGAATGAATTGATAAATGTAGAAATTATAGCTTCTATGGATATCATAAAAGATTTAATGCTTGGTTCAATTCAGTTCAGTTCAACTCTTTTCGACCCCATGGACCATAGCACACCAGGCCTCCCTGTCTTCACCAACTCCTGGAGTTTACCCAAACTCATATCCATTGAGTCAGTGATGCCATCCAGCCATCTCATCTTCTGTCGTCCCCTTCTCTTCCTGCCCTCAATCTTTCCCAGCATCAAGGTGTTTTCAAATGAATCAGTTCTTCACATAAGGTGGCCAAAGTATTGCAGTTTCAGCTTCAGTTTCAATCCTTCCAATGACTAATCTCTGGACTAATCTCCTTTAGGATGGACTGGTTGGATCTCCTTGCAGTCCAATGGACTCTCAAGAGTCTTATCTAACACCACAGTTCAAAAGCGTCAATTCTTCGGCACTCAGCTTTCTTTATAGTCCATCTTTCCCATCCATACATGACTACTGTAAAACCCATAGCCTTGACTAAAAGAACCTTTGTTGGCAAAGTAATGTCTCTGCTTTTTAATATGTTATCCAGGTTGGTCATAAATTTTCTTCCAAGGAGTAAGCATCTTTTAATTTCATGGTTGCAGTAACCATCTGCTAGGTGTAGATATAAAAGAGCAGGGATTTTTAAGATATCTTGCCAGTGTTTTGTGAGAACATCAGAAAGTCCCTGAAACCTGAACCATATGTTTTTCATCTTGAGTCTAGCACATTCTCTCATATATATTAGGCAGTTAAAACACTTGTTAAATGGAAAAATGACTGAATGTCTGAATGTACTAAACTATCTTGCTTATCATTTTGGGGTTATTTTTAAAACTGTTAAAGTGAGGAATATACTCATTGCAATCAGCCAACAATATTTTCCTTTCCCAAATCTCCAAGGATTTTTGATAGGTATGTTAGCTCCCCAGCTTGCCAAAAACTGTAGTCACTGTTCTCTTTTTAATACAAATACCGTGGATTTCTTTGGTTAAATCTCAAATAAATTAAGTTTGTTCTTAAAGTTGTTCCCTTTGTGGAAATATTAATTTACATGTTGAAATTTCCATTTTTAAAATATCATTATCAGTTTGTATGCATGATGCCTGAAGTGTGGGTGTGTGCTCAGTCTGATAGATATAAAGAATTTTTTCTAAAAACAATTCTGCCTATTAAGTATCATTTAACAATTATTTTATTTTGCATAAATTTCACAACTCTAAGATGTAGGTATTATAATTACTTCCCTGTTAACCTAGGCCCAGAGAAGTTAAAGAATGCGCTAGTTTATATCATTATTAACAGGGCCAGACTTACCAGATTCAAAATTATTGCCAGTATACTATGCTATGGTCTTTGAAAAGGCTATTTTTGCTAGCATTGTAGTATGCGTATGTACTACAGGCATTGCTTTAATTTTTTTATATAATTTTTTATTAAATTGTGTGCAATCAATTTAGAGTCCTTGCTTTAGCAAATTTGTTCCATGAAGTCTCAGGCTTCCCAGATGACTTGTTAAGAATCCACCTGCAATTCAGGAGATGTGGACTCGATCCCTGGGTTGGTAAGTTCTCCTATAAAAGAAAATGGCTACCCACTCCAATATTCTTGCCTGGAGAGTTCCATGGACAGAGGAACCTTGAAGGTCACAGTCTGTATGGTAGCAAAAGAGGCAGATACGATTTAGTGACTAAATGACAACAATTAGAATCAAAAGTACAAGGTTGGAAATGATAAGTTTTTCCAAGTATTTATGCAAATAATATAATTTGTTTTTAATATCTGAAAATTTATAGTATTTTTTTTCCTTTTCCATATATGAAGGGCATATGATCAGAGATATAAAAGCTTGAAGAATTAAAAAATCTTCATTTTTAAGCACCAGATTTTTCATATGTTAATGCTCTGATTTTTTTTGTTTCCCGGCTTTCCCAAAGTGCTTATATAGTCATGCCTGGATACAGGTCTAGTTGTTTATGATATTCTGGTATTTTTCAGGCAAAGGAAAGTCTCTCTCTTTTTTTTATTTCATACTGTTCTTTCACTAATGTAAGTTAACATACCACTAAAAATTCTACAAAAGATACTGAATTAAGGAACAAATAGAAACCATGATGGTCTAGAAATGAGTAGAAAATGCATATATTTAAATTACCAAAAACAGTGCTCTTAATACTTCTTCAATGAGGACAATTCAGATATGACTGTGATGGATTAGACTCTTTAAGAGCCATAATTTTATTCCTATTATGTCATTTGGATGCTCTTAGCTGCTTGTATATCAGAGAGCCACATCATGACAAATCATGAGCATAGAACAGACTGTTTCTTGTCAAAGGCAGAAGCACTATAATGTATTCTCCATAAAAAGGGATACAAAGTACTGCTATGTTTGCATTTTCATTATGTTTTGTAGTTGTTTCTATTTTCAAAGTTGAACATTCATCAGGGTAATTATTATATTCAAAGCAACAGAAATAACTGTACAAATCAAAAGTCATTTTTTTAATTGTAGAATTGTAACAACTAATTTGGAAGCTTAATCTAAAACTCCAATTCTGTTATAATACTTTTAGTATCTGTATTTTTGCTTTAGATTGTCTAGATGAACTAATGAATTGACTTTTTTAATCAATATAAGTCACTAAAGTTCATAAATTTATATGGATTTCCCTGGTTATATATACATATAATGAATCCTTATCTCAGTTCATCTACATATCTGTGAAGTAAATTAGAGAATAAATTAATGATTAAGCCCACCTCAGCCTTTTTTGAGAAAAGTCAAATCAATGAGACAATGAGATCATAGTGGTAGAAAAGACCATGCATGCCTATTCAAATATAGGTGCTAACAGAGAAAACATTTTCCTTATTTTAATTATTCATGTTTGTTGGCATAATTTGAACACTATTGATTTAAGGATCAGTGGCCTGAATGCTGATTGGTTTCACTGTGCAATATTGTGTGACCTATTGCCATTTCTATCCCAATTTCTTCATGGAGACTATTACAACTTTCTTTGACTCTTACCTTTAGGAGTGACTATTGAAAGATATCAAGATATTACACGAAAAGAAAATCATTATAAAAACTATAAAGAGCTTTAATGACAATTTTTCTCTTAACATAAAAATAAAAAATTATCTGAAATTTGCCTCATTTAGGTGGAATCCTAACCCCCAGTAACCTGTTCCTTTTTAAACCTTCAGAATTTTCTATGTCTAGTCCAAGAATAGCCAATAGAAATTTTCCTTCATAAGTTTACAGATCATAGAGATGAACAAGGTAAGTAAACACCTGCTATTAAATCAGATGACTGCACTAAAGCCATCATTTCAGATTGCCTTAGGTCTCATGTACTCAAACCAGCATCACTTGTCTTCTGTACATGTGCATTATGTACATGAGCTTGTGTGTGCTTGTGTTAATTTTTTCTTTATAATAAATATGTTATCCTTTCAAATATAAAAAAATTCAACTTCTGAGTTATTCACCAAATGTTGGAACTATTCTATGTCAATACTCTAGGTCTTAGAGGAAACCTCTCATGCAGAGAAAATAGATTTATGTTTTCCACAAGACAGAGGAGTTGGAAAACATTATACAGAAGAAACAACTAGTTTGTACAAAGAGCCAGTATTAAAAAGACAACCATTTTATGTTATCATGTAGAAATTATGAATATTTCTTATAAAAGGTATCAGATGACAATAAGATGAAATATATCTTATAGCTACAATATTAAGCTCAATTAGACAAAAAGGTACCACAGTGCCTAATTGCCAGCACACATCTATTGTTACATTACAAAATACTCTGTGAAATTTGAGAATTACCCTGGAAAGTGTAGGGGAATTTCATACACTTTGACTTTGTCTCTATATGATATCTCAGTTTCAGAAACATCATAAACTTATTTTGATGTTAGAATAACACCACCACCAAAAATGCAAATATGATTAGATGAATGTTATTACTTCTAAAAAGAAAGAAAATAAATGTTCAAGAAATAACTTCTCTTCTCAAGTAGCTAACTATTTCTTTTGCTTTGAAAGTAGATTCACTTTTGAAATATAAAAGTAAAATTCAGCAATACAGATGGCAGAAAACTCATTTATGATCACCACATAGACAGTACTCTTTTTATTAACAAACCAAAGAATGACAACGTTTAAGTTGTACTAGGCTTCAGCCAATATGATTGTATTATAATCAGTTATCTAATTATGTTGGAATGGTACAAATTTGTTTGTGTTAAACAGCTCAGAGGTCAAGATACCCAAAACTAGCATAATTAGAGACTAGAAAATGAAAGCAACTTAGTCTACAACTTTTTAGAACAAAGTATATACATATATTTTTGTAAACTAATGTAAATTTGTTTTTAGCATCAATCAGTTGTTCAGTTTCAAATATACCTAGTTACTTTCCTATTGGAGAGTTGTAGGTAAAGTAAATTAATGACCCTTTCTTCAATCACCAAGAAGCTTTCATTTACGGTGTCTAATTTTAAAATAAACTACAATGCAGTGAACTAATATGATAACTGAATACTGAACAAATGTTCTAAAATCTTTGATATATTGGATTAGCAAAAATATTTATTGTGGTTTTTATGTAACATCTTATGGAAAAACTGAATGAACATTGTTTTGTCCAATCCAGCATATTGCTGCCGCTGCTAAGTCATTTCAGTCATGTCCGACTCTGTGCGACCCCATAGACAGCAGCCCACCAGGCTCCCCCGTCCCTGGGATTCTCCAGGCAAGAACACTGGAGTGGGTTGCCATTTCCTTCTCCAATGCATGAAAGTGAAAAGTGAAAGTGAAGTCGCTCAGTCGTGTCTGACTCTTAGCGACACCATGGACTGCAGCCTACCAGGCTCCTCCGTCCATGGGATTTTCCAGGCAAGAGTACTGGAGTGGGGCGCCATTGCCTTCTCCATCTCTGATATTAGGAATAATGAAATAAAATTTAAGAAATACATATAAGAAATATACAAAAAGGTGTGTTGTAGTATTTTCATCTATAAAAAACAAATTGGCAAATAGTGTTTACTGTGAAGTCAATAGGTACATTTGGTATGATCACCATAATACAATAATTTTTTCAGTGTGTTTTCAAGTTTCCCTAACTTACATAGGCCATTTCCGAAAGAGGATCATAGGCAAACTTAGTACTATACCTGGAAATTAATGGATCATCATGCTTGGTTGTAATATACAATATTTGAGGAGTAAAGCAAGTAAAACATCATGGTTTAAATCTGTTGCTCTCAAACATTAATGCACATCAGAATCACTCAGTAGTGATTCTTGAGTGGGCCCAAGAATTTTTATTTCTAATAAGTGACCAGGTGATGCTAATACATCTGAATCACTTAAGCATACTTTTAGAACTACTAATTTAAAAGCATATGAGTTGCTAATTTTATTTCTGAGTTATAGTAATTTAGAGAATGTAAAAAATTTTATTGTTCATAATTAGTACAACAAGATGTTCAATTTCAGCCTAATGTTAAAATCCTATGAGTGAAAAAGTAATTGAATATAAGCTTAAAGTGTCTATTGAGAACAGATTTATTACAGTGGAGTCTGCAGTTCATATGACTGTAGAATACAGTGCTTGCTTAGAGCTCTAAAGATGAAAGCCCTGTTGATATTGGCATAAGATCAAGACACTCCTAAGAGCAATAATTAAAGAAACAATCAGTGTTATGACTGTAGTAACATATCAACAGTAGACCCCAAATGGAGATGAGCAGAAAAGCAACACCATGTGACATAAGTTAAGGGAGTTGCTGTGTGAGACTAAAGAAAGTCTCTATTTAAAGAGTGACTACAAAGATTCATGAATTGATACATAGCTCAAGGGTGTCCAGCTGAAGTAGACAAGGGGATTTAAAAGTCCACTTTGGATTCTTGAACCCTGATAACCTGACAATGATGAAGGGGTGCAGTTTTACTTGCACAAAATCATTTGTCCAAGTGGTTCATCTTTTTCTAATTCATCTCCCCACTTCAGGGATCTACTTCTTATTTTACTTTTTAATGAAACAGTCAATTTTACTCAAATTCTCCAAAACATAATATGCTAATTATTCTAAAATGTTTTATCTTTATATGATAGTTTTAATATTTCACCTTCTTTCATAGGTTTTTTTTTTTTTAATTTTTCTTCTATATAGTTCTTAAACAGAAGGCAGAGTCCCAAGTTACAGTTAGGAGCCTCTACTTACTATTCTGATTAAATTTCTTCTCAGTATTCATGGTCAGCATTTGGCTTCTTAAATAAAGACTTTTGGTCTTTTCAATCACTTGCATGATTTCATCACTTGTGAGATGGTATTGTTACTCATAACCTCATGACCTAATTGAGAATCAATCTTGACATCCAGTCTTGCATTTGTAATCAAGTTTATAATCTACTTCTCAACTTATTCTAGAGTCATGCTTAGTTTAACTGCCAATATGTTAATACAGATACACTGATGGATGTGACACAAGTCTCAACTATGAAACAGGAATTTTCAGTGAAATCCTTAAGATAAGCCACCAAGAAGAAATCATTCACTTGCACTGATCCACATTCCTTCAGCTTTATCTGAGCCCCATAGAAGTTAACATATAAGCATTCACCAAATTCTATAAT
Organism: Antilocapra americana; assembly: GCA_007570785.1. Classification (NCBI taxonomy): domain Eukaryota; kingdom Metazoa; phylum Chordata; class Mammalia; order Artiodactyla; family Antilocapridae; genus Antilocapra; species Antilocapra americana. The sequence continues at coordinate 2,224,365 of ML664165.1, read as the reverse complement.
TGGGTCTTTATACAGATATGTGCAAAGCTCCTATTGAATAACTTTGACCAGATTTTTTAGCACCTGCCTGCGTTTTCAAACATCTATGTTTGTTATGACTGCTGTGGTTAAATAGTAGAGGATATGTGGGCACATCATTGGAACTGCACCAAGATACTATGGCTGGTAAAGGAATTGGTCCATAATGTTGTTGTGCTTTGGGGTGATAGAAGAAACCAGAGACCAATGAGTGAACCATATTCACTGCTGAAGAGATTGAAGTGGAGAATTCACAGAATTATTATTTATCTTTTAGCCATGCAGAGTCTTCCATGACTGCATTCCAATTTTATATTAAAATTTCTGAAGTCAGTTGTCCCCAGAGTGAACTCAAAGCATTTCTATTCATTGCTGCAAACGACTCTCTAAAGAAGTAAAGATATTCTGTCACTCCAGAGTAATTTCCACATTCATATTGGAATTTTGCATACCTAGCTTGTATCTAAATATTCCTACCTAAAACCAGGCTTATCTGCCATGTAGTGCAACTATATCCAATCATCTCTGGTTTATTGCATTTGCCTTGTAGTGTCTGGATCTTCAAACATCTTCACAGTTGGTTCTGTTGATGCGTGAAGTTGTTTCAGTTGTGAAAGAATGCTGGTTCTTTTTTCTCTCAAAGCATGAGGATATCATCAGAATAAAGGGAACATATCAGTAGCAAGGTCTACCATGTTGGTGTCACTAAGAAGATCGAATTTCCATTATTTTTTTCCTTATATATTTTTCTTAACAGAGAGAAACTCAAGCAATGAAAGAAATAGAAGCCAATCCAAAAAGTGTGTGATTTAAGTAATCAAGTCACACTCCACCATCTTGCTGAGGAAAAGGAAATTGTAGGAGTAAGTTTTTAAAATTTAAACCCAGTAAGCCAAAGAATTTAGGCCAACTTGTTAGTTCCTGAAATATGGAAAGAAAGCAACCACAATTCATGGTGGTACTCTAGAATTAATAGTTTGTTACATGATCTTAAGTAAGTAGTCCAACTCTTCTAGGCAATAGTTCCCTAAAACATGAATTGAATTTATTGAAATAAGTAATCTCAATTGTTCTTTCATCTCTGAGGTCTAATAATCCTATGTTTAAAATAAAGGAAGCAAGTATATGAGTAGAAAAAGATCATTAGGTATTGACACCAGGCAGATCTGGGTTAAAATCCACATTCAGAATGCTACCATGCATGGATGCATCATTTAATCTCTCTGATTTTCAGCCACACTGTCACCTCATACGTGTTGGAATACTAGTATCAAAAAGATAAGGTAAAAAACGCTAGTGAGGATATGGAGAGAAAAGAACACTTGTGCATTGTTGGTGGGAATATAAATTGGTGCAGCCACTCTAGAACATGTAAGCTTCTCAAAAAAATTAAAACTAGAACTGTTGTAGGGGTTTCCCAAGTGGCATCATGGTAAGGAATCTGCCTGCCAATTCAGGAGACACATGAGTTTGATCCCTGGGTCAGGAAGATCTCCTGGAGTGGGAAATGGCAACCCATTCCAATATTCTTACCTGGAGAATTCCATGGACTGAGGAGCCTGGTGGGCTACAGTCCATGGGGTTTCCAACAGTCAGATGCAACTGAGCATGCATACATATAACTACCAAATGATCTAGCAATTCCACTTCTGAGTATTTAACCAAAGAAAGCAGAAATACTAACTTAAAAAGGTATACGCACCCCTATATTCACTGCAGCATTATGTACAGAAACCAAGATACATTTAAAACCTAATTGCCCATCAGCGAATGAATGGATAAAGAAGATGTGGTGTACATTTGTATACACTGGCATATTCAGCCAAAAAAGAATTAAACCATTCCATTTGTAATAACATAGGTGGACCCTAAGTGCATTATACTAAGTGAAGTAAGTCAGACCAAAAAAAAAAGACAAATACTGTATGGTCTCACTTACATGTGGAATCTAAAATAAAAAATAAAGAGAAAAGCTTGTAGATACAGAGAACAGAGTGGTGGTTGCAAATGTATGGAAGGAGTCAAATGGTACAAACTTCCATTATGAAAGAAGTAAGTCATGGGGATGTAAAGTACAGTATGGTGACTAAAATTAATAACACTGTATTACATATTTTAAAGTTGCTAAGAGAGTAGATCTTAAAAGTTGTCATTATAAGAAAAATTTCTGAAGCTATAACACGTTTCCCAGAATTACTGTAGTGATTATTTCTCAATATATACAAACATTAAATCATTATGTTGTATACCTGAAACTAATTCATGTCATATGTCAATTATATGTTTATAATTATATGTTTATAAAATAAATATAAAAAGATTATATATTTATAAAATAAATCATTCAACATATATGAAAAGTATAACTTCAAGAAATGTCTTCAAAAACATTATGGAGGCACTAAAGGAGGTATTTACAGGTATATAGAAAAGAAAAGATCAGTCAGTAAAATCACAGATTCTCAAGAATATCTCTAAAGGATGATAAGTGGTATATTATTTTCTAAAAATTTCTTAAACAGTGTGGACCCTTATGGAAGAAAGTGAAGAAGAACGAAAGAGCCTATTGATAAAAGTGAAAGAGGACAGTGAAAAAGTTGGCTTAAAACTCAACATTCAGAAAACTAAGATCATGGCATCCGGTCCCATCACTTCATGGAAAATAGATGGGGAAACAGTGGCTGAATTTATTTTGGGGGGGCTCAAAATCACTGCAGATGGTGATTGTGGCCATGAAATTAAAAGACGCTTACTCCTTGGAAGGAAAGTTATGACCAACTTAGACAGCATATTAAAAAGCAGAGACATTACTTTGTCAACAAAGGTCCGTCTAGTCAAGGTTATGGTTTTTCCAGTAATCATGTATGGATGCGAGAGTTGGACTATAAAGAAAGCTGAGCACCGAAGAATTGATACTTTTGAACTGTGGTGTTGGAGAAGACACTTGAGAGTCCCTTGGACTGCAAGGAGATCCAATCAGTCCATCCTAAAGCAGATCATTGGGTGTTTATTGGAAGGACTGATGTTGAAGCTGAAACTCCAATACTTTGGCCACCTCATGCAAAGAATTGACTCATTGGAGAAGACCCTGATGCTAGGAAAGAAGAGGGCAGGAGGAAGGGGATGACAGAGGATGAGATGGTTGGATGGCATCACAGACTCAATGGACTTGGGTTTGGGTAGACTCTGGCAGTTGGTGATGGAGAGGGAGGCCTGGCATGCTGAGGTTTAAGGGGTTGCAAAGAGTCAGACATGACTGACTGAACTGAACTGAACTGAACTGAACTGAACTGAATATACATTTACCAAATGTATATTATACTCCTTAATGAATCGGTTGCTTGGTGACCACATTAAAACATAAATTCAACTAGTCTTGGTCAGTCTCTGGTCTATCTATAAATTTATCTCTTCTGAGCATTAAATGAGATCATGCATTTAAAGCACTTGCTTATAGTAGTCATTTAATAAATATCAATAACTAATTAGTATAAAAATAGCATAAACATCTTATTAACATGCAGTTAAAGATATTTACATATGGATTGGAGAAGACTCTTGAGAGTCCCTTGGACTGCAAGGAGATCCAACAAGTCCATCCTAAAGGAGATCAATCCTGGGTGTTCATTGGAAGGACTGATGTTGAAGCTGAAATGCCAATACTTTGGCCACCTCATGCAAAGAGTTGACTCATTGGAAAAGACCCTAATGCTGGGAAGGATTGAGGGCAGGAGGAGAAGGGGAAGACAGAGGATGAGATGGCTGGATGGCATCACCGACTCAATGGACATGGGTTTGGGTGGACTCCGGTACTTGGTGATGGACAGGGAGGCCTGGCATGCTGTGGTTCATGGGATTGCAAAGAGTAGGAAACGACTGAGCGACTGAACTGAACTGAACCATCATTTCAATTATTTTAACACCCTTGAATTTTTAGCTATGTCAAATTAAACTGAAATATTTATGTTTTCTTCAAATACTAATAAAGGTTATTAAAGATAATTAAAATTTCCAGATTCTATTTCTTTTCATGGGACAAAGGAAAAACATGGCTACCTTAAGATTCACATTTCCATAGTTGTCAAGTAATAGCACTAGCATATCTGAAAGTTGGTTGGTGTATCCAAACATATAATAGTGCAAGCAGTACTTGCCTAAAACACAAATCAATCCGCTATCTATGTATAGACCCTGGACATTGTTTTTTAGAAATCCCAAGAATATGATAACATCTCAACAAATATCTTTATCTTCTTAGTATCTGAAATTCTAAAATTTTATCCCTCCTATCATATTCTCCCTCCTATTTTATTCAAATACGCCTGAAAAACGTACTTTCAATGTAATCATTGGCCTTTCATACTTATTCTTGTCTACAATCATTTTTTTGACTAGGTGTTTCCCCTGATACAGACAGCCTCATAATGCAGGTGACTTTTCCACTCCTCTTTGCCTGGGTACTTACAATGCAAAGTAAGCCCATTTGAAATGATTAAACAGCAATGATACTGCTCACACTATGAACTAAATGCCTTCATTTCTATGTTTTATTATCACATTTTATAAGTGAGTATATATGTATATTTTACAGATCTTGAAAAATGCAAGTCAAAAAAGTTAAGTATAATCTTTTGCTCAGAGATATCCTGTGTAAACAGGATCAAAAAACTCATACACTGCTATTTTCATATATCAATAGTATTTTCCCTAAAGATTAAGCATTTTTATAAGTAACTGTTGTAGTGAGTGTGTAGCATTCATTCACATGCCTGTGCTATGTTTTCAACAACTCCATTGTTGATATTAATTTTTCCATATAACAATATATTTATAAATAAACATGAAAATTTATGTATTATTTTAAAGTAGCTTCCCAAGAAGGGAATACTTGATTCAAAGTTAATAAATCTACTTTTACTAAGTGCTTTATTTTGCTTTTCAAGAAGATTGTAGAAGTTAACTTTGAATAAGATAACCATTTAAAACCTTTCCAGTAATACTTATTTTTAGTTTAATGGAGTATACTTAGTTCAAGTTCATTGAAGAAAGTGTAGAAAATACAGGGGAAAATGAAAAGTTCTACTGAAAAATTTTACGATTCGCAATAATATTTGTTCTTGTTTTCATCAGAGCTTTTCTGTGCATATTACACATATTTTTAAAGGACAATAGATACTATACAATTTTGAGCTCTGCTTTCTGTTTCATTGTATTAGAAGCATTTTCTAATGTTCAGTTCTCTTCTTTTCTTCCATGTCTCAATAGTCACCTCTGTATACATTGTTGCCTTAATTAGAAATTCAGAGGAACCAGTCCAGACACAAGTTTCTCTCTTTTGTCCAACATCAACAGATCACCAATTCCTCACATGTCCTCCCTAGAATAACTCACATGAGCTTCAGCTTCCCTCCAACCACATTTTCACTGTTTCCCTTATTTGTGTTATTACAGGTACGCCCTTTGCAAGGTCTTTTCACCTCCACTCCAGTCATCTTGTATCCCAGTATCCATGATCCTAGAGAACATTCTAACATTGAGATAAAACCCTGTTATTCCGAAGATTACAATAATCCATTTAATATAAAACCCTTATTTTTCAGTGTAACACTGTTCCCTTTCACTACTTTAGCTTCCTCAATCTCTTGACATTGTCCCAGGTGTAACTTGCCCTCAGGAAATGCCAACCCATTTTTTCTTCCCTGACTGTGTATTGCTCTCCATGAGTTTGTAAATTTTCTATTAAAAGTCTCTTGTAAGGACTCTGGAGACACACTTTAGCTATATTTAATTCCTGGCTGTGCTTGCTGTTGACCTTGGGCAATTCACTTAACTGTTATATATTTCAAGTTTCTCACTTGTAAAAGTAGTCTAGTAACATTGCTTACCCCATGGGATAGTGACAAAGATTGAATGAGTTCATAACTATAAGATGCTTGGAAGAGTAACCCACACAAGTGTTGTGTAAAATGTCTATTAAATTGAGGCTTTCATATTGCCTGTTATAATGTTAGCTTGCCCAGCCTATTTAACTTTGAGATTACTCCAAAAGTGTTTTTCTGAACTACACAGAAATGCCTGCTTCTACTCTTTGATCTGTCTATCTCTCTATGCACAGTATTAAGATTATATGCATTTGTGATTCCCAAAATAGTTGTCTGAGAGAAGAGGTTGTCTTTCTTCATTGTCAGACTCTAGCACAAAGCATAAGCAAGGCTCTACTACTTGTGGTCCATCAGTAACTGTTTCTCAAATGAACTGGCAATTTTGATGTAGATCTTGTTCACTACTTATTCTTTCCATCTACACTATGTTTTTAAGACTCTAGTTAAATAAATAAAAATAACCCATAAAACTGAGAAGATTTTTGGAGAATGTAAAGTAATTGGTAAATTGTTGCTGTCAAGGGCAGCAGCCGGGAGAAGTTACCCCATGCCCAAGGGCAGGGGCAGTGGCTGGGAGGAGCTCCACTATGTCCAATGTAAGGAGCAGCTGTGAAGGGATACCTCACATCCAAGGTAAGAGAAAACCAAGTAAGATGGTAGGCACCAAGAGAGGGCATCAGAGGGTGTGAGACCTAAGTGGCTGACTAATCACGGAGCACCACGATGACTCACCCCACCTGTAGCCATTTTCCGCCTCACCCCAGATGTAGCCATTTTCTGCCTCAGCCCACCTGTAGCCATTTTCCCTTTAAAAAGCCTTGTACCATGCGGCTCGGGGCCGCTGCCCTCACTCCGCTGCCTCGGTGTGTGTGTTGCTGTTCAGACCCAGGTCTGCAATAAACTTCCTCATGCACTTGCATCAGTGTAAGGCCTCCTGGTGATTTGTGGAGATTAGGATCTGGTCATAACAAGGGTAGACAGACTGAAACCACAATCATAGACAACTAGCCAATCTGATTATATGGACCATACCCTTGTCTAACTCAATGAAACTGAGTCTTGCTATGTGGGACCACCCAAGACAGATGGGTCATGGTGGGGACATCTGACAGAATGTGGTCCACTGGAGAAGGGAATGGCAAACCACTTCAGTATTCTTGCCTTGAGAACCCCATGAACAGTATGAAAAGGCAGAAAGACAGGACACAGAAAGATGAACTACCCAGGCCGGTGGTGCCCAATATGCTACTGGAGATAAGTGGAGAAATAGCTCCAGAAAGAATGAAAGGATGGAGCCAAAACAAAAACAACACCCAGTTGTGGACGGGACTGGTGATAGAAGTAAGGTTTGATACTATAAAGAGCAATATTGCATAGGAACCTGGAATGTTAGGTCCATGAATCAAGGCAAATTGGAAGTGGTCAAATAGGAGATGACAAGAATGAACATCAACATTCTAGGAATCAGTGAGCTACGATGGACTGGAATGGGTGAATTTAACTCAGATGACCATTATATCTACTACTTTGGGCAGGAATCCCTTAGAAGAAATGGAGTAGCCATAATAGTCAACAAAAGAATCTGAAATGCAGTACTTGGATTCAATCTTAAAAATGACAGAATGATCTCTGTTCATTTCCAAGGCAAATCATTCAATATCATGGTAATACAAGTCTATGCCCCAATGAGTAATGCTGAAGAAGCAGAAGTTGAAGGATTCTATGAAGACCTACAAGACCTTCTAGAAGTAACACCCAAAAAAGATGTCCTTTTCATTTTTTTTTTTGTCCTTTTCATTATAGGGGACTGGAATGAAAAAGTAGGAAGTCAAGAAACACCTGGAGTATCAGGCAAATTTGGGCTTATAGTACAGAATGAAGCAGGGCAAATGCTAAGAGAATTCTGCCAAGAGAACACAGTGGTCATAGCAAACACCCTCTTCCAACAACACAAGAGAAGACTCTACACATGGACATCAACAGATGGGTGAACACCGAAATCAGATTGCTCATATTCTTTGTAGCCAAAGATGGAAAGCTCTATACAGTCAGCTGAAACAAGACCGGGAGTTGACTGTGGCTCAGATCTTGAACTCCCTATTGCCAAATTCAGACTGAAATTGAAGAAAGTAGGAAAAACCACTACACCATTCAGGAATGGCCTAAATCAAATCCCTTATACAGTGGAAGTGAGCAATAGATTTAAAGGACTAGATCTGATAGACAGAGTGCCTGATAAACTATGGATGGAGGTTCCTGACATTGTAAAGGAGACAGGGATCAAGACCATCCTCAAGGAAAAGAAATACAAGAAAGCAGAATGGCTGTCTAGGAAGGTCTTATACATAGCTGTGCAAAGAAGGGAAGTGAAAAGCAAAGGAGAAAAGAAAGATATTCCCATTTGAATGCAGAGTTCCAAAGAATAGCAAGGAGAGATAAGAAAGCCTTCCTCAGTGATGAATGCAAAGACATAGAGGAAAACAACAGAATGGGAAAGATGAGAGATGGCTTCAAGAAAATTAGAGATACCAAGGGAACATTTTATGCAAAGATGGGCTCAATAAAAGACAAAAAAGGCAGGGACCTAACAGAAGCAGAAGATATTAAGAGGTGGCAAGAATACACAGAAGAACTTTACAAAAAGATCTTCACCACCCAGATAATCATGATGGTGTGAGCACTCACCTAGAGCCAGACATCCTGGAATGTAAAGTCAAGTGGGCCTTAGGAAGCATCACAAAAAACAAAGCTAGCGGAGGTGATGGGATTTCAAATCCTGAAAGAGGATGCTATAAAAGTGCTGCACTCAATACTCCAGCAAATTTGGAAGACTCAGCAGTGGCCACAGGAGTGGAAAAGGTCATTTTTATTCCAAACACAAAGAAAGGCAATGCCAAAGAATGCTCAGACTACTGCACAATTGCACTCATCTCACACACTAGTAAAGTAATGCTCAAAATTCTCCAAGCCAGGCTTCAGCAATACATGAACTGTCAACTTCCAGATGTTCAAGCTGGTTTTAGAAAAGGCAGAAGAACCAGAGATCAAATTTCCAACATCTGCTGGATCATCAAAAATACAAGAGAGACTATGCCAAACCCTTTGACTGTGTGGATCACAATAAACTGTGGAAAATTCTTAAAGAGATGGGAATACCAGACCACCTAACCTGCCTCTTGAGAAGCATGTATGCAGGTCAGGAAACAACAGTTAGAACTGGACATGGAACAACATACTGGTTCCAAATAGGAAAAGGAGTATGTCAAGGCTGTATATTGTCAATCTACTTATTTAATTTATATGCAGAGTACATCATGAGAAATGCTGTGCTGGACGAAGCACAAGCTGGAATCAAGATTGTCAGGAGAAATATCAATAACCTGGATATGCAGATGACACCACCCTTATGGCAGAAAGTGAAGAAGAACTGAAGAATCTCTTGATGAAAGTGAATGAGGAGAGGGGAAAACTTGGCTTAAAGCTCAACATTCAGACAACTAAAATCATGACATCTGGTCCCATCACTTCATGCAGATAGAGGGGGAAACAGTGGAAACAGTGGCTGGGTTTATTTCTGGGGCTCCAAAATCACTGCAGATGGCGATTGCAGCCATGAAATTAAAAGATGCTTACTCCTTGGAATAAAAGTTAGGACCAACATAGACAGCTTATTAAAAAGCAGAGACATTACTTTGTCAGCAAAGTTTTGTCTAGTCAAGGCTTTGGTTTTTCCAGTGGTCATGTATGGATGTGAGAGTTGGACTAGAGAGAAAGCTGAGCACTAAAGAATTGATGCTTTTGAATTGTGCTGTTGGAGAAGACTCTTGAGAGTCCCTTGAACTGCAAGGAGATCCAACCAGTCCATCCTAAAGCAGATCAGTCCTGGGTATTCATTGGAAGGACTGATGTTGAAGCTGAAACTCCAATACTTTGGCCAACTGATATGAAGAACTGACTCATTTGAAAAGACCTTGATGCTGGAAAAGATTGAAGGCAGGAGGAGAAGGGTAAGACAGAGGATGAGATGGATGGATGACATCACAACTCAATAGACATGGGTTTGAGTGGACTCCGGGAGTTGGTGATAAACAGGGAGTCCTGGCATTCTGTGGTTCATAGGGTTGCAAAGAGTCGGACACGAATGAGTGACTGAACTGAACTGAACTGAAATTCTCTCTGCCTGATATTTCATCAGATGATGAAATGGGTAAGTATACTACAGAGCTTGGGAGTTTCTTTCCACACAAGTTTTTAAGGAAAGGTGAGATAAAGGCACTTTGTAAATGAAGATTTTGTGAACATATAGATATTCTGTAATACCATTAATGTTATTATGACATTTATAACAATAATAATAATAGTTATTAATAAAATAATACTAATACAACAGATAATAAAAATGAAGATGAAAATTAACATTATACTCTTGGTAATTAATATAATGGTACATTAGGGAAAGTAGATGTAAGGACAAATACAGATATTGAAAATTATGTTATCTACATACATGAAAAGCTGAATACCTGGGTATCTAACTTGAGGTATACTAAAGAATATTCTGCTACTTTCCAAATAAAAATAAAGAGCTTCAGAGGCAAAAAAAATAGTTTCCAAAATTTTTTGGTCTCCAAGTCACTCCTACACAAGAGGAATTTGATGAGTTAAGTGTAAATGCATAAGAAACATGTGGATTACATTTTCTTTAAAAATACACAAGGATTTAAAAATTAAGGAGAAAAACTGTTTGGCAAAATGCATTTTTCATAAAGCCAAACCAAAAACACTTAAAATAGTTTTAGATTGCAGTATGACCTTCAACACTGTTGTGTTTGTTTATTAACCTAAAAATAAACACTGTTTTTCAGTATGAGAAATGAAACCATAAAATATATACCAAGGTATGAATAAGAATGAATGATTTCTTAAAGATTTTACTGAGTTTTTTTTTTAATAATCTCCCATCCAGAGATGTTCATGCAAATGCCCACCATATGTGTCATACTCTGTGTTTATTCCATTATTTCTTCATAATGTTTCTGGGTCATTTATTAGAGGAGACAACATCAGAGTATGTGTTTTCTAAAATTGTCAACCTTCCCCTAGTGGTAGGGTTAACTGAATCTTTCTTGTACTCTTCAAACAACTCAAATGTATTCTCAATTTGAGCCATTTTTTTTTATAATTTGGCCCATGATTTATTCCAATCACTGCCTGTATATTTGTTGGAAAGATACTTCCTAAGATGACACTTTGCTTCTGTAAATAGGCAGAGCTGTTATGAAACTTGAACGGCTGGATTATTTTGAGATTTACTGTTGCGTAAATCAAGATTATAGAACACGCATTATGACATGCAAACACCATCTTCATGGCCTGCAACAAATGTAAAGAACAATTAAACAAAAATAATGAAAAAAATGATGTTTTCAGTTTTGTTGTTTCTGCTCTCTTACCTGGTGTTTCTATTCAAGCATTCATGACATTTCGGTGATTTGGGGTCATTACTTTTTTCTTGCATTATTGGTTTTATAATGAACATTTCTCCATTCTTCAAATTTTCCCAAGCTTCATGTATTGCTTTTATCAATTTTATCTCTTTTATGCCAAACACAGAGTTTTGTCAATGATTTATTTGTACCTTTCCTCAAACTCACCCTTTCATTTTTCTTTCCATTGCCAGCTTCACAAAGGAGGCCCATATCTCTCTATCACTAACCTGTAGTTACCAAAAGGAAGAAATCATCAGTATCTCTTCCACTTCAAGTATGAACCCATAGCCTGCTGGCTGCAACATAGTGGATCAGCACTAACTCTGCATTTCTGGGCTGCTTTGATAATACTGCTCATTCTACCACCTTTCTACTTAATAATCTTTGAAAACATCCTGCTGCTTGAAAGCTAAAATTTTAATCCAGAATACTAGAAAACATTTAGTCAATGCATATTTGTTGAAAGAACTCAAGTATTCCTTTCATTTTTAGCTGTCAAAAATCTATCTCCAAACTACCTCTACTACTTTTTGTAGCACCCAACCTTTGTGATAGGCAGAATGGCTCTCCAAAGATATCCCCTGATCATTTGAACCTATGGATATGTTATGCTATGCAATAAAATAAATTGTGTAGATTTAAATTAAAGTTACAGACTTTAAAATAGGGAATATAATATAGATTATTCAGGTGTCCTCAGTATAATCACATGAACACTTTCAAGCAGGGAATCTTTTCTGAATGGGGGCAGGAAAAAGAAACGTGGAAGAAGGGAAAACAAGATATTGTGACAGAAGGGAAAATCAAAGAGCTTCCAAGCATGAGCCAATCTGATGTGCCCTTGTTGACTCTGAGATGCAGGAACCCATAGGAAAGGACCTAGGAGCCACTAAGAGCTAATGACAGACAACCACAAGGAAGTGGATTCTTCCAAAAATGTGAATGCGTTTGGAAGCAGATTCTTCGAAGGCCTCTTAATTAGAGCCTGGTCAAACATCTTTATTTCAGAGCAGAGAAACTATCCAAGCCAACAGGATTGTAAGATAATAGAGTTGTGTGGTTTTAAGCTAAGTTTTGTAATTTGTTATAGAAACAACAGAAAACTAATATACTCTCAAATATGTTGTCCATAAGTTATACCTATGTGTGTCATTGCTTCCACCTCTGATTGGCACACTACTTACTTATGATAATAACATACCTTTTATACAAATTCCCAACCAAACTGTAACCCACAGAAACTTCAAAACAAAATTGTGCTGGGTTCTTCACAGCAAAATATTTTAATTACTTAAGGTTTATAAAATAAAATGCTTAGGAAAATCTGTTTGTTTTAAATAAAAGAACAATATACCTTTTGGATCACTTGATATTATATATGACTTTCTCTTTTGATTTATGGTTATAGTCATTTAAGGGGAAAAAAAATGTATCCAGAGCCTAGCAAACCTAAATATGTATATATAGCAACTAGAGATCCTATTAAATGCAGATTCTGATTCAGTAGGTCTGAGGTGGGGCTGGAGATTCTTCACTTCTTATGAGCTTTAGTCATATTCTGTCACTTTTTGTGTGATCTTGTATACATTATTTCAGGATTGGAACCTAAATGTTCTCATCTATAAAATGGATATATTGAGTAAAGATGTGATCATGAATATAAGTGAAATGTTTCTTCTTGTGTCCCATGACACATCCCCTCAGACCACTATAAACTAAGTTGCATTTTTCATAGACAGAGCTCACATCCAATATGAAACATCAGCCATATTTCTCTGCTTTTCTGTTATAGCAATTCAGGCACTATCTTCAAAGCAGCCCAGAAATGCAGAGTCAACAAATCCATCAATCAGTGGAGCTACAGGTTAGTGACAAGGTCCTAGCCTCTGGTTTTTCATTCAACAAGTGCATTCAGTACAGATTTTTAGAGAGATTGAAGCCCACAGAGGAATTAAATGCCAATTGCTCTCAGTGAGAACAAATAGTTTCCTTTCCTGTGTCACTTTTCCTCATCTCTTCATTTCTGCTTCTGGGTATCACCTTCCAAACAAGCTTCATTTTAATAAGTCCTTAAGTTTTGCTTTTGGCACCATGATCACTCATAGTTTCACCTGTTTTTAGAATGGAATGAGAAGCAGGAGAGAGAAAACTGGTTTATGGAGTAACTCTGATATTGAACTGAATGGGGACAATGGTAATTTTGAAAACCATGGAATTAGTTTATTTATTTATTAATATTGAAAACCAAGAAGAAAGAGAATGATAGTTATGAAGATATCCACCTAATAACTCAGGGAATGATGAGAAAGCCAAAGGCCTTCATGAATATTTTTCAAAACTTTCATTTGCCACATCTAGGGGGAAAACTGGTGAAATTCACACACGGGAATTTAATAGTAAATGTATAAAAAGTGCAAAGGAGACTTAATGTTCAGCCTTAGTAGGTTTATTATGGTAAAATCATGCAGAAGATACAGAATAAGTAAGAGTCTGAGGTATGCAATGGTAATACTTGGAGTACTTAAGAAGACATGCATTAGTGAAGAACACTAGCATCCTTGAGAAGCTCAGTGTGGCTGGCCTCTGCAGGACAGAATTAGTAGGAAGAGATGATGTCATGAGAGAGAGACTCCTGATGTCAATGAAGATGACATGTTCCAGAATAGCCAAGACCAGATGGTGGACCACAGCCATAAATTTAACTACTATAAAGCATAGCAATACTAATATGATACATATCTAAAGTGAAAGTCGCTCAGTCGTGTCCGACTCTTTGTGACCCCATGGACTACACAGTCCATGGAATTCTCCAGGCCAGAATACTGGAGTGGGTAGCCTATCCTTCTCCAGGGATCTTCCCAACCCAGGGATCAAACCCAGGTCTCTTGCATTGAGGGTAGATTCTCTACCAGCTCAGCCACAAGGGAAACTCAGTATGACACATAAGGGGTCCTTAATTTATGGGGTCCTGTGATGATTGTGAGACATGGTGATACATCTAGGAGTGAAATAAATGAAAAGCCAAAAGGGCTATATTTGATATGAAAAAAAAAAAAAAAAAACCTCAAGCGATAGTAGGCCAAGATTTCTGTTACCCTTTGCAATGAAACATCACTGTTCCTTGCCCAGTTTCCAGTTCTGAGCTAACCTCACACCTAGGGCCTGATAACCAAAAGGGAGACAAATTCTCTTGAGGAAACACTCTGTTATATCACCAAAGTATATATAATAAACATTGAACCAATATCTCCTTGAAAGAACCTGTAACCTTAAAGTAACTGCATAGTGAGGAGGAAGAATGCCCAAGGTCTATCATGAGGTGTTGAAAACTGAGCCTTACTTATTAACTAAAAATAAAGTGACCCTAAACCCTAATATATTATTGCAATGCAGCAAATAGATTTCTGGCCTAAACCTGGCCTGCAATGGATCCAACTGTCTTGTAGACTTACCTTGTATTATTTTCTAAAACCCTGAGTTTTTATTCAGGTCATAAATATGTAGAAGCTGTTGAAAATCTTACATTAGATTCTGATTAGAGAATCAGAGGTAATAAGATAATAAGGGTAAAATATCAAGAGCAAACTTGAGGTTATCTTACTCCTCCCACCCATGGTAGTGAATCAGATGTCACTCTACATTCAAATTGGAACCATATGATCACAGGATCACAGAAAATCTGACAGAATGTAAGAATGGCTTCATAAAAGCTCAATCAAAATGCCAACATGGGAAAGACACCTCCTGTGGCTAGGACAGTGCCTTCTCTGATGCAATGTTCATATTTAATTGACAGGTATTATATGATGTCTGTCCTAATACTAGAATACACAGATGTGGGAATCAAACGTTGAAAGAAGGATTAACCATAGTTACCATACCTCTCAATAAGCCACAAGGGAGTCTGTGCTTCTCATTCCTGCAACTTTAAATTCTGCAGGATTTGAGATCTTTAACCCTGGCAGGGAAATGTTCTTCTAAAGGATATATCAACACTAAAAATTCCTTCAGTCCAAAAGTCTCCACTTGTGCCTAGTTGTTCTGGGCTTCTTATACCTGTGGACCAGCAGGTAAATAAAGGAGCTAGTAAACTGACAGTGTTGCTGACTGTGATTATCAAGAATTTCTGTGGTTGCTGTTTTAGGCATGGAGGAGTCTTTGGGACACCGAGGTGGATCACTGTGCCATCAGCTGGTGCTTCCATGCTCAATAATATCAGAAAAAGGCATTGTTAGCAATAACTGCCTGCAAAGGGGCAAAGTAAACAAAGACTCAGATGACCAAGGGATGAAGGTCCATGTTCTGCTTTCAGACAAGCAGCTTATATGCCAACTGGAGAGCTCGCCAAGTGTGAGAAGACTCTAGTGGTAGCAGTTATAACCTTGGGACCCACAGCTGTAGCAGGCACTAGAACTTGCTACACTCTGTTTTTAATCCTTTTTCTCAAGAGATGCCAGCCAGATACATTCTCAAAAAGTTATTAAAAAGTTGAACTTCATGGGAGGCAGTGAAATTTCTGAGCAGCAAAAAAGTATGTGATAGAAGATGATGATTTTGAGGTAGGAAAGGGGTTCAGTGTTAAGGTTCCCTAAGCAAGCCTATAAAACCAGCTTCAATAGTGGACTCTATTACATGCACTCCGGCAGCATCTCCATTCATATGCCTGCTGCTCTGCTTTTCTGCTGGATAGTTTTTATGGAAGTTATAGGAAGCTCACTCACCCCACACATAGGGCAGCTTGGTAGTGTGAGACAACTAATTCCCACAGGACACAAGCCTCAGCAATGATGGACAGACCTGATGGGGAAGGACCCAGCTTTCTCTCCTGCAGAGAAACAATTCTAAGGGTCCCTAGCAGGGCTAAACCCCAGTTGCCTTCAGTATTAATCGACTCTTCTAGTCCTTCCATGCCTCATTCAGCTTACTCTATAATAGAGTCTTCTTATTGTCATTACTTTATAAGAACTATATAAACAGATATGGTGTCCCTAGGCCCTTTCTGCTCCGGGAAGCTGATTAAAACCCTACAAAAAAATGCTTGCCTTGCAATATCTCATCATCTTCCCAGCAGCTCTCAATCTAATTTATTTTTAAATGTATGAATCTACCATAGTAAAATTTGGGTAAAACTTTTATTTAAGATGAAGACAGAGCTTAAACTTCAGGAATTATAAAATTCCAGATTCAAGGTGAATCCTAATTGATGCCATTTAAAACAGAACCATTTATCTCAAAAAAAAACCTGAACTTGAACAAAATTATAAATAGGTGAGAATATGGGTAGGCATGCTCTGGTTAACTGATAGGAGACATAGTCATTTTATCAGACTAGAAATGCCCAGTGAATAAATATGAATAGTTAGAACCTTTTATTAAACTCCTGAAGAAATAGTATTTTATATATTACTTCTGCATATATTAGATTAAAACTTTAAGAAAAATGCTAGGATTACAGAATATGAAACAGAAAAGACCTTAGAGAACTTCAAGTTCTGTACACTGTCTTTCTGCTATCCCAGGAAAAGCAATGTACCACTAAGGTTAAACACAGAATCTGGAGGTAAATAAGCTTTGTTCCAGTCCTGGTTATGACCAAGTTACTGTAATTTTTTCATTTCTTAGTTTTTTACCTGTGTAATAGGATGATAATAGGAGTAGCTAATTATAGGGCTATTGGAGAACTGAGTAACTTAATACCTAGGATATTTTAGAACAATTTGTCACACATTGACAACACAATAAGTTTTTATTATTTTTATTTGTTTATTTTCCTTCCTTCAGCAATTGTTTATGGAGCATTTACTATATGCAGTCACTGGCCAGGTACTAGGTGTGTAAAGATGCTAAGAAATTGGGAAGAAATGAATACAAAATGGCACAGGGCACCACAATAGGATAAATGAACATATTTTCCTGGAACAATCTTTTCAGATGAGATGATATTTTAACTAGCTCTTGAAGGTTAAATAAAAGCATTCTGGGGAATGGTTGCTGCTTTTGATGATAATGATGATAATAAACAGTAATTAATAACATAATCTTCAGTTAGTGTGTATAACATTTACTGGGTCCTCATGATAGCCAGAAAGTTTGCAACATCAGTTTGCATTATTTTGCTTAGTCTTCATGCTTTTGGTTTCATTTCTTATGTTTCTTTGTTGAAGTCTAGTTGATTTACTATGTTATGTTAGTTTCAGGTGTACAGCAAAGGATATATACATTTATATCCTTATTTAGGTCCTTTTCCATTATACATTATGACAAAGGTATTGAATATAGTTCCCTGTGTGAGAGTAAGAATTTGTTGCTGATTTTATATGTTGTAGTGTGTATCTGTTAGTCCCAAGCTCATTGACCTTCCCTCTTTCCCTCTGGTAACCATAAGTTTATTTTCTATGATAGATCTAGAGATTATCATACTAAGGGAAGTAAATCAGGCAGAGAAAGACAAATATCATATGATATATGATATCACTTATATATAGAATCTAAAAAAATAAAGAAACAAGTGAAACTATTTAAACAGAAATAATTTCATGTTTATCTCTAGCCTTGAATTTAGGAATCTGAGGCCCAGAGAGATTCTGAAATTTTCCCAAGGTCACTGGGAGAATTAATGGCAGAGCTGCACAACGAGTAGAGGCAGAAATGCATTTTAAGCAGTCAGGCAAACAGTGGAGAGCATTCTTAAGTATGAAAAAGCAAGGATTGATGCTGAAGGAGAAAAAATTCACAGTGGCTTGAGAACTGAGTGTTCAAGTTGTTAAAGATGGTAGCAAATAGGAAGGATCTTGAATATTTTGCTAAAAGCTTGAATGTAATACAGAAAGACTCAGTAGGAAAGGAGACATTTGCAGAAGTTTATGAGGAAAGAAAATAAGAGTAATGCTATCATTTACCAAGAAATTTATATCCATCCATTATCTCACTTAACTTTTTCAACAATATATGATCTATGTAATAACATCCTTTAAAAAAAAAAGGAAGCATACGTTTAGAAAGGTCAATTATTCTCCTAAGAATTTCAGAAAGGCAACTCTGGAAGCAGTGTAATTTGCCACGTCTTAATTGGTGAGAAGGATAAGAGGAAAGAAATGATGAAGTCAAGTCTGACTCTGGTTTCTGGAATAGGGCACCGAGCTAGAAATGATACTATTAAATGAGATTTACAGGAGAGTGAGTAAATCTACTCTACAGGGGTAGAGTAGAATATAAGGAATTCAGATTTTGCACAAAACTTTGCACTGATTATAGGACTTCCCAATAATAGAAGTTTTCAGATGGATGGTTGAAATATACACCTAAATTCAAAAGGAGATAGATAAAAATGGCAATGAAGGTAATGATTTGAAAAGTATTAATGAACTTTATTATTTTACTTTTCTGTGTATATAATTATCACGTTAATTGACCAAGGTCCAGGGCAATGGGCATCAGTCATTGGGAGATGAGAAAATTAAACTGTATTTCAGAAGAAATGCAAAGAAAAAAAAATGATGACAGAGTATTAATAATATTTTACAATAAGACTGGGATCTTGAATCTCAACATTGTAGAGAAAAATAAAGATTAGCTTAACTTCTTTAGTTTTCATTTAATATATCAAGGACTAAGCTAGGTTTTTCCAGTAGTTAGAGAAAGCAGCCGTGTTCCCCTAGGGTTAATATAGAAAGGAAGGTGAAAATGTGATAAGTGAAATAACACTTCTCCTTGACCTTGAAGATCAGTCAGAAAATGGAGGTAGGGGAGAGAAGATTACCCTGTGACTCAAAATTCTCTCTCTGGGTTTGATCTGGGGGTGAGGAAAGTCTATCAGACAATGTGAGAAGAATATCCAGGGATTTGTGACTCACTCCTTCCATTGAGATCATTTGGGCCGACCCAGGACACTCTACAAAATGTGCTAAGGTGAGGTAGCAGCGTCTGATAAAGAAGGCGGAACAGCATGGTTAGAGACATGATTGACACTCTCTTGGTCCTGATTTAATGGACATGCGTTTGAGTAAGCTCCAGGAGTTAGTGATGGACAGGGAAGCCTGGTGTGCTGCAGTCCATGGGGTCTCAAGGAGTTGGACACGACTGAGCAACTGTACTGAACTGAGAGGGACCACACTGGAAGTCACAAGGTCTGTAAATATCCTTCCTATGGTGGGATGAATCACGTTGGGCCAAGGCCAGACAGATGTAGGGAGGAGAACTGCATGTCTCTGCTAACTGACACTGAGAGTCAGCTGAATTAATCAGGTGGGAGACGGCTGTACTCCTAGAAGGACAGTGGCACTCCTAGGTTCAAAACCTCAAACTTTAGTTTCAGAGGCATATAGGAGGCCCAGCTACAAAGTGGACAAGGCTGGCGGAAAAGATATCAGCTAGCGTAAGTGCAATAAACAGGGAAATTGAACCAAAATAAAACAAAACTAACAGTCAACATGAAAATATATGAGTGACATACCCCTTAGTCTGTCCTGAAAATTCAATTTCTTAACAAGTGAAGTAAAAAAAAAAAAAACCTGAACCCAGTTTCTGTCTTCTGTGCTTGTTCTTTGCTCCTATTTTTGTGTTCACCTACTGTTTTCTGCCTTTTGTGGCTTTAATTGAGAACTTTATATGATTCCATTTTCTCTTTGTACTTTGCACATCAGTTTTACTTCCAAACATCACTTTTTTTTCAATTTTGCAATCTTAAATTGAAATACACTTGATTTATGGTGTTATATTAGTTTCTGCCATACAACATAGTGATTTAATATTTTATAGATTATTCTCCATTTTAAGTTTTTATAAAATGTAGGGCATATTCTCTGTGTTGTACTTATATCCAAGTCCACTTTACAGTTAACACTTCATGGGTAATGTTAGTACTTTAAAAAACAAAATAATCCTAATTCCTCCCCCTTATCCTTTGTATTACTATTCATTTCACTTATATATAAGCATGCATAGCAAACATACATAAGATATATATATATATATATATATAAGAATACATAAAACTTTTTTCTGTTATTAATTCAAAAAAATTGTTAGAACAATGAAGAATAAGAAAAATAAATTTTTTATTTTACCTTCTTTTATTCTTTCTTTGTGTAGATATGACATCTGTATTATTTTCCTCTTCTCATAAAATATTGTGTGTTTTAATATTTCTTGCAAATCAGGTCTAGTGGCAATAAATTTCAATTTTTGTCTAAAAACGTTTCTCCTTCACTCTTGAAGAACAATTTTACAGGGTACATAATTATCATTTTTCCTTTCAACAACTTGAAATACGTCATTCTACTTTCTTCTTACTTGAATGGTTTGTAAAGAGAAAGTGAAAGTGAAGTCGCTCAGTGATGTCTGACTCTTTAAAACCCCATAGACTGTAGCCTACCATAGACTGTGACCTACAGACTTCTCCATCCATGGGATTTTCCAGTCAAGAGTACCAATGGCAGGTTGCCATTTCCTTCTCCAGGGAAATCTTCCCAACCCAGGGATCGAGCCCCAGTTTCCTTCATTGCAGTAAGACGTTTTACCCTCTGAGCCACCAGGGAAGCCCCTAAAGAGAAGCTGGATGTAATTCTTATCTTTACACCTCTATAGATATGGTGGGTTTTCCCCACTTCTGACTTCTTCCAGAATTTTTTCTTTGTCTTTGATTTTTTTTTTGTATTTTAAAAGCATTATCCCAAGGTGTACTTTGTCTGTTTTTGCATTTAACCTGCATGGTACTTTCTGAGATTCTTGCAACTGACTTGATGTCTGGCATCAATTGGGGAAATTCTTGGTCATTATTGTTTCAAATATTTCTTCGGTTCCTTTCTTTTTTCCTCCTTCTGGTATTTCCAATGTATGTATGCCATACCTTTTCAGTTTTCTCACAGTCTTTGGATATCTCGTTCTATTTTTCTCGGTCTTTGTTCTCTTTCCTTTTTAGCTTTTGAGGATTCTATTGATGCATCCTTTAGATCAGAAATTCTTTCCTTAGTCGTATCCAGTCTACTAATAAGCTCATCAAAGCTCTTTTCTATTTGTATTACAGCATTTTTGATCTTTAGCAATTCTTTTTCATTCTTTCTTAGGACTTCCACCTTGGTTTATATTATCTGTTCTTACAGGCTGTCTACCTATTAGAGCCTTTGGAATATCAGTCACAATTGTCTTAAATTCCCAATCTGATAATTCCAACATCCCTACCATGTCTGGTTCTGATACTTGTTCTGGCTCTTCAAATTGCTTTTTTGTGTGTTTTTTTTTCCCTTTGATATGCCTTCAAATTTTTCTTGAGAGCTGAAGAATGACAATATTGAGTAAAACAAACTATTGTAAACAAGCCATTAGTGATGTGGTGGTGAAGTACATGAGAAGGGGAAGCTTTCTATATTCTCATGATAGGATCTGTCTTTCAGTGGTTCTATGTCTCTGGACTGTGAAACACTTCACAGGAAATTCACAGATTTCTTTCTCTCCTCTTAGCTGAGAAGAGATGTCTAGAGTGGGCTTGAGTTAACTACAGTCACCACTTGGTATCTCTAGGGGTTGGTCCCAGTACTTACCACAGATACCAAATTTTAAAGATGCTCAAGTCCCATAGTCAGTCCTCAGTTATCCACAGTTCTTCATCTGCAGGTTCAACCAGTGAGGGATTGTGTAGTACTATAGTATTTATTCAAAAAATTCATCTATACGAGAGCCCAGGTTATTTAAGAGTCAAACTCAAGCTGTTCAAGAGTCAGTTGTATTTTATCACATGGAAGGTCAGAGTAGGTTAGAGCTGGATATTTCCTTTCTTCACTCTGATAAAACCCCAGCAGGTTAGGCTCTGGTTATCTAGTTTCCCCTTAAAATAAGTCTTATTAAAAAGAACAGAGTAAGTTTGGGATTGACATGTATGAACTGCTATATTCAAAACAGATAACCAAATAGGGGCCTACTGTACAACACAGGAAACACTGCTCCGTATTCTATAATAATTTACGTGGGAAAAGAATTTGAAAAAGAGTAGATAGATGTATATATATAACAGAATCACCTTTCTGTACACCTGAAACTATTAATAATACAATATTGTTAATCAACTATGCTTCAATAAGAGATTACAAATGAAAAAGAGAACAGAATATAGAAATCTTTTCCTTTTTGAAAGTTCACTTTACACCATTTCAATTTTATGAAGTACCTACATTAGTACTTGTTTTCACTAACCAAGAGAAATCTGAAGAGGATTTTGACATTTATGGGAAAAAAAGGTTAAAAACAAAATTAGCATTCAATGTTTATTTTGCAGTGAGACATCACAGAAGCCATGTATACTCAGAGTAGTGAGGATGGCCCCACCAAACTTCTTCCCCAGAAACTACATTCAAGCATCTACCACTCAGGCTTTGGACTGTATCTCAGAGCATCTGTGCTGTATCTCATTCCATCTTGTGCATCCATTGTCAAAATGCATTCTAAGGTAACTGCATCTCTGATTCACACCATTTCAGTTTATGAAAGGTTTCATGAATTCCCTACTTTGAAAATGTGAGGGAAACTTGTACTCTTGGGCATTTCCTAATGGTTCTCTTTCCCCTCCTATTGTGGGAAGTCTGAGAGGATTTTTCTTGGGCATTTATTGTGAGAATCTAGTCAAGTTTCTAGAAGTAAATCTCACAACATTGTAAGGACACTCTATGACTGAGGCCCCTAGAATTTTTAATTCTCAACATTGTGCATACAAAGGCTCCAGAAATGTACCAACTACAGTTTAGTCTTTTCTACCCCAGCAGTAGTTCCTGCAGAGGTTTCTGCTTGTAAGTCTCTGCTCCTATAAACTAAGACTCCTATAAACCTTACTCTCTCTCTGGTTTTTTTTTGGGAAGCAGTTTGCCCTATGGACTTTCCTCTCTTGAGTCGTTGATTTTTCAATCAGTTCAGCTTTTTACTTGATGTTAGTCCTGAGACTGAATGCTAGTGGCACTTATTCACTCAGTCGTGTCCAACTCCTTGCGAACCTAAGGACTGTAGCCCGCCAAGCTCCTCCTTCATGGGATTTTGAAGGCAAGAATACTGGAGTGGATTGCCATGCCCTCCTCCAGGGGATCCTAAAGCAGGGATGGGAACCAAGCCTCCTGCACCTCCTGCATTGGCAGGCAGATGCTTTGCGCATGGAGCCCCCTGGGAAGCCCTAGGACTGAGTATTGACTTCCAATCTTCTTCCATGCAGAACTGGAACCCAGAAGCCCACCCATGATCTTTTGCAGTGGGCTAGCAGGCCTCAAAAAGGGAGGAGTTGTTATTTTTGTGTATGCATGTTTGTTGATGGGAGAACATAAAGCATCACAATTGTGAAGCATTATTTGGGCTCTTCAAAATGAGACGATAATTTGAATGTATTATAGCAAGAGAGCCCTTTTGCTAGGATTTGGAATCCCTCACCTTGCTGCAGATCTCTGGCAATCAATGAGCATAACAAAAAGAAACCCTAAGGCAGTAGCCCTAGAGACATGCAATAGAGTCCATGCTGTCCTCATTGGCCACTCAGAAGCTTCCACAGACTTAACACCAAATTAAAGTGCTAAGGGTAGAGAAAAAGATATTCCAGGATTTGTTTGGAGAGAAATGTCCATTTTAAATACATAGACTAATAACAGCTGATAAAATATGATCGCAAAAATATCTCTTTGTTATGGTTATGACTCAAATCACTTTAAATATACTATCTATGGTTTAAATACATTGCAAAAATCTATATTGGGAATTTAATATGGGGAAACCAGAGATCAAATTGCCAATATCAACTGGATCATCAAAAAAGCAAGAGAGTTCCAGAAAAACATCTATTTCTGCTTTATTGACTATGCCAAAGACTTTGACTGTGAGGATCACAATAAACTGTGGAAAATTCTGAAAGAGATGGGAATACCAGACCACCTGACCTGCCTCTTGAGAAATCTGTATGCAGGTCAGGGAACAACAGTTAGAACTGGACATGGAACAACAGACTGGTTTCAAATCGGGAAAGGAGTATGTCAAGGCTGTGTATTGTTACTGTGCTTATTTAACTTATATGCAGAGTACATCATGAGAAACGCTAGGCTGGAAGAAGCACAAGCTGGAAACCAAGATTGCCGGGAGAAATATCAATAACCTCAGATATGCAGATGACATCATTCTTATGGCAGAAAGCGAAGAAGAACTAAAGAGTCTCTTGATGAAAGTGAAAGAGGAGCGTGAAAAAGTTGTCTTAAAGCTCAATATTCAGAAAACTAAGATCATGGCATCCGGTCCCATCACTTCTGGGAAATAGAGGGGGAAACAGTGGCTGACTTTATTTTGGGAACTCCAAAATCACTGCAGATGGTGACTGCAGCCATGAAATTATAAGGCACTTACCCCTTAGAAAGAAAGTTATGACCAACCTAGACAGCATATTAAAAAGCAGAGACATTACTTTGCCAACAAAGGTCCATCTAGTCAAGGTTATGGTTTTTCCAGTAGTCATGTATGGATGTGAGGGTTGGACTATAAAAGAAAGCTGAGTGCCAATGAATTGACTCTTTTGAACTGTGGTGTTGGAGAAGATTCTTGAGAGTCTCTTGGACTGTAAGGAGATCCAACCAGTCATTGTCATTGGCTTCCAATGTCATTGGCTTCCAATATCATTGGAAGGACTGATGTTGAAACTCCAATACTTTGGCCACCTGATGCGAAAAGCTGACTCATTTGAAAAGAACCTGATGCTAGGAAAGATTGAAGGCAAGAGGAGAAGGGTTCGACAGTGGATGAGATGGTTGGATGGTGCCACTGACTCAATGCAAATGAATTTGGGTAAAGACGGGGAGTTGGTGATGGACAAGGAGGCCTGGCGTGCTGCGGTTCATGGGGTCGCAAAGAGTCGGACATGACTGAGTGACTGAACTGAACTGAATATGGAGAAAATGCCAAAAGAATGTGTATATTTTTTAGGAGTCAGATAATGGGAGGTTACAAATAGCTAAACCAGAGTAGACTGAACAATTATTGTTTAGTGGAAACTGAGGTTCTTTCCTTTGTTCCTTAAAAATAATTCCTGAATTTTCAAATAATGTCAAAAATTAAAAGTCTCAATTGAAAATCAAATGTTTATAAAAATAGTTGGACCATTTCAACCACTACAGATTTTGCAACTACACTGTCAGGCATCCCAGGATTTTCTTTCAAACTCTATGGGCAATGGGTAGTAAGAGTAGGTATAAAAAGGAACATGCTTGTGAAACAATTTAAGATTCTCCTCCTTATTCCCTAAACAAGCATTTATTGAACTACAATAATGAAAAGAAATTTTCTTACTTGACAGTGTAAAGATTCTTCTCATCAGTGCTTGCTTTTGATATTTAGATTTTGGCTAAAAGTAGACACCTAGAAAAGGAATTACTTCTAAAGAGATTCTAAAAAGAATCTCAACACTACGTTAAAGTGAGGATGTTCTTATAAATTGTGAGAATCTAAAACCTTATGCAGGATAGTGAATAGTAAGAGAGTTCAAATTTATGCTTCCTAGGGTAGAATAAGAAGGCAAAAAATGTATGATAAAAGTCTACATTATGACAGAGCCTTTTACATGGTATCTTATTTAAAGTCATTTTTTAATGTGTGTATGAATTGAAATTTATTGTCCAGCTTTGAGATGATCAAAAAAATTTCAGTAAGGAGAGCAGCAGATTCAATATTCACTAAAAATCAGAGCCTTTGTTCAAAGCCATCTCTGCCTTAAAAATATTTTTCAAGTAAACTACACCTCCTGATGTGAACAAACACATATTTTTATGAATTCTCCAAATATATAATTTAGTTTCAATTAACAAAGAAATATTGAAAAATGGTATACTTGTGAGGATATAGTGTACTTCTTATAGGATTTTATATTTTAATTTCCATTTATGTTGTCTCCAAGACCATCCAGCTTCCTCAATACTGCCTTTATCCCAGGATCTTCATTTTCTTCTTGAACAAGTTTTTCTCAGAACTCATTGACTGCCTATTTAATTGCTTGGTTTCTATACTGCTACTTACCTGTTATCCGGAAATTTCTATCCTTTATTTTCCTAAATCTAGTACATGTGTTCTTAAATTCCTTATTTTCCTTTCTTTCAGATTCAGGCTTTACTTTGCCAGAGCATATTTTTGTGTATTTCTTTAAGGAAGGATTTACAGCTAGTAAGGGCTTCTCTGGTGGTTCAGATGGTAAAGAATCTGCCTGCTATGCAGGAGTTCAGTTCAGTTCAGTCACTAAGTCATGTCCCACTCTTTGCACCCCCATGAACCGCAGCATGCCAGACCTCCCTGTCCATCACAAACTCCCGGAGTCCACCCAAACTCATGTCCATTGAGTTGGTCATGCCATCCAGCCATCTCATCCTCTGTCTTTCCCTTCTCCTCCTGCCCTCAATCCTTCCCAGCATCAGGGTCTTTTCCAAAGAGTCAACTCTTCACATGAGGTGGCCAAAGTATTGGAGTTTCAGCTTCAACATCAGACCTTCCAATGGACACCCAGGACTGATCTCCTTTAGGATGGACTTGTTGGATCTCCTTGCAATCCAAGGGAACCTCAAGAGTCTTCTCCAACACCATAGTTCAAGAGCCAGGTTCAATCCCTGGGTTGGGAAGATCCCCTGGAGAAGAGAATAGCTACCCACTCCAGTATTCTTGCCTGGAGAATTCCATGGACAGGAAATCCTGGCAGGCTACAGTCTATGGGGTTGCAACGAGTCGGAGATGACTGAGTGATTAACATTTTCACTTATAGCTAGAAAACTGAGTTTTACATTTTCAAAAAACCTTTCTTTCTCACCCTAATTAACAGTTTTCCTGTGGGTAGATATTAATTTTTAAAACCATTTGCCCTAGACATCCATTCAAAGGGATGTTTCATCATCTTCTATCCAATGATGCTTGCACGAAATATGATGCCCATCTTTAAATCAATCTTTTGTACGTCACTCTTTGGGCTTCCCTGGTGGGTCAGTAGTAAAGTATCTGCCTGCCAGTGCAGGAGATGTTGATTTGATCCTGGTTTGGGAAGATCCTCTAAAGAAGAAAATGGCAACCCTTTCAGTATTCTTGCCTGGGAAATCCCATGGACAGAAGAGCCTGGAAGCCCACAGTCCAGGGGGTCTCAAAAGAGTTGGGCACAACTTAGCAACTATGCAACAAAAACATGTGGCTGTTTAGCATAGCTTTAATTTTTATTTTAAATCCTCCTGACTGCAACTTTTAAGAGCTTCTCTTGTTCTAAATTTGGTGATATGTCTAGCTGTGTTTTTTTTTATTTCATTGAATGTTATTTTGTACCAGAGAGATTCATTCAATTTTGAATGCACTGTTCTTTTTTTTTTTTTTTTTTTTTTGCCTTTAGGAAATTTCACTCTATTTTCTCTTTGATAATTTAATTCTTTATTAATTTCCCACTAATTTTGTAACAAATTACCACAAACTTAGTGGCTTAAAACAAAGCAGTTATTATCTGTAGTTTTGGAGATCAGAAGTTCTAAAATCAGGGTGTCAACAGAGCTGTGTTTGTTCTGGATGCTCTATAATTGAACCCATTTCCTTTTTTTTTTTTTTCCCACTTCCAGAGGCTGCATGCCTTCCTTGGCTCAGGGCTCTTTCCTCAAATCAAACTTCTGCTACCATCATCACTTTCTCTGACTCTGACCTCTCTGCTGTCCTCTTATAAAGACCTTTGTGACTACATTGGGCCCACCTGAATAATTCAGGTGACTCTTCCCATTTTAAGATCTTCAATTTAATCATGTTTGCAAATTCCCTTTAGCTTTATAAGGAAACGTATTCACAGTTCTGGGAATTAAGACATAGACATTTTTGGAACCACTATTTTATCTACCACACCCTCCATTTTCTTCATTCTGCATTTTTGGAATTCCTATTTCATAAATGTTGTCCTTCCCAGAATGACTGTCTGTATCTCTAATACTGATCTGTTACTTTTTCATCCCTTTCTTTTTTTGTGTATATTCCAGTAATTTCATGGATTTTTTTTCCCTTCAAGTCTATTTTTAACATTTTATGTTGGTGATTGTGGTGTTTTTTTTTATAATATAGATAGCAGTTTATTTTTTATTTTGTTATGAATGTTTTTTTTTTCTTTCTCAGCTTTAAACTTGGGTGCCCTCCATCTGATTTATCTTTCAAATAATTCCATCTGAATTTCGTTATTTAGGAATTAACTAAATATTTGTTCTGATGATAGCTTCACCTTACTCAGCTCCTCTTGTTTTTGTCATTTGTATTGTTACTTCACTGAATTTTCAAGAAGGAAGTGAAACAAATGTATGTGCTCTCTATTACAACTTGAACTGGAAAATCTATAAGCCTGGATTTTAGTTTAACATGCTTTACAAATAGTATAAGATCTCCTGTGATGGATGTGGAAACGATAAGAAAACCTAAAGAAAAGCATTTCTTATCTAGGAAAATAAATAGTGGCAACTGGAAAGGCAGATAAGTGGCAGGAATGGTCAAGAAAACGCAGCAGCAACAACAGAAAGCTGTGAGAGAGGCATCCTAGTAGTCAATGGGCTGACATCTGAAAGATAGAAGAAAATAATTATACTTCAGATGAAAGTTAAACTGATCTATTATATACAAGGATGGTGGACTGAGAAATTTATTCAAAGTAACACATTAAGTGTTGGGCTGCAAGGCCTGTGTTTGCCTAGATTTAAGACCAAAGAAAGAACCCGGAGTCAGCAACAGAGACATGGACAGTTTAATGGATGGGGAACTTACACTTCTGAAGCCAAGTCTGGGAGCAACAGCCCACTATGTGTGGTGCATGGCAGGTAGGTTGTGGGGACAATCTTTTCTCCCAGTGAGGAAGGGGAAGTTTCTAGTTAAAGGAGAGTTGACGTTATGTGGGGGCTTCCGAGGAGGTATTGGTGGTAAAGAACTCACCTGCCAATGCAGGAGATGCCGGAGACAAGGGTTCGATCCTTGGGTCAGAAGACGCAGGAGGCTTGGATTCCATGCCTGGGTTGGGAAGATCCCCTGGAGGAGGGCATGGCAACCCACTGCAGTGTTCTCGCCTAGAGAATACCACAATCAGAGAAGACATGCGGGCTACAATCCCTAGGGTTGCAAAATGTTGAACCCTGCTGAGGTGACTTAGCACACATGCCCGACATCATGTGGATTCATTAGTTACCAGGAAACCAAAAGGACATGCCCTTCACTGCCCCTTTCATAAGTATAATCACTAACTGGGACCCAGGGCAAGTATACAGGAAGGTCAGTCTTGTGAGTAGGATAAAGGTGAGGCAGGCACTGGTCCCAGAGTGGATATCCAGAGAATAAGAGAGCAGCCATCTTGAGTGGCCTGACCGTACATTAAACAATAGAGACTCTTTTAATCTAACTGCTGAATGAGAGGATAAATTTAGAACATGAGATTATGTGGGAGACTCAGTGATCACTATTTGGGCTTTTAATAATTTCAAATGTTGAAAAACATTTAAGGATACAAATTTTAATCCAAGTATATTGGCTTGAATTATATAATGGTTCAGGTTCTATACTAAATATAAGGATGAATATAGTGGTCATTTTCACTATCTGATAAGCATAAGTGTGGTGTTTCTACAAGCAATGTAGGAATGAAATTTGTTAGACTGGGGGTGTGACTCGACCTGCACTCAGTGCACTATTCCATCAAGCAGCTCTAACTGCAGTAAACTCCAGGGCAGGGCATCTTTACTGACATGCATGCTCAGTCCCTTCAGTCATGTCCAACTCTTTGTGACCCCATGGACTGTAGTCGGCCAGGCTCTCCTGTCCATGGGGATTCTCCCCAAGAGAATACTGGAGTGGGTTGCCATGCCTTCCTCCAGGAGATCTTTCTGACAATGTATAGTAATTCTGATTTGCAGAGGGAAGCCACAACAGAACAGGACCTTCTATCAGCATCAGAATCACAGCTGTGCTAAAGCCAGAGGTATGCAGGAAGCTATGGCTTCCTGGACTGTCCTTGGATTAGCATCCCTACCAGCACCCAGCCTGCTGATGGTCAGGGACGTGACCTATTACCAAGCAAGAACTCTACCGATGCATTAAAGTATATTCTTGCAGAGCTACCCTCATTCAGGACCAGAAAGCAACCACTGAATAACAAATGTACTAGTTGCCTGCCTTCATTAACTGCTCTCAAATTCCAATTATCTATTCAGATTACCAACTATAAACTTAGAATCTGTCCCATTCTTGCCCAATTCTTGTCACAAAACTACTTGAAATATCCAATGACATTCGAGGTGGTTTAGTGCAATGGTTAGACTTTCCCGTTTGAATTTTTTTGAATTCCATTTCCTCCACTCACCAGCCATGGGTGAGCTTGAGCCTATTGTTTAACCCCTCTATGCCTCTCTTTTTCCCTCTGAAACAACCAGGATAGTAACAGCAAACCCCTCTTAAAGTTATTGTAATAATTAAGGTGGTCAATATAAACAAAGCCCTCAAAACAGCGTCAAGGCAAAAGGCACTCAAAGAATGAAAATTTGATTATCTTCTCTTTCCTGTCTCCTTTCCTTCCAGGGATAAATGATGGGCTAATAGATGAGTGAATCAATATATTGATATGACTTTCACATTAATAATTACTTTTTAAAAATTTTAGTAATCATAAGGCTGACTGACACTTGAAGCACTTCCATGATCTTGAACAGACAACAACATTGCAAACTCATCCTGTAAGGACTCCATGGAGAAAGTCTGATCATACTTAGCCCCTTATGCTATAGCTTCTTTAGTACAGAAGTTGTTCTGGTCTACCTGTATATTTGAGGCCAACCACATCTTTTCTTCCCAAAGCTCATTCATCTTTGAGTTCTAACCTTCTTTCTGCCTACATTTCCAGTAATGGCCTTTGTTTTAATTTTCAAATTGTTAAGCTACTTTCTCATTCTTGCACTGAGAACTGCATTGCATTCCACCTTTTTTTCTGGAAAACAGCTCTGTTCTTAATGAAAAGGCAAACGTGAATACTACTGAGTCATGATAAATGGTGAAACTTAAGCCCAGAGGATTTTTACCTTTTAACATATTTTTACCCTGACATCTTGGCAATTGTATATGATGGATTTATCTCCATGAGTGTTTTTCAACTGTTTTTCCATCCTAAATGTACCATTCCAACTGGGAGCTCAAGTCATTATCATCTTTTCATGAATTCCTACTGAGTCAGGTGCTTGGAAGATATTAACACTGAGAAGTATATCACAGGTCTTGGCCACAGAGAGATTAAGAGTCTATTCAGGAGAATAGTATTACTACAAGAGCCGAGAGATCACAGACCCAGGTAAAATTTACTATGTGGCTTATAACTGTAGCAGGAAATAAGTACATCATGCAGAATGAAGAATGCCTTTGAAGAATCTTAAATGATGAGTAAGACTGAGACAAGGAAAGTGAGGTAAAGGAGGTATGTAGGGAGCACACTGAAAAATCTAGAAGGCATGCGACATATCTGAGAAACAATAGAATGATTTGGTCACTGTGAGAAATTTTAATATGGAATCACTTTTCCATCTAGCCCAAATATCAACAAAAACAGTAAGGATGATGGCCATTAGAAAAACAGTCTTCTTGTCGTAAACTAGAATTTCTTTTGTATGCTTTTCTCATTTACCCTTTCTTTTTAATAGAGACCTAATGTTCCAAGAATCCATTTGACTTTGGCAAGTTATGTGAGGCACCAAGCAGGAACATGTTTAATTTGCTTACATGAATAGGAAATTTAAAAAATAAAAAGTACAGCAAGCTAGAATGATTGTCACCTGAAGAATCCAGAAACTGAGAAAAGCCTGGGTGGTAAACCCAAAATGAAATGAGTGTAAGTGTCTCCAGAAGACACTTGCTTTGTTGCATAGGTCTAGCTTCAATTTATTTCATGACGTGGCTACACTCTGTAATATCCTAGACTCCTTATTCTTTTTCTTGCTCTTTTCAAAGATTAAAACAAGCGAGAGATCAGATGATGATCACAAGAAAAATGTGGGTATGGGAGGTGTAAGAAATTAGGGCTGGGACTTGAGTCGGATCTCCCTGGAAGGACTGGAAACCACAGTGTGTCCAGATGACCAGAAAGTACACCAAAGACTTTGAGTAAAATCTACAGGTCAGGCACAGAGAAACAGTATTCTGCAAAGATGAGTCCAGTCATCACTTACTCATGTCTGCCCAAACAATCAGCCAGGAGAAGAATGTCCCTCTCCCCTGAGGCCCTGCATCTTTCTCCCAGGATGTAGTACTGCCTGTTAGGACCACTGGGGCTGCCTCAAACACATCCTGACAGCTGCAGAAGATTTTGGTAGCAGTCCTAATTCCACTTTCCTTTCCATCTGTCTGCAGATGGTTTAAATTTGACTCCTCAGGGGAAAAGAAAAGTATCCTACCAAGAAACAATTATTATGCTTGTAGATTTCTATTTAAAAACAAAAAATGACAAGACTATGATTTGCAGGAGCCTTGTAATTGTGGATAATGTTGGGAGCTTGACACTCATTCTGAGCATGAAATTTCTGACACTGTTTGGGGATAGATTGCTAATATTTCATGTAGATTTATTCAAACTGTCAATCATAACAACATAGAAAATAATCAAAAATGTCAGCCAGAATGTTGAAGGAAGTCCAGTCCTTTCAAAGCTATTAGAATTGCTTTTATTTTTCTTATTCAAAATATCTTTCAACTGCAACAGGATGATACAACACCAGAATGTTTCTGTTTATAATGTGCCATCTGGATTTTCTTTGTTAATTATAGAATTCTTTCTACGAGATTTCTCTCCTAAAAATTGCAAAACAATTTAAAGTTATTATTTTAATATTATTATATTTTAAGGAAATTATCTTTAAGCTTGTATAATATAACCAAGATAATTTAAGAGAAATAAAAATATTAATAAATTCCCAGACTATTTCAAAGAATTATGGAATCTATACAGCCCTAATGTTCTCTGGTATAAGCTTCTCCTTTGCCAAGAGGGGAACTCAGGTGCAAGAAGTGTTGACATGCTCTGGGTCATGCTTTTGGTTCACTACTGAGCCAGAAGGAGATGCCAGCTCTCCTGGTACTCAGTTCTGTACTTCTCCCACAAAATTGCTCCTGAGATATATTTTTGACAAATAAGTTACACGTAATTCATTCTTTTAAAATAAATCCGTTTTTCAGAAGAATTGATAAAGATGTGGTTCATGTATACAAAGGAATACTACTCAGCCATATACAGAACAAAATAATTCCATTTGCAGCAACATGGATGCAACTAGAGATTATTATACTAAGTTAAGTCAGAAAGACAAATACCGTATGATATCACTCATACCTGGAATCAAAAATATGGCACAAATGAATTTACCTATGAAACAGAAATTGATTCATAGGAAGACTTGTGGTTGCCAAGGGAGATGGGAGAGGGAGAGGAATGGACTGGGAGTTTGCGGTTGGTAGATGGAAACTGTTACATTAAAATGGATAAACAACAAAGTCCTAATATATAGCACAGAAAACTATTTTCAATATCCTGTGATAAACTATAATGGAAAAGAATATAAAAAGAATGTATAGATTTGTTTGTGTAATTTTGCTCTATAGCAGAGATTGGCATAACACTGTAGATCAACTACACTTCAATAAAAATAAAAATAAACTGTCAGTTTTGTTTTAACTCATTACTCTCCAAACAAAGATTTCTAAAATAGAAGGAATTTCATTTTTAACATATTGAAGCCATATTTTATGGTACTGGGTTTGTGAACAGTGTTGTAGAGCTGTTGTAGAGCTGTAATGGACCAAGAAAAGACATGTCCCTTATGTCAAGAAGCATATCATTTTGAAGGGAAATTATCTTAGGAAATCAAGATCTAAGGAAGTGAAGCTATAATTAAGACTGTAAGGCTACATATGAGGGAAAATGAAAATGGCACAACAGATACAGAAGAGAATAGGTCTTGTCCTTGACTTTCAACAGATGCTCTGTGAATATTTGTTGAGTTGCATTGAGTGTCTTCACTTGAATAGCAGCTTCTTCCCTGGGACAAGATAAGTCAACATTGTCAGTAAATATTCTGCAGACTTGGACCTAATTGTGGAGATTTTTTAAAATACTTAAATGTCTGGAAAGACATTTGGATGGTACTCATTTATTCTAAAAACTTTATGCTAAAAGTACATATTACATTAATATGCAAGAAAAATTCCTACCTTTAATAATTTTCTAGGTAGCTTCCCAGGTGGCACTACTGGTAAAGAACCCAAATGCCAGTGCAGGAGACACAAGACACATGGGTTCGATCCCTTGGTTAGAAAGATCCCCTGGAGAAAGGCATGGCAACCCACTGCAGTGTTCTTGCCTGGAGAATTCCATGGAGAGAGGAGCCTAGAGGGTTACAGTCCATAGGGTCATAAAGAGTTGGACATGTTGAAGTGACTTAGCACATAGCACAACAATTTTCTAAGTATTTTATCAGGGGCTTTCTCATCTGTAACAGCGATTTTATGCATCAATCTGGGTAGGACATGATGCTAAAATATATTTGGTCAAGCACTAATCTGATATTGCTGTGAAGTTAGTTTCTAGATAAGTCTAACATTCAAATAAGTAGCCTATGAATAAAGAAGAGTAGCCTCATAATATAGCCTCATATAGTTAGTTGAAATAAATGGTTCTTACATTAAACTACCAGTGTTGAATGACTGCAGTCACAGCCTAACACTCCCCTCCTGTCTAAAATAGGTCCTAAGTGAAAAAAGAATGACATCCCCCAAAGAAGAGAAAATTCTGCCTTTAGTCTACAACATTAGTTCTTCCCTAAGCACGTTAGGTCTTCCCTGCAACATTAGGTCTCCCACCTGCTTGCCGACTCTGTTGACTTTGGACTTGCACAATGAATAAAATACAAACACATACACATACAAATCTTATTGCTTTTGTTTCTCTGGTAAACCACAACTTACATCATTTTACAAATCTAATAAACTATCATAAAAATTGACAGTTCAGAGGAAGATTCATCTCAAAGCTTTGACAGAAAGCACAGAAGTGACGTGGAGATCAATAAAGAACTATCACTGTGACCATATAATTATTATCCTGAACTGTGGTGCTTGGAATGTTCTTTCGAAGAAAGAAAGCTACCGAATCCCATAAAGGCAAGTTGTCTGGGCTGTAGACTCAGAAATGAATTAAACTTCTTCTCAGTATTTATTGGTTGCATGTGTTAAATAAGGCATATAAGCTCTCTGTATCACAGGTTAATCAATTTAAAAGTGCAGTTGACTTTAAAGTTACATATAATAATAAAAATAAGCAGCTGTGTTCCTATCCACAGGAAATGAAGTGAAGTGAAGTCGCTCAGTCATGTCTAACTCTTTGAGACCCCATGGACTGTAACCTACCAGGCTCCTCCGTCCATGGGATTTTCCAGGCCAAAATACTGGAGTGGGTTGCTATTTCTTTCTCCAGGGGATCTTCCCCACCCAGGTATCGAACCCAGATCTCCTGCATTGTAGGCAGATGCTTTACCCTCTAAGCTACCAGGGAAGCAGAATAGAGTGCTTTAGTTAATTTTTACTGAATATTTTCTTTCTTCCAAATGTGAAGGAATTCTTGGGATCCTTTGGAAAAGTTTTTGTATCATTTCAAATGATTGTATTACTGAAGAAATACTTCCTTGGTTGGTTTATAGGCTTCCTGGGGTCAAGTGAGAATTAATATCTTAATATGTGTTCAGCTATTTGCTCAGTGATAAATATAAGTCAAGGTAAACAATAAATGTTTATTATTGTTCACGGCTGTGGTAGAGAAAATTCTCACCAAAAATTTCTTCCCACATTTCTCTATGTTCTTGCAGCTTGATAGAACCATGTGAATAGTTTGAGCCAATTAGATATAAGAAGGAGGAACATGTTTAATTTCAAAAATGAATCCACCAAAAAAAACAAAAAAAGAAGTTGAAAAGACTAAGTGTTCCAGATGTTGCAACTTCAAGATGTAAAGTCTTCCTTACTCTGAGTTCTAGAGCAGCTAAGTGTAAAGATCCCTTGTGAACATCCACAGTTAGTGTGAAATATATGTTTCTTGGATGAAGCCTCTGAGGTTGGATGAACTTAGCCTCACTATTCTATTTAGTTTAAAAGAATGATGTACCAAGCTTACCCTACAATAAGAATAATCAGTGACATTCCTAAACACCAGACTCCAAAAAACCATTAAGTAAAATATATTGAATGATCTACATAACTTGTACTAAGACAAAATAATAAGATGATTCACATTGAAAAGAGTATTTTCTTTTTAACAGTTCATTTGTTTTTGAAGTTTGACTTTCAGGGAATTTATATACTTTTTACTTCAGATAAAATCTATTTTAAAACTCTTCACAGTAGGTTTAATTAATTTTAGGGAGACTAACATGTATTAAAAGGGCTTAGCATTTTCAGTTAGAGATCACATTTTAATATTCAAGATAAATCCTTTTATCTGAACAAATTTATAAATTTAGGTTCAGAAAGTTGTAATACCATTTCCATTGTCACTCAAATGTGACTGCAGACTGGGATTCTGTCAGTATTTGAAGAACATTATTCTTCAATTATCAGAATATTTAGATAATGAAATGGTAATAGAATGAGGTTTTTAAAAATCAGTTTCAATATCTCTGATGATACTTAGAAGAATAGTTCAAGTACCAGTAAAACAACTTACATAATTATAATACTAGTGATACATAGAACTGTGACTGGAACACATTGGAATGCTAGATCATGCTTTATCATATTTAATATCATGAACTAAGTCAGTCACATATTTTCTCATTGAAAGGATAAATCATGTTTAAATTCCCAAAAGTAAATTTCCTTTAAAGTTTAGAGGAGAGAATATTTAGACCTAAGGAAAAATATTCAGAAATATATTAACTCCCATACTTTATTGAGATTATAATGTTGAACTATATTTCTGACAACAGTCATTCTAGATGTTAGTTTAAAAATGCATTTCAAGGAACTCACTTTGGTTTGCAATAATCTAATTAGTCACAGCTAGTTATTTTCAACAAAAGTTACCTACATT
Organism: Antilocapra americana; assembly: GCA_007570785.1. NCBI lineage: Eukaryota > Metazoa > Chordata > Mammalia > Artiodactyla > Antilocapridae > Antilocapra > Antilocapra americana. The sequence continues at coordinate 2,186,887 of ML664165.1, read as the reverse complement.
AATAATAACACTGGAAATGGACCTAAAACATCATTTACAGTCAAGAAATGTTCAGTTAAAAAGATGAAATATTCTTTTCATAAATTTTTTCATATAATCTCAACTCATTCTACAAAGATAATGGAGCAAGTAAAGTAAGACTAATATGAAAAAAATGTTTTGAGATAAACAATGCCAAAATTATTTTCAAAATAAGACCTATAAAGAAGTTCCATTAATGAAATATCTGACAAGTTAGATTCAACACATTGGGAAGAAATTAACAAAAACTCAAGTTTTAAAGACAAAAATCAAAAGCAGGATGACTTGCGCAGGTATTGTGTGTGATTAGCTCTAAAAAAGGTGCATTCATTAGTTTGGTGACAATTTAAAGATACTACCTGCAGAAACAGTAATATTTTATATGTGAATAGCATTTTATGTTCTCCAAAATATGAACTATGAATTATTTATTAATCAGGAGAAATATCTTAATATAAACAGCCACTAAGTCATAAAAGCAAATTTTTATAAAGATTCCATAATGCAATTATATGTGGCTCAGCACATTAAATAGTAAAAGTGTTAGTCATTCAGTTGTACCCAACTCTTGGTCACCCCATAGACTGTAGCCCACCTTGCTTCTCTGTCCTTGGAATTCTCCAGTCAAAAATACTGGAGTCAGTAATCAATTCCCTCCTCCAGGGTATCTTCTCCATTCAATGATCAAATCTGAGTCTCCTACACTACAGGCAGATTCTTAATAGCTAATCATAAAATGTTAAGATAAATTATATAAGACAATAAGAACATAATGACTTTAAGCTGTGTACTTATAGGCTGAAGAACCGTGATATTAGAACTTAACTATTGCTTTAAAAGAAATGTGAAATTACTAGAGGGAATAAAATGAGAATTTCATTCATGTCCAAGTCTCACCCATGAGACAAGGGCTGATAGGTTATTCTGTCCCAGGAAGATTTTCCCTAATTTAGGGACGAATAGTTTTTCCTCATAATTAAAAAAAAAAAAATCAAGTTTGGGGAAGTCACTTGTGCTAAATCAAAATCATGAAATATAGTTAAAGTAAGAGTATATAAAGCTAATTATTTGGTGTCTAGAAAATCAGAAGTAATGAGATTTTTTAAATATGAGGCCAGTTCATTCAGTTCATTTAAGCCCTAGGATATGGCTGAAATGGTAAAGAATCTGCCTTTAATGCAAGAGACCTGGGTTCTACCCCTGGATTAAGAAGGTCCTCTGGAGAAGGAAATGGCAACCCACTCCAGTATTCTTGCCTGGAGGATTTCACAGGTGGAGAAGCCTGGAAGGCCCTAGTCCATGGGATTGCAAAGAGGCAAACATGATTAAGTCACTAACACACACACAGTTCATTCAGGGTGGTCTTACTAAAAGAACTAAGATCTTAACACTTCTTTTATCATGCAGAGTAAGTAACAGTTGTTTCAGAGATGAAGCTGACACAATCATACTGACCTTTCCTTACAAGTCTAAGGAATAAGAAAGAAAGAGAATTTGGTATACTTTCCTATTTTATATATCCTGAGCTCCTATGAAATGAATCCATGTCTGATTCATGTCTCTCTCCTGAGAGCTAAGTTCAAGGATCAAGAAAACAGTTGGAGTAGCCATATCTCCAAACACTCTGAATATAACTTCCATTAATGGCACCATGTCTTTGGAGTACTACAACTAGAAAGCTATGTTATTTAACTCTAATAACGGTATTACTCTTGCCCTCAGCCTATACCTTGGATGATCAGGTTCATTACTTACTGGGGTTATCAACCTATTTTCCTGAAGGGTCTGATTTCCTGAGCCCTGCCTTTTATGGATTTTATGTTATCTTCTGTTGATCTTTACTATGAATTATGGAAGTAATAAGATGCACCCTAGGAATCCCCTAGATTCCATACTATTTCTTCTTGTGACAAATTATTAGCAATCGATTTTCCCCTAGGTTTTGTAACCATCCTTCTTTATCGCTGATGGTTCAGCAAAATGAGGAGCTCAAAATAGCCAAGTGTTAGTCTTTACTTCCAGTATAAGCAAATAATTATAGCCCCTGGATCAAAATATTCCTTTATTAGGAACTAAGATCACTAGCAAAACAGAATCCACAAGTTTGCATGAAGGAAAAGCAAAACCTTACAAGTATGCTGTTTGTTGCAAGCGAATCAAAACACATACCATGAAGAACACACGTACTTATAGTATACATGTAGTATTTACTAGAGAAGTATACATAGCATTTGTTGGAGAATAACTCACAAAGGAGAAGTAGCACAGTGCACACTGTCTCCTGAACTATCATTATTTCAGAACTTAAGCAGGGTGGAGATGGTCTGAATGCATGCTGGTCACTGTTCAAACAAAGAGGGCCTGCAGGACAAGGAGGATGAAAGAGTGACTGAGAGCATTCCAAGACGGCAAACAAGCCTAAGACTAAATTGTATTGCAGATTCACAGATGAGCCTTAGAAAAGATAAGAAAAGTCTAGTTTCACTAAGAAACAAACAAACAAACAAAAATGCATCAAGATACCTCTGGGCTCAAGTAGAATGTCATAGAGGATGCATAAAAATCAGGACACTGGGTGCCCTGGGGAAAGTCTGGCATGCCAGAAATGTGCATATAAGTTAAAGGCCTTCTTGTCTCTCTACTGGCTCTTAGCACTAGGAGTCAAATCTCTGAAAAAAAAAAAAAAAAGGAAAGAAATTCTAGACATGACTCTTACTGAATTTATCAGGTTTATTCTTATCTCATCAAGTATAATGTGAAGGGTCTCTCCAACTTCTCTTAGTTCCCAGACCAGTGAACTCTATGAGAACAATAACACCATGTCACTATTTCAGAGCAAGTTCAGCAAAGTCTGTAAAACAGCACAACCAACCTCAGAGGTGTTATCTCCCAGGTGGCCCCCAGATTGAATCTTTGGTCATTCCACTATTCTGATGGATCAGCCATTACATGAGTTAAGTACATTTGGTGGATATGGATGACTCTCTTCTCTCACACTGAAATAGGTTTCTCAGTTAGAAGTAATGAGTTGTGGAATGTAGGATGGAGAGTAAGGTACTCTGAAATTGTATGGATGATGGTGCTGGAGGAGGAACCAACGTGGACGCCAAGGCAAATCCACTTACAAAATATGTATCTATTTTTATGAAAACAAATTTTGGGTTTTATGCTGTGCCCCTGCCCCTGCAAGTATGCACACAGGTCCCTCAGTGATAGCCCTCCCTACTGCATGCTGCCCCACCAGGGGTGGGATTCCCATAGATAATATGTCTGTGACTGATCTTTCCTTCTTTATGTGGTCTATAATTGAATGTACAGAGATATTCAACCATCCCTCAAGTCTTCAGAATAAATTGTTCTGTATATAGGTATAGATTCAGTGTTTCCATGGACAGGTTAGTTCAAGGTCTTCCAAATTTGTCCTTTTGGATGGACAAGGAGGCCTGGCATACTGCAGTCCATGGGGATGCAAAGAGTTGGACACAACTGAGCAACTGAACTGAACTGAAGTCTGTTATTTTCTTCATCTGCTTTACTGAACTATGTAGTTTTCAGAAACTGGGAATATAACAAAAGGATGGGTTCAATAGGCTCACTTTGAAGTAGACTTGGGCCAAACCTCTATTTACCAGTCACCATAAGCTTCAGTGAACCATCGTGGCATTTCAGGTCCACAGAGATTAAAGTGAACTCACAGTCAGTGTCTGGGGTTTTTCTCTTTGTCCAGCACAGAGTCACAGACAAAAGGACTATTTACCCTATCCGCTGGTGCTTAGAGGATGCCTTACAGTCTGTACACATAACTGTTGCAACACCTTCCTTAAGAGGGCCTGGCCGCTTCTTCAATCAAGGGGTTCTGGTTTATAGATGACCTAGTGTAGAGGAATTGGGTGGGAGGAAATCTTATGGCAACGATGAAAGATTTTGTTCCCCATATTTGTATTTTACGATATTTTTTCGTAGGACTCTGTAATCAATCAGCCATGTCCCAGATCCCTAGACATTAAAACACTTTGATTGGCAGTTGCTCTTATCTCTGATGGTTAAGTACTGTCAGCTGGCTTCTGTCACTCAGGGATTTTATCATTCCCATTAAAGTCATGTAGACTAATTCAGTGGCAGATTCTACCATCATGCCCAGTCTATTCATGACAGCTAACACCAAGTTTGAAAGGATTCTGCTTCTCCCCTTATAATGCATTTCCTAATGCCCCAGGGGTGGGAGTATTTTCTGTAACTTTCAGGCAACATTATCAAAAGGAGAGAAAGCAAATTGCATATGATAATTTTACAGTAACATCACTAGATTAAGCCCGTTGGATTCCTTCCTCTAAATACTTACAGGGAAACTCTGGCATCTTGACCTCATAAAACATAGCCCTTTGTGGAATCCACACTTTAGTCAGTCAACCAAGCAAACGGTTTGTCATTTCCAGCTGAGATAGTCCATTAAATCCTGCATCTGATAGATACAGCCTATTTAATTTTCTATTCCACCTCTTTAGACCATCATGCTCAGCATCAATTCACGTACATGATTCTTAGCTTTCACATGGTAAATACGAGCAATTTAATCTGTGTGCTCTGTAAGCCTCTTTCTACCAAAATAATTATGATTCTCCCCTGGGTTTTATTGGAAACACAACAAATGACTCTAGTTTCAGAAGTATGATGTGGGTATTTTATGAAAGAAGGCTAATTTCCTCCAAAAGAGGAAGGGAGTTGTTTCAACTGGCAAATGAATTTGGGGGCTCAATTATGGGATTTATTAAATTTGGGGGGCCCAGGGTTTCCAGCTCTCTCTGAGAACACACAAATATTTCTGTCCATGTCTGAGGAAATCATTCCTTCCTCATTAAGAAAACTGGTAAAGTTTCCTGTCCAACTCACTTTAAATTCCTCCAAACTGTACCATAAGACTTTAATCCTGATCTTCAAACATGTCTACAAATTTAAAAATCCATTTAATACTGTTATGACATTCTCTGGTTTTTATCAGAATTTTGAGCTAACAGTTCAAAATTTTGAGTCAACCTTTTTCTTTCTTTTCTTTTTTTTGGTAAGGCCTTCATATACAACACAAGGCAATTTCAATTACAATATTTATAACCATTATTGCCATGGTGGACAAGTTCAGCAATTTATTTAGTTCTTAGAGCCCTCATACTTCAAAGACTTTTGATGCTATCACATACCATAGATTACTAAAATTCCCCTTTTCGTCTGCAAAAACGTCATTCTTACATTCATGCTCTAACATATGACCAACTCTATGCTACATCCTTTCTTGAGGGTTTGTTTCCTAGGACTATTCCTTATAGGTAAAATTGTCTCTGCTACATTTCAACCAGGTAAAGAGAAATCAGTCTGGGTCCTCAAAGCAAATTCAATGCAAGGTATTGGTTTCACAGTGAGGGAAGAGCTAAGGAGATGCTGAAACAAACCAGAAGTAACAAGGAAACCACTTTCCTCTTTAAGTGAGGATCAGTATTAAGGGAACCTGAGTCAAGGGTACCCAGCATTACCTGGAAGTATGGCAGGAATGGGAGGCCACAGAGAAGCCATAGTCATCTCTGGAGACATATCTGCTGCCAGAGATCTTATTCAAAGTAGAGCGGGAAAAGGAGAAATATCTCAATTTCTCCCAAACTCGTGGTTGCATTCCTCATTCTCTTGGCATTGTTGGGAGTCACTCCTCCTACGATACTGAGTGAAATACTGGAGAGTTTAGAAAAAGATCTGCAAGCAAAGAGTCTCTACAAATAAACAAACACTGCTTTACTTTATAGAACAGAGAAGTTTACTTATTAGGAGAAAACATTTCCATCTCCACCTTGGAGTGAACTGCTCTGGTTGCACTAAATAACTATCACTGCATAGTGAAAAGGGCATCAGCACACTGCAAATAATCTAACTAGAATTAGAAAGAAAGGAAGAGATAGAGAAAACCAACTAAGTATCCATTAGGACATTTACCAGGAGTAAAAAATTGAGGGGAAACAAGCATTCTAGAACTAACACCCAAAAAAGATATCCAAAAAAGAATAAAGATATTCTTTATAAGAGACTGGAATGCAAAAGTAGGAAGTAAAGAAACACCTGGAGTAACAGGCAAATTTGGCCTTGCAGTACAGAATGAAGCAGGGCAAAATGATAATAGAGTTTTGCCAACAGAGTGCACTGGACATAACATACACCCTCTTCCAACAACACAAAAGAAGACTCTACACATGGACATAACCAGATGGTCAACACTGAAATCAAATTGATTATATTCTTTGAAGCCAAAAATGGAGAAGCTCTATACAGTCAGCAAAAACAAGACTGGGATCTAACTGTGGTTCAGATCATGAACTCCTTATTGCCAAATTCAGACTGAAATTGAAGAAAGTGGGGAAAACCACTAGACCATTCAAGTATGACCTAAGTCAAATCACTTATGATTATACAGTGGAAGTGAGAAATAGATTAAAGGGATTAGATCTGATAGACACAGAGTGCCTGAAGAACTAAGGATGGAGTTTCAAGGCATTGTACAGCAGAAAGGGATCAAGACCATCCCCAAGAAAAATAAATGCAAAAAGGCGAAATGGCTGCTGTGAAAAGGAGAAAAAAAAAAAAAGATATATACTCATTTGAATGCAGAGTTCCAAAGAAAGCAAGGAGAGATAAGAAAGCCTTCCTTAGCAATCAATGCAAAGAAATAGAGGAAAACAACAGAAAGAAAAAGACTAGAGATCTCTTCAAAAAAATTAGAGATATCAAGTGAACATTTCAAGCAAAGATGGGCACAATAAAGGACAGAAATGATATGGACCTAACAAAAGCAGAAGATATTAAGAAGAGGTGGCAAGAATACATAGAAGAACTATATAAAAACAATGTTCATGGTCCAGATAATCATAATGTGAAGGCAAGTGGGCCTTAGGAAGCATCACTATGAACACAGCTAGTGGAGGTGATAAAATTCCAGTTGAGCTATTTCAAATACTAAAAGGTGATGCTGTAGAAGTGCTACACTCCATATGCCAGCAAATTTGGAAAACTCAGCAGTGGCCACAGGACTAGAAAAGGTCAGTTTTCATTCCAATCGCAAAGAAAGGCAATGCCAAAGAATGCTCAAACTACTGTACAATTGCATTTATCTCACACACTACAAAAGTAATGCTCAAAGTTCCTCAAGCCAGGATTCAACAGAACATGAACCATGAACTTCCAGATGTTCAACCTAGTTTTAGAAAAGCAGAGGAACCAGAGATCAAATGGCCAACATCTGTTGGATCATCAAAAAAGCAAGAGAGTTCCACAAAAACACCCATTTCTGCTTTATTGACTATGCCAAAGCCTTTCTGTGTGGATCACCACAAATTGTGGAAAATTCTTAAAGAGATGGGAATACCAGAGCACCTGACATACCTCTTAAGAAATCTACATGAAAGTCAGAAAGTCACACTTAGAACTGGACATGGAACAACAGATTGTTTCCAAATCGGGGAAGGAGTATGTCAAGCTTGAGTATTGTCACTTGCTTATTTTACTTATATGCAGAGCATACCATGAGAAATGCTGGGCTGGATGAAGCATAAGCTAGAATCAAGATTGATGGGAGAAATATCAATAATCTCAAGTATGCAGATGACTGGAAAAGGAAATGGCAACCCATTCCAGTACTCTTGCCTGGAAAATCCCAAGGAAGGAGGACCCTTGTAGACTCCAGTCCATGAGGTCTCTAAGAGTTGGACACGACTGAGCAACTTCACTTTAACTTCTCACTTTCATGCATTGGAGAAGGAAAAGGCAACCCACTCCAGGGTTCCTTCCTGGAGAATACCAGGGACAGGGGAGCCTGGTGGGCTGCCATGTATGAAGTAGCACATAGTCGGACACGATTGAAGTGGCTTAGCAGCAGCAGCAGCATGCAAATGACAGCAGCCTGATGGCAGAAAGTGAAGACCTAAATAGCCTCTTTATGAAAGTGAGAGTGGAGAGGGAAAAAGTTGTAGTAAAGCTCAACTTTCAGAAAACTAAGATCATGGCATCTGGTACCATCACGTCCTGGCAAATAGATGGGGAAACAGTGGAAACAGTGACAGACTTTATTGTAGGGGGCTCTAAAATCATGGCAGATTGTCATTGCAGCTATGAAATTAAAAGACACTTACTCCTTAGAAGAAAAGTTATGAACAACCTCAGTTCAGTTCAGTTCAGTTCAGTTCAATCGCTCAGTCATGTCCAACTCTTTTTGACCTGGCGCTCAGCTCTTTTCACTGTCCAACTCTCATATCCATACATGACTATTGAAAAAACAACAGCTTTGACTAGATGAACTTTTGTTGGCAAAGTAATGTCTCCACTTTTCAATTTGCTATCCAGGTTGGCCATAACTTTCCTTCCAAGTAGTAGACGTCTTTTGATTTCAAGGCTGCAATCACCATCTGCAGTGATTTTGGAGCCCCTAAAAATAAAGTCTCTCACTGTTTCCACTGTTTCCTCATCTATTTCCCATGAAGTGATGGGACCATATGCCATGATCTTAGTTTTCTGAATGTTGAGGCTTAAGCCAACTTTTTCACTCTTCTCATTCACTTTCATCAAGAGGCTATTTAGTTCCTCTTCACTTTCTGCCATAGGGTGGTTTCGTCTGCGTATCAAGACTGCATATTTCTCCCTGCAGTCTTGATTCCAGCTTGTGCTTCTTCCAGCCCAGCATTTCTCATGATGTACTCTGCATATAAGTTAAATAAGCAGGGTGACAATATACAGCCTTGACGTCCTCCTTTTCCTATTTGGAACCAGTCTGTTGTTCCATGTCCAGATCTAACTGTTGCTTCCTGACCTGCATACAGGTTTCTGAGGAGGTCAGATGGTCTAGTATTCCCATCTCTTTCAGAATTGACCACAGTTTATTGTGATCCACACAGTCAAAGGCTTTGGCATAGTTAATAAAGCAGAAGTAGATGTTTTTCTGGAACTCTCTTGCTTTTTCGATAATCCAGTGGATACTGGCCATTTCATCTCTGGTTCCTCTGCCTTTTCTAAAACCAGCTTGAGCATCTGGAAGTTCACAGTTCATGAAGCCTGGCTTGGAGAATTTTGAGCATTACTTTACTAGCGTATGAAATGAGTACAATTGTGCGGTAGTTTGAGCATTCTTTGACATTGCCTTTCTTTGGTATAGGAATGTAAACTGACTTTTTCCAGTCCTGTGGCCATTGCTGAGTTTTCCAAATTTGCTGGCATAGTGAGTGCAGCACTTTCACAGCATCATCTTTTAGGATTTGAAATAGCTCAACTGGAATTCTATCACCTCCACTAGCTTTGTTTGTAGTGAGGCTTTCTACGGCCCACTTGACTTCACATTCCAGGCTGTCTGGCTCTAGCTGAGTGTGAATGATCACACCATCATGGTTATCTGAGTCGTGAAAATCTTTTTTGTAAAGTTCTTCTGTGTATTCTTGCCACCTCTTCTTAATATCTTCTGCTTCTGTTAGGTCCCTACCATTTCTGTCCTTTATCGAGCCCACCTTGGCATGAAATGTTCCCTTGGCATCTCTAATTTTCTTGAAGAGATCTCTAGTCTTTCACATTCTGTTGTTTTCCTCTATTTCTTTGCATTGATCACTGAGGAAGGCTTTCTTATATCTCCTTGCTATTCTTTGGAATTTTGCATTCAGATGAGAATATCTTTCCTTTTCTCCTTTGCTTTTCACTTCTCTTCTTTTCACAGCTATTTTTAAGGCCTCCTCAGATAGCCATTTTACTTTTTTACATTTCTTTTTCTTGGGGATGGTCTTAATCCCTGTCCCCTGTACAATGTCATGAACCTCCATCCATAGTTCATCAGGTACTCTGTCTATCAGATCTAGTCCCTTAAATCTATTTCTCACTTCCACTGTATAATTACAAGGGATTTGATTTAGGTCATTCCTGAATGGTGTAGTGGTTTTCCCTACTTTCTTCAATTTCAGTCTGAACTTGGCAATAAGGAGTTCATAATCTGAACCACAGTCCACTCCTGGTCTTGTTTTTGCTGACTGAATGGAGCTTCCCCATCTTTGGCTGCAAAGAATATTACCAGTCTGATTTCGGTGTTGACCATCTGGTGATGTCCATGTGTAGAGTCTTCTCTTGTGTTGTTGGAAGAGGGTGTTTGCTATGACCAGTGCATTCTCTTGAACAACCTAGGCAGCATACTAAAAACGAGAAATATTATTTTGCCAACAAACATCCATCTAGTCAAGGCTATAGTTTTTCAAGTAGTCATGTATGCATGCGAGATTGCACTATAAGGAAAGCTGAGGTCTGATGAGTTGATGCTTTTGAACTGTGGTGATGGAGAAGACTCATGAGAGTCCCTTAGACTGCAAGGAGATCCAGCCAATCCATCCTAAAGGAAATCAGTCCCAAATATTCATTGGAAGGACTGATGCTGAAGCTGAAACTCCAAAATTTGGCCACCTGATGTGAAGAACTGGCCCATTTGAAATGATCCAGATACTGGGAAAGTTTGAAGATTGGAGGAGTTGGAGATGACAGAGGATGAGATGGTTGGATGTCATCACCGACTCAATGGACATGAGTTTGAGGAAGCTCTGGGAGTTGATGATGGACAGGGAGGCCTGGCGTGCTGCAGTCCATGGAGTTGCAAAGATTTGCACATAACTGAGGGACTGAACTGAACTGAAGCATTTAACTTTGAAAAGTGAAGGAAAGAAGATTTGGTCTATTAGTGATAAAGACAATGTATAGACACTGAGAAACACAGTTGAGATAGACCAAGGTGGATGAGGATGTTTTTAGGACAAATGTCTTGGATCCATTTAACTTGCTTTATCCCACATGAGAGATGGCACTGTGAGAAGGTAGTAGTTTTTAGATTATGGTGATAATTGTTCTTCCTGATGAAATGGTGAAAGACTATAGATAATTACATAAAATTTCAACACAAGAAATTAAATGATTAGCAAATGTTAATTGAATCTGGGGTCTGAAGGCAAGATAGTGTAGTAGAGGACATGAGCTTACCTTTCCAATGAAAACACCAAAATCACAACAAACTCCTGAACAACAACTGGAAAAAAAAAAGAAACTAGAAACTACTGGAAAAGATAGTAGGAGAAGCACATTCACAATACAGTCAAATCCCATACCCAATGAGAGGGTGACCCACAAACTGGAAAATAATTATATCACAGAGGTTCTCCTACAGGAGTTCCAAGCCCCACGTCAAGCTCTCCAGGATGGAGTTCTGGCATCAGAAAGAGGAGCTCCCAGAATATCTGGCTTTGAAGACCAGCAGGGCTTAAACATAAGAACACCATAGGACTGAGGGAAACAGAAATTCCACTCCTGGATGGTGCAATGTCCTGTATGCACTGGGAAAAGGTGCACAGGGCAAAAAACAGTGACTTCATAGGAAACTGGGCCACATGGACCTGCTGGACCTAGAGGGTCTCCTGGGAAGGTGGGGAGGGCAACTGTGACTCCCTGAGCAGGCAAAGAAAACAATATAAAACATCAGTGAAACTTAAAGCTGGTTCTTTGAAAGATAAACAAAATTTGTAAACCTTTTGCTAGACTCATCCAGGGAAAGGGAGAGGGCTCAAATAAAAATTGCAAATGAAAAAGGAAATACAAAGGATCATAAGAGATCGAAAATGAAAGCAAAAGTGTTTTTCACTCGGTCATGTCCACCTCTGTGATGTCATGGATTGTAGCCTGCCAGGCTCCTGTATCTGAGGGATTCTCCAAGCAAGAATACTGGAGAGGATTCCCATTCCCTTTTCCAGGGAATCTTCCTGACCCAGGGACTGTGAACCCAGGTCTCCAGCATTGCAGGCAGATTCTTTACCATTAAGGAACTATATGTCAATAAAATGGAAAACCTAGAAAAATGGGCAAATTCTTAGAAAGGTACAACCTCCTAAAACTGAACCAGAAAGAAATAGAAAATAATTGAAACTATGATTTAAAAACTCCCAACAAATACGAGTACAGGACCAGATGGCTTCACAGGTGAATTCTATCAAACATTTAGAGAAGGGCTAACACCTATCCTTCTCAAACTATTCCAAAAGATTGCAGAGTGAGAAACATTCTCAAACTCACAGTATGAGGCCACCATCACCCTGATACCAAAACTGAAGATAACACAAAAAACATTACAGGCCAATATCACTGATGAACATAGACCCCAAAATCCTTAACAAAATACTAGTGATCTGAATTCAACAACACATTAAAAGAATCATACACCATGATCAAGTGGGATTTATCACAGAGATGCAAAGATTTTTCAATATTCACAAATCAATCTGTATAATACTCCACATCAACAAACTGAAGAGTAAAACCATACGATCATGTCAATAGATGCAAAAAAAAATCTTTTGATAAAATAATTCAACACCCATTTTTAATCAAAGCTCTCCAGAAAGTGGACATAGAGAGAAACTATCTCAATAAAATAAAGGCCATATATGACAAACCCACAGCTAACATTGTACTCAATGAGAAAAACCTGAAAGCATTTCCTCTAAGGTCAGGAACAAGATGAAGGTGGCCACTCTTGCCACTTTTTTTCAAAATAGTTTTGGAAGTCCTAGCTACAGCAGTGAGAGGAGAAAAAAGGAAAAAGGAATCACAATTGGAAAAGAAGTAGTAAATAAATTCAGTAAATTTACAGGATACAAAACTAACACAGACAAATCTGTTACATTTCTACACACTAACAACCAAAGATCAGAAAGAGAAATGAAGGACACAATCCCACTGACCATCACATCGAAAAGAATAGGGTAATATCCTGGAATAAATCTACCTAACAAGGCAAAAGATTTGTATTCTGTAAATTCTAAGGCACTGATGAAAGAAACTGTAGTTGACACAAACAGATGGAAAGACATACCATGTTATTGGATTGGAAGAATCAATATTATCAAAATGACTTTACGATCCAAGGTAATCTATAGATTCAACACAATTCCTATCAAATCACCAATAAATTTTTTTGCACATTTAAAACAAAATAAAATCTTAAAGTTTGTATGGAAACACAAAAGACCCTAGATAGCCAAAATAATTTTGAGAAAGAGAAACAGAGCTGGGGCAATCAGACTCCCTGATTTCATACAGTACTGTAAAGCTTCAGTAGTCAAAGCAGTACGGTATTGGCACAAAGAGAGACTTACAGATCATTGGAGTAAGATAGAAAGCCCAGAAATAAACCCACACATCTACAGTCAATAAATTTATGACAAAGGAAGCAAGAATATACAATGGAGAAAATACAATCTCTTCAATAAGTGGTGCTGGGAAAACTGGACAGTTACATATAAAAGATTGAAATTAGAACACTGTCTAAACCATACACAAAAATAAACTCAACATATCATAAAGAACTAAATGTAAGACCAGATATTATATAACTCTTAGGAGAAAGCATATGCAAAACACTCTTTGATATAAATCACAGCAATATATTTTTGGATCCACTTATGAGAGTAATGAAAAGAAAAACAAAAATAAGCAAATGAGACTTAAACTTTAAAGCTTTTGCCCTGTATGGGAAACCAAAAACAAAATGAAAGGACAACCTACAGAACAGAATGGAAGAAAATATTTGCAAACAATGCTATGACAAGGAATTCATCTCCAAATTTATAAACAGCTTATACCTGGTAGCTCAGACAGTAGAGAATCTACCTGCAATGCAGGAGACACTGAGTTTGATCCCTGTGTTGGGAATGTCCACTGGAGAAGGGAATGACAACCCCCTCCAATATTCTTGCCTGGAGAAGTCCATGGACAAAGAGTTAGGCATGACTAAGCGAATTACACTTTCACTTTTATGCAGCTCAATGCTCAAAAAAGCAAACTAATCAAAAAATGAGCATAAGACCTAAATAGACATTTCTACAAAGAAAACATGCAGATGACTAAGAGGCACATGAAAAGATTCTCAACACTGCTACTCAGAGAAATGCAAATCAAAACTGCAATGAGATATCACTTCACACCAGTGAGAATGGCTATCAAAAAGCCTGCAACCAATAAATACTAGAGAGGGTGTGGAGAAAAGGAAACTGTTCTATATTATTGGTGGAAATGTAAATTAGTGCAGCTATTTTGGAAAACAGTGTGAAAATTCCTTAAGAAACTAAAAATAGAGTTGCTACTTGGTTTGAAAGCATACATGCACCCCGATGTTCACTGCAGTACTGTTTATAGTAGCTAAGACATGGAAGCAATGTAAATGTCTATTGACAGATGAATGGATAAAGAAATGTGGTACACATATATAATGGAATATTACTCAGCCATCAAGAAGAGTTAAATAATGCAGCAGAATGGATGGACCTGGAGATCATCATACTAAGTCAAGTAAATCAGACAGAGGAAAACTAATATATATTACTTATATGTGAGAGCTTGAAAAAAGATACAAATGAATTTATTTACAAAACAGAAATAGACCCAAAGGGATAGAAAACAAGCTTATGCTTACCAAAGGGAAAGGGTGCATAGGGATAAATTAGGAGTTTGGCAATTAATATATACACACCTTTATTAATAAAATAGATAACCAACAAGGACCTACTATATAGCACATGGAACTTTACTCAATACTCTGTATTGAGTAAAGCATATATGAAAAAAAAATGGATAAATGTATATTTATAACTGAATCACCAGTACATCTGAAACTAACTCAACATTGTAAATCAACTATAAACTAATATAAAATAAAAATCTAAGAAAGTGTTTATTGATATTATATCTTTAATTTTCCAGTGGAAGTCATAGATGCCATCATGAATTATTAAAATTAGGCTGACCACACCACAAAGATTTTGTTTTTAAAACTAGATATAACTAAATAAGTAGGGACAAGTCATCTTTAGTGATTTATATCTATATTTTATTTATTGTGGTGTACATAATTACTTATAGGAATACTGCAATTGTTTTTTTTAATTCTACATTCCTAGTTTCCAGTCATTGAGTAAATCAATCTGGCACACTGAACACGTGGGATGAGCAAAAACTCTAATTGTACACAGGTTTGAACATTGGCTCCTTGAAGGACAAGCTGTGATAAAAATACAAATTCCAGAATGTGAAATTCCTAAGAGAATTTTGTCTCTCCTGCTTTTATTCTCTTAAGATTACATAAACACCAATGGCATTTTGTGGCAAGAAGACTTGGAATTTCTCTTTGTGTTGCTGTGTACACATTGTCATTGAATTTTTATAGTTCAGCCTTCCATTATCTTTTGAAGAAGTTGACAAACTTTTCTAATAAGATTATTCTTTTCAAAGCATTTTGACCCCAGGAAAATATTAATGGTAATGTCTAACTAGGTTAGCATTATAGCTTTATATTTCTTTTTTAAAAAATGCCTATAGAAACAGAGAACGTTTAAAGATAGAAGGAGTCTTAGTGAACCAGTGAAGTTGCACAGTCGTGTCCTACTCTTTGTGATCTCATGGAATGTAGCCTACCAAGCTCCGTCATCCATGAAATTTTTTAGGCAAGAGTACTGGAGTGGGTTGCCTTTTCCTTCTCCAGGATATCTTCCCGACACAAGGATCGAACCCATGTCTCCTGCATTACAGGCAGATGATTTAACATCTGAGCCACCAGGGAAGCCCAGAAGTCTTAGAGGTCACCTAGTTTTGTTTACCCTATTTCACTGATAAGGAAATACAGCAAGGATATTCGTCAATTTTTCCAGAAGTACATAAATTATTAGTGACACAGCCAAGTTGGGAATCCATTTTTTTTCCAGATAATCTAAGAAAGCATTCTTTCAGTAATGTTTCATTCGTTGACTATGCCAAAGCCTTTGACTGCGTGAATCACAACAAACTGTGGAAAGTTCTTCAAGAGATGGGAATACCAGACCACCTGACCTGCCTATTGAGAAACCTGTAGGCAGGTCAAGAAGCAACAGTTAGAACTGGACATAGAACAACAGACCGGTTCCAAATCGGGAAAGGAGGACGTCAATGCTGTATATTGTCACCCTGCTTATTTGACTTATATGCAGAGTACATTATGAGAAATATCAGGCTGGATAAAACACAAGCTGGAACAAAGATTTCCAGGAAAAATGTAAATAACCTCAGATATGCAGATGACACCTCCCTTATGGCAGAAAGTGATGAAGACTTAAAGAGCGTCTTGATGAAAGTGAAAGAGGAAAATGAAAAAGTTGGCTTAAAGCTCAGCTTTAAGAAAACTAAGATCATGGCATCCAGTCCCATCACTTCATAGCAAATAGATGGGGAAGCAATGGAAACAGTGACAGACTTTATTTTTTGGGCTCCAAAATCACACAGATGATGAATGAAGCCATGAATTAAAAGACACTTGCTCCTTGGAAGAAAAGCTATGACCAACCTAGACAATATATTAAAAAGCAGAGACATTCCTTTGTCAACAAAAGTCCATCTAGTCAAAGCTATTGTTTTTTCAGTAGTCATGTATGGATATGAGAGTTGGACTGTGAAGAAAGCTGAGCACCTAAGAATTGATGCTTTTGAACTGTGGTGTTGGAAAAGACTCTTGAGAGTCCCTTGGACTGCAAGGAGATACAACCAGTAAATCATAAAGGAAATCAGTCCTGAATATTCATTGGAAGGACTGACGCTGAAGCTAAAACTCCGATATTCCACCTGATGCAAAGAACTGACTCATTTAGAAAAGATCCTGATGCTGGGAAAGATTGAAGGTGGGAGGAGAAGGGGATGACAGAGGATGAGATGGTTGGATGATATCACTGACTCGATGGATATGAGTTTGAGTAAGCTTCAGGAGTTGATAGTGGACAGGGAAGTCTGGCGTGCTGCAGTGCATGGTTTTGCAAAGAGTCAAACATGACTGAGTGACTGAACTGAACCGAACTGATAGTAAGACTTCATTGGTGAGGGTGGAGAATGTGATATAGTTCTTCTTCATAATTATGAGTCGGTACAAACATTACAAACACTTATTTTTTATTTTTGAAGGTAAACAAACTGGCTTATCCAGGGGATAACTCATTCCTTACTGCTATCAGCTTCAGGTTATTTGGACATAAATTCTTCAGATCAGAGTCATCTTATAAACTGTTTTCCCCTTGTTTGCCTATGTTGAATTTCTTCCAGAATTTTTTAGTTTTTGCTTCTGCCTCCCTCTCTTAAACTGAAGCCTTTCTTAATCCTGGCTATTCAAGATGGAACTCATTTTTTTTTCTTTTTTTTAAATTTTTTTCTTTGTTTTTTTTTTTTTTTTTCTTTACTGTGTTGGTTTTGCCATACAGTAACATGAAACCGCCATGGATCTTCACATGCTTCCCCCCCAGAACCCCCCTCCCTCCCCCCTCCCGACTCCCTCCTCCTGGGACATCCCGGTGCACCAGCCCGGAGCATCAACCCTGGTCTGGCGATTGATTTCACATATGGTAATTAACATGTTTCAATGTCTTTCTCCCATATCACCCCACGCTTGCCCTCTTCCACAAAATCCACGTGTCTGTTCTATACATCTGTGTTCCTTTTGCTGTCTCACATGCAGGGTTCTCATTACCATCTTTCTAAATTCCATATATATGCGTTAGTATACTGTATTGTTGTTTTTCCTTTTGGCTTACTTCACTCTGGATAATAGGCTCCAGTTCCGTCCACCTGAGTAGAACTGATTCAAATGAATTTTTTTTTAATGCTGAGTAATATTCCATTGTGTATATGTACCACAGCTTTCTTATCCATTCGTCAGTTGATGGGCATCTAGGTTGCTTCCATGTCCTGGCTATTGTAAACAATGCAGCGGTGAACATTGGGGTACACGTGGCTCTTTCAATTCTGGTATCCTTGGTGTATATGCCCAGCAGTGGGAAAGATGGAACTCTTTTATCATCTTTTTACTTTACAGTTTAGTGTACTACAACAAATAGGAACTGAAAAATTGAAAACACAAATCCAAAACAGCCCAGAAATAAACCCAGATATATATGGTCAATTAATCTATGACAAAGACGCGTGAATGAATATACAATGGAGAAAATGCAGTCTCTTCAATAATTAGTATTGGGAAAACTGGACAACTACAGGTAAAATGAAATTAGAACATTCTCTAATACCATCTACAAAAATAAACTCAAAATGGATTAAAGACCTAAATGTAAGACCAGAAACCATAAAACTCCTAGAGAAAAACTTATGCAGAACACTCTTTAAAACAAATTGTAGCAATATTTTTTGAATCTCTCTCCTAAAGCAAGGGAAATAAAAGCACAAATAAACAAATTGGGCCTAATTAAACTTAAAAGCTTTTGCACAGCGAAAAGAAACTAGCAAGGAAATAAAAAGACGATCTATTGACTTGGGAGAAACTATTTGAGAATGATATGACTCATAAGTGGTTTATATCCAACATATGTAAACAGCTCATATAGCTCAACATCAAAACTTCAAACAATACAGTTTCAAAATGGGCAGAACACCCAAATAAACACTTTCCAAAGAGGAAATTCAGATGGCCAACAGGCACCTGAAAAGACTCAATATTCCTAATCATCAGGGAAAGGCAAATCAAAAATCACAATGGGATATCACCTCACACCTGTCAGAATGTCTGTCATCAAACATCAAATAAATGTCAGCGAGGATGTGGAGAAAAGGAACCCTTGTACACGGTTGGTAGGAATGTAAGTTAGTACAGACACTGTGGAAAACAGAATGGATGATTCTCAAAAACTAAAAAGGCAACTACCATTTGATGCAGCAGTTCCACTTCTGGGTATATATCTGAATATAGCAACATTATATATGATTGTTAAGATGTGGAAGCAACCAAAGTGCCCATTAACAGATGATTGGGTAAAGAATATGTGGCAAATACATACAGTAATACTGTCATAAAAAAGAAAAGAATGAAATGTTGCTCTCTGCAATGATAAGTGTGGACTTGTAGGGTGTTATGCTAAATAAAATTAGTCAGATATAGAAAAATAATGTATGGTATCACTTATATGTGGAATAAAAAGAAAATTAGTGAATATAACAAAAAGAAAAAGAGTCATAGAGAACAAACTAGTGGCTACCAGTGTGGAGAAGTGGGTAGGGCTATATAGGAGTAGGGGATTAAACAGTAAAAATGATTATGTATAAAATAAGCTACAAGGATATATTATACAAAGTGGGGAATATAGCCAATATTTTATAACAGCTATAAATGAAAAATAACCTTTAAAATTGTATATCACTATATTCTGCATCTGAACATATTATTTTATATCAACTATACTTCAATTTAAAAAAAGTAACTGAAAACTGCCTTGTTAGGCAGAAACAGGAGAGGCAGAGAATTAAATGCTGGCAGATCCTCAATCTATGGCATTTTAGGAGGAAAAGCAGACAGCCTCTGACCCAAGACAGGGCATACCTCCCATTTACCACCCCCTTCTTCCCCCTCCATGGGATTGTGGTCTCAGGCAAGGCTGTGTTGAGGAATCATATCCATGTCTTGAGAACATACCTTCAAAGGCATCAACACAATGCCTTCACCTGCTCCCACTGCATCCAGAAATGGGAGGACCCCGAGATGCTGAAGATGCCAATTTCTCCAGCTTTTTGTCTCAGGAGAAATTCAGGAACAAGGAGCTCCTACAGGAAACCCAAACTGTGATTTGCTTTCTTTCCTGTTTGCACATCCTCTCCCCTCACACAAACCCCTAATATTTCAGCTCCAACATGAAATATGTGGGCTGCACTGACCTGCCCCTTCCAAACGCATGCAGAGCAGATACTGGCACCCCCAACTTGGACCAAAGGCTGGATGCAACTTTCACAGATCTACCCAGTAGCCTCTGTGCTTAACCCTGGCCTCACTCTAGAATCACCTGGAGCACAAAATTAAAATAGCAATGATGCTTCCACCCAGATCAAGTGACAGACTCTGAGAGGGAGGGCACAAGTGATGGTATTTCTCAAAACTACCATGATCCTAGCGGGAAACTAATGGGAACCACTCAACAGTATGTCTTCTGAAGCTGCTTTAAAGCGTATGAAAATCTCGTGAGGATCAGGGCCCCACTCTACGAAGTTATGATTCCACAAGTTTGGGGCAGGGCCCATGAAATGACATCTTTAGCAAGTGTGTTGTTGCTGCTGCTGCTGCTCCTGCAGGCTCATTCTCAGTAGCACTGAGCTTGAGATGACCCACACAGCACACCTGAGTCCTCTGTGTCGTGTGAAAGTTGGGGAAGGAAACATCCAGAACCTCAGGCGCCGTTGGGCCAATTCCCTGTGTCAGGGTAATCCTGGAATTGGTGGCAGTATGTTGCCTGAAACACATGCCACAGCCCATGGGGTGGCTTCAGAGTGGGGTAAAGGGCCCCCTCAGAATTCTACTCAAAGCTACACTTTGTCCTCGAGTCCTTTAGTACCTGGTCTCTGAGAGACGACCCATGGTGTGAACACCTGTCCACAAGTGAGCAGGACCTCCTCTCCAAGGCATGAAGGTGTTTCCATCACAGCTTTACCTCAAAATAAGTCAAAGACAGCAATTGAGGATGGGTTAGCAATGTGTGATGGGAATGGAAAGAAAAGTCTTTGCAAAGGAGGCCATGAATTATTTAAGGATACACAAAGGAAGCTGTAATGCATGCTAAGTAATAAAGGAGATCACAATAATTGAAAAAAATGCAAAGGCACACACCAATAGTCTTTTAGGGATGACATGAGGGGGATTTGTGAAGTGGCATGGACACAGAGAGATGTGCCCTGAAGCTAAAGAAGCTAAAGCTTCAGGGCCCACTCCAATGACCTGGGATGGATCCCAGCATTCATGTTGATATATGTTTTTGCAATTTTTCCAAAAATAAGCTATTTTAACCACAATTGTTTCAGACTACTTTCTTTTTCCTAAACTCAGATGTCCTTATTAGGCTTTCCCTCAGTGGGGTAATGGAAATTAAGCTAAGTGAAAATTGAGTTGGTAGATACACACAGTTTGGATTTGGACTGAATAGTATATATCCATAGTATTCTCAAACATTTCCAGGGAAAGATAAATAACCATGACCTAATGTATCAGTATTCTTGCCTGGAGAATCTCATGAACAGAGAAGCTGTCCATGGGGGGAAGGCTATAGTCCATGGGGTTGCAAGAGTCAGACACGACTTAGAGACTAGAGAGAGAGAGAGAAAATGTATCAGTGGTTCCTAGGAATACTTCAGCCTCTCACTGTGCTGTCTCTAGGTGATGAGAGCTTATCACTCTGTGAATAGGGCCTATGAAGTTTCTACTACCAAGTGTAAGAAGGTACTGGAAAAGGACAATTTTTGAAATGCGACAATAAAGACTAGCTGTTTGAAGAGTAGCATGCTATACCATTCTTGTGTCTTAAGTGAAAGTGGAAGATCCAGCTCAGGTATCCTGCATTGCAGGGAGACTGTTTACTGTCTGAGCTACCAGGAAAGCCACTTGAGTCTTCAGTTCAGTTTAGTCACTCAGTCATGTCCAACTCTTTGCGACCCCATGAGCTGCAGCACTCCAGGCCTCCATGTCCAATATCAACTCCCAGAGTCCACCCAAACTCATGTCCATTGAGTCGGTGATGCCATCCAACCATCTCATCCTCTGTTATCCCCTTCTCCTCCCATTCTCAATTTTTCTCAGCATCAGGTGGCCAAAGTATTGGAGTTTCAGCTTCAACATCAGTCCTTCCAATGAATACCCAGGACTGATCTCCTTTAGGATGGACTGATTGGATCTCCTTGCAGTCCAAGGGACTCTCAAGAGTCTTCTCCAACACCACAGTTCAAAAGCATCAGTTCTTCGGTGCTCAGCTTTCTTCACCGTCCAACTCTCACATCCATACATGACTCCTGGAAAAACCATAGCCTTGACTAGATGGCCCTTTGTGGCAAAGTAATGTCTCTGCTTTTTAATATGCTATCTAGGTTGGTCATAACTTTCCTTCCAAGAAGCAAGCATCTTTTAATTTCATGGCTGCAATCATCATCTACAGCGATTTTGAAGCCCCCCAAAATAAAGTCTCTCACGGTTTCCACTGTTTCCTCATCTATTGGCCATAAAGTGATGAGACCAGATGCCATGATCTTAGTTTTCTGAATGTTGAGCTTTAAGCCAAATTTTTCACTCTTCTCATTCACTTTCATCAAGAGGCTCTATAGTTCTTCACTTTCTGCCATAAGGGTGGTGTCATCTGCGTATGTGAGGTTATTGGTATTTCTCCCTGCAGTCTTGATTCCAGCTTGTGCTTCTTCCGGCCCAGGGTTTCTCATGATGTACTCTGCATATAAGTTAAATAAGCAGGGTGACAATATACAGCCTTGACGTCCTCCTTTTCCTGTTTGGAACCAGTCTGTTGTTCTATGTCCAGTTCTACCTGTTGTTTCCTGACCTGCATACAGGTTTCTCAAGAGGCGAGTCAGGGTGTCTGGTGTCAAGGAACATTTGGCAGGAGGCTTCCTCTGTGCTGTTTCCTGATGTCCCTTATCAATCCCTGAATATTCAGAGATGAGTGGAGAGGCATACCTCTCCCTGGGACAAAAGGAATGCATACATTCTTAAAGCAAAAGTAACTATTTATTGTCTTCTTCCCTTTCTGTTATGGAAAGTGAGTTTTACAACCCCCCTCTCATTGAAATGGATTCTAGCCTTATGTTTCCTGGATAAGTTGTAAGATTTTTGATCTTTATCTTTGCTGAAAAGGCTATCTTGTAAGACAGTATATATATATATATATATATATATGCCCACATTATGCTGAATAAACGCCTTTACTCCATCAGAGTCTTGGTCCCCATGTCTCGATTCATTTCTCTCTCTCTCTCCTTTCTCTCTTCCTTTATTTTCTTATTGTCGACTCTGTACCCCCAGGCCCTGGCCCATTAAAGGGCCATAACAATCTGGTATTTCCATCTCTTTCAGAATTTTCCAGTTTCTTGAGTCTTAAGCAGGTATTAATACAAATTTCCATCATTTTTCTAAGTTTTGTGTTTATGGTCTTTATCAGTTTTTGAAAATCTGTTAATTGTATTTTCTCATTCTAAATATTACTTTTATATGTAATTTAGCATCATTTTGTACTTTCTTTAAAGAGCCCCTCTAGCCCCCCACTTTAATGTTTCAGGCCCCGCAGATCATAAATCAGCCCTTAGGTGAATAACTTTCCAAGATAATTCTTTTGGGTTTCAGCACAGCCTGATCCCAGCTCATTCCAGGAGCCAGAACTGAGCAAGGTGGAGGCAGGAAAGAGCTATTATGAGCAACCAAAGAAATCAAAACAGGTAAAAACCTCTTCTGAGAAGTGCAATAAAAAGATCAACATCAGAGACTGTTGACAAGTCTAAGGGGATCATCATGGTGCCAGGAAACAGAGGTTCAGAAGTTTCACAGGCCCAGTTATACTGCAGAGAGTAATGAGTAGTGGTTGCACCAAAGAACATTTCCATGAAAAAGCTGACATTTCTAAGACTTGTTTTCATGGATGTGCACTGCCTAATAGGAGAGTAGTTTGGCTTATTTGAAACAGTCAGTACACACGCTATGTTCACTGACAATTGTCAAAGGAAAAAGATTTAACACACACATCCTTCAAGACTACAGTCCCTAAGGATTGAAATCAGTACTTTGTTTTACTTATATTAGTATTTTTAGTATATACAGTTGAAAAATATGTTGTACACATATACACACACACACAAGTTCTTGGGTTCTGGGAGAGGGATATTTCTTCTGTTCTGTTTTTCTGGGATTGGGAGGAGGGAAAAAACAGGAATTAATTCCCTCTTGCACAAGTTTATGATAATCTGATTTCTCATGCAAAATTTGACTAGACTTTTGATTATTCATCATAGTGTCTCAATCATGAAATTAGCTGCACAGTAATTTAGTTCAGGGAGCACAGCTAGTTTGCAGTGCAAGCTGTTTAGAAGCCAAACATCCCATCAACCAGAGTAGGGTGTTTATACTCATTCTTGTATTTTGCATGTGAACATGAGCAAACAGTAGGCACTCAATTTTAATTTTTAGGTAGATTGACAAGCAAACCAGTGCAGTGGGAAATATGTGAGTTTTGTAAGTATACAGACAAAGGACACAATCCTAATTTTGCTTTGGAAAATGATCTAAAATCTCTACAACTCAGCTTTTTCCTCTGTAATGTGGGAATTAAAAACCCACCTTGGAAAATTGTGTGAGGATTCAGTGGGGTGACTGTTGTAAACGTCCCTAGTAAATTGCTGCCATTTGTAACTGATATAGGAAATCATACCCCTCTGAGTAGTCTGTATTATGCATTTATACATTATCCCATTTAATCCACATGTCTACTTTACAAAGTAAGGATTAGTATTTTCTTTTAACTAATGAGGAAGAGCACTCTCCACATACCAAACAACTAACAATTAGAGAGTAAAAATGATCAAAACCAAATCTTGTAATTTCTTAGCTTTCTAACAGAGAATCCGCAAGGTAAGATACTGTATATTTTTCAATGATTTATTTCACCACCGTTACTCCTGACCCAACACACACACAGGTTATGAGAAGTGAGAATATTTCATAAACATTACCTGAATTATTTAAAAAAATCAGAATTAAAATGTAACATTGATTCTTTCAGCACAGTGAATGAGAACTCATCCCTAAAGAGATTAAGAGCTGACATCTTCAGATGAAAACTATGACAAGATGTCAGCAGAAAGAAGTTATAATTCTTCCAACGCATTATTCACTATTTTACTGAGACTTGAGGTTGACCTAAGTAGAAAAATAATCAGTATTCCTCCAGACCAGAAGAATATGTTGAGTGAATTGGTTTTGTATTCCCAAGTTACAAATAATGCTGCACAATTGCAACATCTGTCGGAACTCTATTTGGCTCCTGAAAGCCACATTGCTCTCACTCTTTTAAAGAACCTAACTATTTCTGGACATTTTTAGTTCATTCTACTGTCTCCTTTATTCCAGTTGGCTAAGAGATGATTAAAATATGTTCACAACAAATACATTTAGGTGTGAAAATAGCAAAACATGGGGGCAGTGTGGTGTTCTAAGATTCTATTTGAGGGAGTTGAATCCTGACTTTTACTTGTGGCCAAGTGCCCTTGGGCAAGGCCTTCCTTGGTGATTTCCTCAAGTACTCAGATTAGAGAAAAATAAGATTAATAAGAAATCCATAGGGTTTACCTGGTATTAAACTATTTATATACTTTATTAATCTTCATGACTCTATGATGTAGTTACTTTAAATATTTTCATCTTAAGGGTGAACACAGAGACTTAAAAAGGCTGAGGAAATTGTTCAAGGATATATAGCTCCTAACCAGCATCACTAAAACTCAAATTCCCATTTTAAAAATATTGCTAACAGCCTCACAAATAATGCTATCTACATGTTGCTATTTGTGAAAATCCCTTGAGATAAATGCATGTAATGGTCAAGGTATATAGAAAACTTTTAGTAAATATCGCTCCCTGTCTCTTTGTATCTACTTTTAGTTATCTCAAACCAGTTTGAGTCTTTTATTTCATTTGGTCTTCAACTGACAGAGAAACTGGAAATCTGGGACTCAGCAGTCTCAACACATTTCTCATGGAACTGGTCCTAGGAACCCAGGGTTTCTCCTTTTACATCTGTCACCTTTTTTCCTCTCAAACTTTTAAAAACCCTGTAAGAAGTGACTTTCATTTTTAACTTGGGTCCTCCTTCCTCCCTTTTAAGGCTTTGGACTGAAAGGCATATGCTTATTTTCATAAATGGATGAGTGCCTTGATGTTACAGAACTTGATAAGGCACATTTAAAGTGATTACACTGATCTATGGAATCTTCACGGCAGGAAGGCCACTCTCAACAGGACTTTCCCTCCCTGGGTAATGACGAGCCTTAAAGGAATCTGGCCTGCAGAGTGTCTGGGCTGTGTGAGGGGCTGGTGTCAGAGCAAGTGCAAGCAAGTTCCCTGAGGCTCAACCTTTACAACATAGTACAAGTCAAACATTCCTTCAAGGCACCACCCGCCTTTTCCAGTGGGAATCTGCTGAAATGACTCTCTTGGAAGCAGTGTGAAGGGATGGGGGAAGGGTGTTAAGTGTGTTTTAAGAGGAGGTAGCCGATGGGTGAGTGGGTGGAGACAAAAGGGGGAAATGACAAGTAATGACGGAAAACAATAACTACTGCCACCAAAATATTCTGCTCAAGGATAAGGGAGTACACCATACAGCTGCTAGCACTCGTCAGTAGATTTTGCATATTTACATATACAAAGTATTTCCAAACAGCCTTCTGTTTGTTTTAAAATCCCACACAGAGATGTCTGGTAAAGCTGTCACTGTGCAAAACTTATTTTCTTGGTGATATCTGCAAAACTGCTTTCAAATTTCTGTATATACAACATAAGAGACCAAACAGGCACTGTCATTACCCACATTATACAGAAAGTTCGATTTGTCCATTTACCCATCAGACAACATTCAGTGTGAAACATCCATGTTCTAAGGCAGAGAAAGCACCCGTTTGGTTGAAGCCAATTTTTTTATTATTACTTTCATTTCAATACAAAATGAAACAGAAAGATCACCCAGTGATCCTTGGTTAGTCCTGAAACCACGAAAGTGTGAGTTACCTCATTACTGTTAACTCTCATTCTTGGTTTAGGGGGGTTTTGAGTAAGAAAAATGATAACACTAAATAGATTTCTCATATAGCTTTTTTTTTTTTTGAAACATAAATCTCCTGAAAACCACACATAGCCCATTTGAAAAAGATTAGGGAACTTCCAGCAGAAGGAATGGATAGTTGAAAGTTATATTTTCCTTTTAGCAAGATCCACAAGTAAAGGATAGAGTGTCGTGCTTAAAGGGGAACAGATTTTGTATTTTTTGGCAAGATATTAAATCCTCTGTGGCTATATTTGGCTCCCTACAAATAGTCTCTTGTACAAGTGCAAAGCAAAGATCTATGCTGTTGTTCTTCATTCAGCCACAGCCAAACTTGGTATGGAAAGTAAAACAGTGGGGCTTAAGTGTTGTTTTGAAGAGATTCTAGTTCATTTATTGATCAACAGCATTCCAGAATCTAGGTTCCTACTTTACACATTAAATATATCAAAACATATTTGCTTTCTATAACAGTTTTTCCACTGCTTAACTAATAACAGATGGAAGGATTCAATCTGGACAGGAATGTAAAAGCTTTACCACGTCAATGTAGTCATATATGGATAGTTAGTCAAATGTGTATAAACAGGTCAAATAAGATGCTTGGAGACTTAGGACATCACGGGATGGGCATATATTCCCAAAAAAGGAAGCAAAACAATTAAATGGTAGATGATTGTCCCCAGAGAAAACACACTTCAGCTAGGAAGAATCTGTACCAGATGTCCTGGTCTCCACCCCCTTGAGTGCCTCTCTGACATAAACACAACATAACCCTTTGCATTCCAAGGCACTATAAGAACCACATAAATGTTTGAAATAACAAGAATTTCCTTTATATGCAATTATTTAAGTGAATGTAGATGAATCCTTACACAGATGACCACTGTAAACATGGAACACGCCTTGCTAGTTACAGTGATACATTAAACCCTCTTAGATGAAAAGACTCATAATTAACCGAAATCCAATAGTAATTGTGGTAGGTTGAATAACACCCTCAAAATGTTCACTTCCTAACCCCCAGAACCTGTGAATATGTTACCTCGCATCTAAGGACTTTTCTTAAAAAGTGAAGAACTTGAGATGGAGAGATTATTCTAGATTATCAAGGCAGGGCCAATGCAATTACAAAAGTCCTTAAACTTGTAAAAGGGAAGCAAAAGAGAGGGTCAGAGTGATACCATATGAGAAGGACTTGACCAGTGGCTCTTGACATTGAAGATGTAGGAAAGAAGCCATGACCTAAGGACTCTGGAAATATCAAAGAAACAGTTCTCCCAGAAAGAACGCAGCTGACAACTTACTTCTAGCACACTGAGACCAGTACTGGATATTGGACTTACAGAGCCACCAGATAAATTTGTGTTGCTTCTAGCCATTAAGATTGTGGTAACTTTTTACAGTAACCACACAAAACTCATTACTCTTGTCTAGTCTGAATACGGCAAACAGTTAAGAAGGCTGTGTCACATTATTTTCACCAGTGATGATGAATGTCTACTAATTGAAATACTGATTTCCAGGCTTTGCATTTACACATCAGAAATTTATTTAACAAAAAAATAGAGGGCCCATGCAGGGAACCTCTAGCTTCCTTTAAAAATATATGGTCTTGGACTTCTCCTTTCCAGGCATATTTCTTCAATGTCAATGAATTGTCAGGAAAGTTTTCCACAGGACTTACAGCCAGTTTCACATTAACAAATGCAAAAGCAAAATAGAGAAGTACACCTCTGCTAGAGAGTTAATTGATAACTTCAGAAGCATTGTATTAAAAAGTTCCCAAGCCTGCTATTATGTAATTGACATAGCCCATTTCACTTGCTGTTCTATTATAACCCTTGTTTTGCAACCATACTATTCTCACTACAACACATAAATCCCTTTGCTGTAAAATTAACCCCATTAAAAGAAAAAAACAACACGTAAGATGTTTTAATTTCTAAAGATACTTGTAAGTTGCGTAATTGAATAAGAAGAAAACAGCTTTAGTTAGTTGTCAAGAAATGTGGACAAAGCCAAATTGCTACATTAAAATATAAGCATTGAGTTCACATTAAGTTATTTATTGAACAAACTGAAGATGACATTTGTTTTAACTACAAAGTCCTCCATCATTTTATAACGTCAACACATAGTTATGAGACCTATTTGAAGAGTGAATAGAAATACAAAAATGTCTCTTCCTTCAATCTGATGAAAAACAACAAATATATATATATATATATATATATGATTTTATAGTTAGCTTGTAAAGCTAAAATTTTATGAGTTACATATATTTTCTAAATTAAGAATGACAATAGAGCTAAGATTAATTTCTCTTTCTGGGCAGATAAAATGAAGATAGCATAAAATTGCTCATCAAACTAATAAATCTGGATTTTTTTATTTAAGGATTGTAAGATAACATTTCTACTATGTTTTCAGTTCACTTAATCAAGTGACAAACATAAAGCTCATTGTACTATATATTTTTACAAAAGCTTTCACCTGATCTAAATTTATGTGATGAAAACAGTCTATGTTTTCCCTTTCAATATATGCACTTTAAAATGATACAAAAAACTCACATGAAAACCCTTCCCTAAATTGTGTATCCAGAAACATGTATGGAATAGTGATTTTAAATCAGATACCGTATCCAAGACTAAATAGTCTAAAAATTAAATCAAGTGTGTAAATAATCATTAATTTTTGCCCTAGTCATAGAAAAGAAAAAAATATACAGCTCTATCAATATAAAAAGATATCATAGAAGAGTTCACATCTTATACATATACCAAGCAACTAATTAAAGAATCTTGTATTCTAAAAGAGTTATTCTTAGGTCAAAATTTAGTAGTCCAGAAATTGTTAACAAGGAAGCTAACTGATGATGACCTGTCATTTTCTAGAAGGTGTGACTGTTTATTTACACAAGAGAATTGGTAAATTTTACTTACCATTTCTTAACATTTTTAAAGAAGATTTGGATAACTGAATTGGATCAAATTAATTTGCAATTTCAAGAGAATACTAGTTTGATCAATTATTTGAAACCATAAAAATATTTTTCAAATAAGCACACACAATGAACAATAAAAGAAATAACAGAATTAAGATATTTTACTTATGACTATTTCTATACTTCGAAAAGGTGTACAGAGGGAAATTTCCAGAGAGCACTAAAAAGAAAAAAACCTACTGTAAAATTCTGAAAGTCTGTTCTATGCCCAATCTCTAAGATCAAGTCACCAATTAATTAACATTGGTGCCATTAGGATGTGAGGTTTCTTTGTGGACCTCACGTTTTCCCCACTTTCTGGAGCCTTCCGTTTGTGTTCAGTTTACACATCCTTCTTCCATATGCATTATTTTTCTAATTGTATTGAAGCATAGTTGATTTACAATGTTGTGTTAATTTTTTCAGTACAGTGGTATAGCAAAGTGACTCAGCTCATATATATATATATACATATACATACACACACACACATACACACACGCATATATATGTATATATCCTTTTCATGTTCTTTTCCACTACGATTTATCACAGGATATTGAATACAGTTCCCTGTACTACACAGTAGGACTTGTTGTTTATCAGTCCTAAATATACTAATTTCCATCTGCTAATCCCAAGCTCCCAATCCTTTCTTCCACTTCACCTCCCCCTTGGCAACCAGAAGTCTGCTCTCTATGTCTGTGAGACTATTTCTTCAACATATACTATTAAACCAAAATTTTACCCTAATTCTTCTAAAATAACTTAAATAATAGTTTTAATCTTTAATAATAAAGGGCTCTTGGGCCATGTTTTTAGAGAATTTATTTTAATTTCTCTCTCAAAAGCCACCTTAAATCTTTTGAAAGATATGTCTTTTATTCTGGAGAAGGAAAAAATAAAACAACTGAGTCTTTAGGGTTCAGTAAATTAAAATTGGCAGGCTGATTTCAGTCTTGGTATCATAGTTTTGGCTTTTCCACTGTCCTATCTGCTATGAAGATGCACAATCACAAGAATTCTAATGGCCATTGATACCTCCCTTGTAACCACAATGGCTCAAGCGAACCCTTTCCATCTTCAACAACTGACACAGTGTCAACATCTGCTTCCAATGAAGTTGTTTCTTTTTTCTCAAGTCAAATAAATGTGCTGACTGAGACTGTAAAGAGTTTTGTGTTTTTTTTTGTCTCCTCTTTTCATGCGGAAAAATTTTTTCCACCATATTTTGCAATTTTTCCTCCAAGTTAAAAAAAACGGATTAACTTCAAAGGAGATGTTTTTATTCCAGGTACTAAGAAAGTGCAAAATATAATAAAAAAAAAAAAACCTTTGGTGATTTCATGAAACTGTCACTTTCATTTTGGAGACAATAATCACAGGTTTCTGGATGAATATAAGTCTGAAATGTAAGAAAACTCAGAGTTGGACCTACATACCACTAAGAAGTTAATTTATTTTTCTTCATAAGCACCACATTAAAATATCAGAAATAATTAAGAAATTTACATTTTATCTTCAACATCTAGTAGAAGACAAAGATTCTCTTGCAACAATTTCTTACATAAAAGCACAGCTGTATATAAATTTGCTATAGATATGGGTGTGTAAGAAAAGGGACACTTGCGAGTTCAATTTGATGATTTACTTACTCAGCTGACAGATACTTGAGGAATCTGTCATTAACTGAATGTCTACTATGAGCCATGTTATTGAGTGTGTGTGTGTGTGTGTGTGTGTGTGTGTGTGTGTGTGTGTGTGTGATATAATTTCCAACCCTCCTAGCCTGCCAGTTAGGTATTATTATCCTACTTTATTCATGAGATAAATAAATGAAGCCCCAAAACACACATCTAATTGTGGCTAAGCCAGAATTCAGAAAATGACCTAATGTCCAAGTCAATTTTTTTTCATTGATTCATTGCTTCTCTATTCATCCTCCAGTCAGAATTGTAACATAAATTCTGTCCTTTTCTACTGCTTAGTGTCACTGACCCATTTTCTTAATTTGGCATATATTATGTAACCAAAGGCTACTCAGTAAGGGACAGAATGCAGTTTCTTAAAATATAGTATCTGATTGCTATTTGTATAATGAATAAGGAGCTTCATAAGGGCACATTCTATGCCAGTGCCTCAAATTTTTTTTTTTTTAAGGTTGTTACAACATGAAATAAATTAATTCGTCAGTTACTTGCAATCCACTTGTTCTCATGGCAAAATTTTCTCATGGTAAAATAAAATCTCCTTTATTTTTTGCTTAAAATAGCAATGCACATAACTTTAAGATGAAAGATAGGGAAGAAAAATTAAAGCGGAAAGTTAAGAAGGGATTGTTAACCTTATTAACATGAAACATTGATTTTTAAACAGAGGTGCTTTTCAAATAAACAGTGAGGAACCAAATAACCTGTTAGGATCTAACTAGTCACTATTTTATTGTTCCTCAGATCAAGATAGTTTAGTGGTTGAAGCATAGATTAGATGGAAAATCAATGAGATAATGTCCTAGGGTCTAGCTCACAGATCTTTAGAAAGCTTGAATAAAGGCTAATTTGTAAAATAACCAAAAGTGGAGTGTTTCCAAATGAAACTGGAGAGGGAAATGGTAGCCCTCAATAATGCAGTCTGGAAACCTCCAAGATTAACAGTATGGTTTTGGTGGGAGAAAATCCATCCAGAGAATGACAGCATTTTAAACTTAAACTCAGACTATCATACTAAATTACAACTGATCCCTTGTATGATATCTGGTGGTTATGGTAATATAATGGTAACAAAGGCATGCCAGACCATCACAGAGACACACCCATTCTTCTTTGACTTGGATTTTGATCTACTCCTTGTACATGCAAGGATCCAGTCTTTGCAGAGTGCCAACACCACCTTGGCCTGTTTTTATTCACAAATATTTCCTGTGTACAGCAGAATTTAGGTCCCTAACTTTTCTTGGGTCCTCAGAGCTGAGGGATATTTTACCAGACAGCTACCAGGAGTGACACAGGGCACAGTGTCACCCTAAATTTAGAGTGAAGCTGTCAGCTCTCTCTCCTTCAACTCAATTCATTAGCGAGTAAGGAAAGAAGCAGAGAGTTGATATGTTTCTTCTTAAAATTGAGAAAATCCAATTGAGTGATCTGAATAAACTGGAAACCCACACAATTCTAAGAGGTACTGCAAAATTAACAGGTTCCAAGGGAAGAAGAGAAAAAATAAATAATTCCCACTGAGTCATCCCATGGGAGCTGCTGAACACTGGCCTTTGAGAATTCAGGAGGAAACAAAATAAAACCAATTTTACAGATTCATTAAACCTTGTGCTACACAGATAAAGGCAGAGTACAAATAACTGTATCAAATTAAACTGCAGATCGAAATGTAGATATCTAATCAAGCCACTCCCTAGAAATCTAAGTTCATATCATTAGTAAGTGGATGATTCCTTAAGTTTGGACCTTGCATTAGGTAAATGTGTATACCGTGTTAAAGGGAGTTTGGTTAAGAAGAAATATAGTGATGAAAATACAAGAGAGGGTATAAATTTATAACTAATAAGATGCACCAGGAAACAAGACTATGGCACAATAGGGTAATATTTGAAAATGATCTGCGAGGATTTTGCCTAGCTAAGCAGACTGTGTTGTTCTTATACCTAAAATGTTCACACATATAAGTTATACTATTTAAGATGGAAAATGATATTTCACTAAACATTTAATTTCACATGGATGAGGACAGGGATAGGAAAAACTTGAGAAACATTTTTAACAAACCAAAACATCTATGTTACACTACTTTTTTTTAACATGACCCAACTCTGGAAGCATCTGAAAGAATGGACTTTATATTGAACATTCTTAAAATATCAATAACTGCTATTTGATAATCCTAATCTTTTCCTAATAGTATTTTAATGATAACCCCAACTTTTTCTTATTTAGATCCTGAGGGCCATGTCAAGTTGAATCCTGAGTTCCCATTAATAAATTTCAAATAATAAATTGCTAATTTGTTAACTTAATTTCAGTAATTATAGTATATATCCCAATTTAAATTTATCTTGCCCTCATTTTTTTTCTTAAAAAGAACCAGATCAATTAAAACCAGAATTAAACAAATAAGACTCACAAAAACCTGTTTAAAACAGTACATATGCAATACATTATTCTTCAACTTATAATGATGGATTAAAACTCTCAGAAACAGCCACTGAATGATAGGTTTTGTCATGTGTCTAGTACTTTCCCAAATAGAATCCTTTCAAACTATCTTCAGGAAAAACTCACTTAAAATATAACAAAAATTGTCATGAATGAATAATTATAAACAAGAAAAATAAGTCACTGGCACTCAAAGGTAACATGATTAAATGTTTTTTTTTTCCAGTAGTTGTTTGTAAATTCTGATTCCATTTTATCAAAGTTGGATGGACTACACAGATAATTATATACTTCAGGCAAACTCTCCATCTGACTGAAAGTTTATGAAATCTTTCTGAGTCAACCTCCAAGCAGTCTTTGGGAGAAATCAAAGTAATGAATAGCTTTTCTTTAGTGTGATCTTTAAAAAAATTCTTTTTCAAGCTACACATGTAACTCAGAGCTAAGTAAGCTATCATGGAATTAAATCTTCATTGAGACTTAATGTAAAACAATACTAAATTGGCTTGGCTATGGTGCTACTTTTGTAAAAAGGAGAAACTATCAAACATTTGAGGTAACTTAGAGCACAGAGCATATCACAGACATCTTAGAGACAAGCATTTTAAACACTTTAGCCAGTGCTTCTCTGACAGCAAGTTCTTTAAACAGAACTTAAGAATTTTTAAAATATAAAAAAAAAATCCCTCAAAAGTAGCCCATCAATGCTAAATCAAACTTCTTGTATTTTTACAAAAATAGAAGAACACAGAACTACAAAATTGTATTCCTGAAAGAATGAGCATTTTCATTGTGGTTCATCTTTTCCTGACAAGGCAATTGGTTCAAAACGAAGGGAAAAAAAAAAGTCAAACCAAAAATTAAACCATGTATTGATAAAAGCAAGACCAAAAAAAAAAAAAGAGAGAGAGAGAGAGGGTTGCACAGTTGGCAAAGGCTCAGATGAGGGAAAGAATAAACAAAAATGCTTTTCTTCAATGTCTAGGACTCATTCTGCTTTCTCAAGAAAAGGCTCCAAACTAAAGTCAGCTGGGTAGCACTTCCTCTTTTCCTTCCACGTCTAATATGTCCCCCTGCAGAATGACAGTCCCTGGCAGCATCTTTTCCCAGTGGGCCCAAGGATTCATGCTCCAATTTAACTTGATAATACTGTGTGTTTCAGTACCACGGTGATTCCTTGCCCTTGTCTTGATGCTGTAGACCTAGAAAAGGTGTGAGAAACAGAAAAGTATCAATTTGTGTAGCACTTGAGAATGGGCATTTTCTACAATGCACTAGATACAGAAAACCAAAGTGACAACTGAGCTCACAAGTTTCAAAAAGCCAACCAATACTAAGGGACCAAGAAAACTCTAGACTGGAGCAGTGCTATTAGCACAGTACACATTCTTTACTGTGGCTTTTAACTTACCAGAGTAGGTGTGAATAATAAATAAAATTGTATAAATGAAACTTTCTTATTTCTGATCTTCAAAGGAACTGATATGGGAAAAAAATGATACAACTGATCTCCGGGGCATATTTAGGCAATGCTCCAGCTAACACTTTTCAGCAAACATCAGATGATACTTTTGCACTAAGGTAGTGAACTAAATTTACATGTTTTTATTGCCTCCTCTTTCAGAAAATATTTGTGTGTGTGAATTCAGTCATGTCCAACTCTTTGTGACCCCATCGACTGTAGTCCGCCAGGCTCCTCTGTCCATGGAATTCTCCAGGCAAGAATACTGGAGTGGGTAGCCATTCCCTTCTCTGGGGGATCTTCCCAACCCAGGGATCGAACCTGGCTCTCTTGCATTGTAGGCAGATTCTTTACCATTTGAGCCACCAGGGAAGCCCCACTAAAGCAGCTGTAGTGATTTTATTTCTTGTCTTTCAACTTGTCAAAGAATTGTGTAAAGCAATGGATGTCATTACAAAACATACAATTAGTCAGTCATTATGGAAGTCATTGAGACATTATACTAAACAAATGACATAAAATGAAAAAGAACAAAAAGGAGTCTAAGAAGCAGCTCATAGAACCACAAGGCGCTATCTTTGGTTTTATAGCATTTATATACTGGGAAAAAGCAATTCTTTTTGAATGCCAAAAGATTAGTTCCATCTTAAGTTTTATCTCATGTACTAGCATTGTGTTTAGACAGAGAGGCCACAGTTTCCCTTTCCCATTTCAAAAGAAGAGGAGGAGGAAGAAAAAAATTAAAAGGATCTGGGGCATATCAACTCACTCTAAGTTTGCTTTATTTATTTTCAAATAATTTTGTGGTCAGAATAATTCGCAACCTGACAAAGTCTCCGTTGGGTGACTTTTATAATCTAAACCACCTTAACTGACAATCTGCTGACTGCATAAATATTTTTTTCATTATTAAAACATCTCATCTTCTGTATGACTCAGTATTTTCCACACTTGAAGACCCCATCAATCTATAGAATGTCAGCACTGCAAGTCATGAATAGTGTTGGAATCATCAAGTGGTTTGAGTGTCTTTTTTTCTTCTTAAATAAAAGCAATCCCTAGTTTGCCTTGCAAAGAGAGATGACTCCACCAAAATCATGTTAGCCTTTTTCTGCGGACAAGGATTAAGTTACTTAACATAGTCCTAAATATTCTAATCAGAGTTAATGGTTGGAATAATGCTCACTCTCCAACTGTTTGTTTCCAAGTCTGCATTACTCCAAAGCAAACCTTAAAAAAATCAATTCACCTATGGCCTAAAACATATTAAATGGCTAATGTTGTCCTTTTGGCTTAATTTCTTCTCAGTGATGGGACATAAATACAACTTTTCCTTTGATTACCAGGTATCCATACCTGTATATTTCAAAGTAAGTATAAAGAGAAGGAACAACCACAGACAAAAGACTCTACTACCAGTAAGTTGTAACAGTGCTATGATTTTTCTTGTTAAACACTTGTTGAAGAAGATCAAAATATTTAAGAATCAGTTAGTACATTTAGTTTTCCCAGGTGTGAAAGGAGACAAAATCATTAACCCATGATTCTTAATGTGGTCCTGTTGTTCAGTTACTAAGACAGGCCCCACCCTTTTTAACCCCATGGACTGCAGCATGCCAGAATCTTCTGTCCCCCACAATCTCCTGGAGTTTGCTCAAATTCATGTCATTGAGTCAATGATGCTATCTAACTATATCATCCTCTGCCAACCCCCTTCTCGTTTGCCTTCAATCATTCCCAATATCAGAGTCTATTCCAATGTGTCAGTTCTTTACATTAGGTGGCCAAACTATTGGAGCTTCAGCTTTAGCACCAGTCCTTCCAATCAATATTCAGAGTTGATTTTCTTTACGACTGACTGGTTGGATCTCCTTGCAGTCCAAGGGACTCTCAAGAGTCTTCTCCAACACCACAGGTCAAGAGCATCAATTCTTCAGTGCTCAGCCATCTTTGTGGTCCAGCTTTCACATTCATACATGACTTCTGTAAAAACCATACTTTTGACTGTACAGACCTTTGCTAGCAAAGTGATGTCTTTTCTTTTTTTTTTTTTTTTTTATTTTAATTTTTTTATTTTTTTAAATTATTGTTTTTGCCATACATTGTTATGATATCACCATGGGTTTACATATGCTTCCCCTCCGGGTCCCCCCTCCCTCCTCCCTCCCCCCCGGGAAATCTCGCTGCACCAGTCCCGAGCATCAATCCTGGGCTGGCGATTGATTAGACACATGACAATTAACATGCTTCAATGCCCTCTTTGTAACGTGCTGTCTAGGTTTTTTCATAGCTTTCCTTCCAAGGAGCAAGCGTCTTTTGATTTCTGGCTGCAGTCACTGTCCACAGTGATTTTGCGCTCCAGTTGCTTCAGTCAAGTCCAACTCTTTTTGACCCTGTGGGCTATCACCCACCAGGCTCCTCTGTCCATGGGATTCTCCAGGCAAGAATACTGGAGGGAGTTATCATGCCCTCCTCCAGGGGATATTTCCAACCCAGGGATCAAACTCAGGTCTCCGGTGTCTCCTGCACTGCAGGTGGATTCTTACTGCTGAGCCACCAGGGAAGCCCCCACAGTGATTTTAGAGCCCAAGAAAAGAAAATCTGTTTACTTTTTCCCTTTCCATTTGTCATGAATTCCTGGGACTGGATGCATATATCTTTAATCCATGATCCTTACATGATCTACAGATACTTGGGGGTTCCCCAAATTTTCTTATAAAAACATAAAATCCACTCGCTATTATTTTGCTACTATTCAGGCCTTTTTTTTGTTTTTTTTTTTTTTGCTTCTCACTCCCCTAACTCAAACAGGTATAAAATTAGTTTATAACACATTTTGAAATCTACCTACTGGCTTGCTGAAACCACCCATGTTTATTTGTTGATATTAGTAGCTCAGTTTTAGGTTTATTGATTTCAAAATGTGTTATAAACTAATTTTATACCTGTTTGAGTTAGGGGAGAGTAAGAGTGATTATGCCAACTATTATGTGGTACAACCAAGACTGAAAGTTGGCGGTCTGATATCAGAATCAATGGTTTAACCACAATGTATAAGGCTCCTCTTTTGTGGATTATATTGTCTGCAGGCTGTGATACCAGCCTACATTCTTGCAACTTTCTGAGTCAAAATCCTTTCATTAAATCAATTCAAAGAAAAGTCAATACATTTTAAATATTGATTTTTGCACTATTTAGAAAAACCCTGATTTATCAGAACTGATACCAGTGTTAATAAAACAGCTCTGTGTTTGTTTTTTTTTTCAAACTATACATCTGCAAAGTTTTTCTAAGTCACTGAATACAATTACACAGTAGTTTGTTATACTTCAGATCGTGTAATAGTACATGTTTTTTTAACAGATGTGTAACCATTCCTTCCTGCCCCCACCCAAATAAACTGCCACAATTTGAAAACTGAAGATGTAGGGTGGCCATCTGACCCATGAGGTGCTTGGCAGAAATGGGACCAAAGAACTAATAAGACATCACATTGTTGGTTTCAGAGTTTGAGAGTCTGAGGTCAAGTCAGGAGAAAAACCTGAAAGAAAACATAAGCCCACAGAATCAGTTCCTCCCTTCAGTTCCAATGCCACCACCACCTGACTACCAAAAGAAAAAAGAGAAACCAAATCCAGGAATAGAACAACGGAAGTACAAACATAGGAAAGATACATTGAATACTTAGGAGTAGGAAAGAAGTTTTGGTTTAAAGAGATCATATTAGGATTTCCCTTTAAAATTTGAAGAATCTGACTGTATAAACAAGGCACTGTAACTCATTTTCTAGCTGAAATTCTTGGGAACCTATTGCTTCACAGATTTCTTCCCTTGCAAGAAACCTCTGGGAATAAGGAAGCAGAGATGGCAGCAGGGTGTGCCTAAGCACAGAAAGTCTAGAAACTTCCCCTCCCTTGTTTCCTTCAACTCCTAGGTATCTGCTGAAAAGATCTTAAAGTTCCCATGGGCTCCTCAAACAAGGATACAGAAGTTGCTTCAGAGAGATTTCTGTCAGGCCTGCTCCTTTATCCCACAGTTGTGATGTGGGTACCCCATGGCAGAAAAAATTATATGAGCCACCCAAGCTGAGCACCTCAAAGGCATCACAAACTTTAGGAAGCTGAATTTGAAGTAAAGAGTCATCAGTGGAGCACTGTATGGAGAATGCACAGAGACATGGTGGGGGAGGGGATATGTTTGCAAACAAAAGCAAGATAGGAATGAAATGACAAAGCTAAGACGCAGACAGCAATCACTTAATTGACAATGTTCACGGTATGACTAACTGGGAAAACAGAGGCAATCCCTAGGGAGAGAGTGAGGGAAGCATCTGAGAAGCGGGTTCAACTAGAAATGGGAGTGTTTTAAACTGAGCAATGAAGAAATCATTGGGCTGGACTACAAATACTCAGAGTTGATGAAGTAATTACAGCACAGGGAACTATAATCAATATCCTCTGATAAACCATAATGGAAATGAATATGAAAAAGAATGTATATACAACTTAGTCACTTTGCTGTATAGCAGAAATTAACAACACTGTAAATCAACTCTACTTGAAAAAAATAAATTCAGAGAAAATGAATTGAAAAGCTAAATTTTCTGCTATTGGGTAGAAGTAAATAATAAACTGGCTTACTGAAAATGTTATACTCTAGTACACCCGAGTTGTAGGACCATGTGATTATCAGTCATATTCACTAGAAAAGCATATCTTACTTTTAAAGAAGAATAATCCCTTGACAGCATCACTGACTATCCCTCAAAAATAACTTCAATATGATTCCAATTAATTTTATTGCTGTAGATAAAAGAGGTAATATGGTAACCATGCACTGGTCAATATGCTGTTGATAAAAAGAAGAAAAATAGGAACATAAAACCTGGATGTGCAGGTGGAATATTTTATGACTGAAAAGTAAAGAAAATACTTAAATGAAATATTTAGTTTCATAGATATTAACAGTCTAGAAAACACCTGTGAATCAAAATGCTTGATACTATATTAAAAGATGCTGGTGGTTTATTTCTACATTTAAAATATGAATACCTGCTTCATCCTTGCTTTAATAGAGAAAAGCAGTAATTATCACAAATACAAATATACACAATGCTATACTGGATGCTATTTCAAAATACCCAGGCTTCATCAACAGCCTAACATCTAACACTGACACACTGTCAAATGATAGCAAACTACATGATGCGAGAGACAGTCACATTATCTTCTGCTTGATAAAATTATCACTGATAATTATCATACAACTGCATTTGTTTGAGCACCTGGGCAATCAGTTTAAATGCTAATGAATAATGTTTAAATAAGATTGACATGGAGGTAGTACCTTAACACTAATGAAGGGGTAAAAATAAGAGTGGAGGGCTATTCAGTTTGGGAAGTGATTTCACTGCAGGTAAATATCAAGGTAGATCATGTTTAAGCATCAGGAAGAATTTCCTTCATTTGTTTTTAAAACTTCAAAACAAAAAAAAACCCTCAAAATGTCATAGATTTGTTGTTTAAATATCAAGTTATGAAGTATTTAGAAAGTAAAAGTTCTATATAATGTACCCTGTCATCACACAACTTGCTGAGTATACTTCAGCTGTACATACATACACCACTGTTTATCCTATGTGATGTGACAACAATGCTTATTTCACCAGCAATATTGACCTGCAAAACCATTTCATGTCAGTATATGTCAACCAACTCTTCTGAAGAATATTAATTCTTAAATATGCACAATATTCATTCTTCCCTATACCATACTCAATTCTATATAGTTATGCATCATTTAAGTATACACACACAGTGTGTGTGTATACAAATGTATTTGTTACTTATGTGAATATTTTGGTAGATAAGATAGCATCCTGAAAATACATTTGTATAATCGCTGAACCCAAGCGTATAAATGTATTTACACTTACATATTTCATGGTGAGTGGTAAATGTTTCAGGAAGTTTGCATCAATATTCATATTTTTACTATTATCATTATTATAGATTCAATGTATCTAATTGTTTCAATTTGCATTTCCTTCATTTCTTGTGAAGCTGAACATTAGGTGATTTATTTATTTTTTTATTTTTTTTAAATTTTCTTTACTTTATTGTGTTGGTTTTGCCATACATTGACATGAAACTGCCATGGGTATACATATGCTCCCCCTCCAGAACCCCCCTCCCTCCTCCCTCTCAATTCCCTCCCCCTGGGTCATCTCAGTTCACCAGCCCCAAGCATCAACCCTGGGCTGGCGATTGATTTCACATATGATAATTAACATGTTTCAATGCCATTCTCCCATATCATCCCACCCTTGCCCTCTTCCACAGAGTCCACGAGTCTGTTCTATACATCTGCATTTCTTTTGCTGTCTCGCATGCATATTAGGTGATTTAGTATTTCTTCCTCTGTGTTTTATCTTTTGGCTGACTTTCTATGCTTTGATTGATAACAAAATAATTTCCTCATTGATTTCTAAATGCTTTTTGTATATTAGATATATTAGTATTGTACACACATTTTTGGCCAATTTAATGAGCACTAAATACCTCCATACTTACTACCTAAACTTTGGACAATAATTATTTTAAAAGTCATCACAAACAAGAATGTATTCTTGAACCAGACCAAAGATTAAATTTATTGTTAAACTGAATTACAATTATCCATGTATCATTACAACTCTTACATACTAAAACAATGACAAAAGATACCTAACTATGATAGCATAATTATTTATTAGCAGAGGGAATGTTCTCAGTGTGTAGAGGTATTTTCTTGAGTACATTTAGAATTGTCTTAAAATTTCCATGTAGTAGTCTTGTCAGAAACAATGAGGTGAAAGCTGTCTAAACCTGTCAAAATATCTTCAGTTCAGATTCAAAAGAGAAGGAGAAAATTTAAAGCCCATTGAACTTGAGGATACTGGTAGACCATAATTTACTACATTATCGGCAGAAGCATTGGACCCACACACCTGAGGCCAAGACTGCAGGTGACTAGCCGTTCAGTGGCCAGGTGTCCCCCTCTGCTCCTGGCCCAAGCGGCAAGCACACTTAGTCTGTCTGCCCTCTTAGAACCCTCCTCCCTCCAAAACCACAAACTCATGCACTGATTCTCCAGCTTTCACCCTTACTAGTATCCATTTCCTCAGATTCCTGAACTTTAAATGCTCAGCCGGGAGGGAACTGGTAAGTACTTTAAGCATCAGGATATGTAATTATAAATCGGCACCAGTCATTCTACAACTGACCTTTTTGACAAATATAAAATACAAATCATAGAGTTGATAGTTCTTTTGTTATTGTTGTTCTTTGTTTTTTAATTTTTTATTGGAATATAGTTGCTTTACACTGTTGTGTTAGCTTCTGCTGTTCAGCACGTGAATCGAGTATACATATACATTATCCATTCTTTTTTGAATTTCCCTCCCATTTAGGTCACCAGAGCACAGAGCACTGAGCAGAGTTTTTGATCATAGCAGCAATTTGCCATGCTCAAAGCATGAATGTCAATGTGATAACCTCTTGGCTGAGAGAAGCTGGGGCCCAGGAGGTGCAATATGGTATGTAGACACTGCTCACCAAGTCAGTGACCTCAATTTCAAAAGCAGATAAAAAGTAACTTTGAAGACAGAGACAAAGAATAAAGGAAAAAAGGAATGGGGAAGAGTGAAATAAAATACCTTCTGTAATTTCTTCTACAGACTTTCTCCCAGAACTGGAGAGGAACAAGACCAAAAAAAAAAAAAAAAAGAAAGAAAGAAAGAAAGAAACGCCTGGATCCTTTATTGTAACTGAAACCACAAGTTATAACACTCTCAAGAGATTCTAACTATCCAGACATCTGCTGGATAACAAATGCAGCCAAACATGCATCTTTAAAAGGGTTTCTAGGTTATGCAGTGACAGCTTTACGACCCAGAAAATAGATAATCCAACCAGAGGCAGAGGTAATCTGGATCCACTGCTTATCCATAAAACCTTAATTAGGGACACAACATCAGCACAGCAAGTATTCTACCTGAAACTATGAGTTAGTTAAGGACTCTCAAATTTTAACTGAAGAAGTACAATGTATTTTTATGCCTACTTAGTTTAAGTAATCATTCTTCCCGTTAAATCAAACCATATTGGAAAATATTCAGTAAGAATGAGACATGTTGCATATAGATCAATTCTTCACTGACATCAGTAATTTTTCATCTTCACTTCTCTGTGACATGAACATGAACGTGCTCTCTGACATATTCCAGAAACCTCTGTCCAATCCAAGCAAACATAAATAGGGTTTCAATGACTGTGAAGATGCTAAGTGTCATCTGATAGCGCTCAAAGACAAAGCAGCTATGAAAATATACTATGATATATGCTTGTGGTTGACAAAAATTAAATCCCTAGTATATCAGGCTATAACCAACCAAACAAACAAACAAACAAAATGGCATATTTTGGCCTCTCATCAGTCTCTTGCAAGAATTTTTTTGATCATCTTTTTGCCAAGGAATTCATAACATGTTGGCCACAGACAACTGTTTGTGAAACATTATATTGTTGATAAGTAGAATAAGAGAAGAGTTAGCCAGAAAGTGAATAAAAAGAGCCTGTCAATTCCACAGGCCACATAAAATTTTGTATAATCTTTGGAGGCTATTTGAAAGTTAATGTAAAA
The DNA here is from genome assembly GCA_007570785.1 of Antilocapra americana. Taxonomy (NCBI): domain Eukaryota; kingdom Metazoa; phylum Chordata; class Mammalia; order Artiodactyla; family Antilocapridae; genus Antilocapra; species Antilocapra americana. The sequence continues at coordinate 2,142,895 of ML664165.1, read as the reverse complement.
TTGCCTGGATACAAGTTATGAAACAGATTTTGTCATTTGAGCTATTTCTTTTAGATGTACCGCTATATGTGATACAGTAAATAGGAAAGCAGTACTGAAAAGATAATTTGCTGATATGAAATATTCTGACCCCTGAAACAATGCTTTGCTGCTGCTGCTAAGTCACTTCAGTCGTGTCCAATTCTGTGCAACCCCATAGATGGCAGCCCACCAGGCTCCCCCATCCCTGGGATTCTCCAGGCAAGAACACTGAAGTGTGTTGCCATTTCCTTCTCCAATGCATGAAAGTGAAAGTGAAAGTGAAGTTGTTCAGTCATGTCTGACTCTTAGTGACTCCATGGACTGCAGCCTACCAGGCTCCTCTGTCCATGGGATTTTCCAGGCAAGAGTACTGGAGTGGGTTGTCATTGCCTTGAGTGGTTATGTATTTGGAATCATGTGATAATTAAATAGGATTTTTTTCAACCTCTATAGCTCCCCTCCCAGGCAAGCAAATAGCTTCTCTCGGGAAGACATCGTGTACTTTGACGAAATCGCCAATCCCAATGACAGGGAGTTGATGACAACTTCTTCAAGAAAACTGTGTAGCCGACCGACATTTGCTTGCAATTTTTAAGAAAACATTTCAGAAAGCAGGAGATGCCACCAAATTTATATAGCTACCCACATAAGCTTGTTCATAAAATTAATATTAGAATGGAAAAAGAACACATTTTAGCTCACAACTTTTGAAGATAGCAAATATATAAATGGAGTTTTGGTGAATTTAAATACATGCATAGTCTAACTTCCTTGTTCTGCACATAAAATTTCCTTTCAATCTATGGGTGACAAGAACAAATATCCCAACAATCCATAATCTTAATGAGATAGGATATATTTTCTAGTAATCTCTGATGACACCACCCTTATGGCAGAAAGTGAAGAAGAACTAAAGAGCCTCTTGATGAAAGTTAATGAGAAGAGTGAAAAATTTGGCTTAAAGCTCAACATTCAGAAAACTAAGATCATGGCATCTGGTTCCATCACTTCATAGCAAACAGATGGTTAAACGGTGCAAACAGTAGCAGACTTTATTTTGGGGGGCTCCAAAGTCACTGCAGATGGTGATTGCAGCCATGAAATTAAAAGACACTTACTCCTTGGAAAGAAAGTTATGACCAACCTAGACAGCATATTAAAAAGCAGAGACATTACTTTGCCAACAAAGGTCCATCTAGTCAAGGCTATGGTTTTTCCAGTCTTCATGTATGGATGTAAAAGTTGGAAAGATAAGTTGAAAATATAATTTGCTGATACGAAATATTTTGACCCCTGAAACAAGCCTTTTAATGCTTTGAGTGGTTATTTATTTGAGTGATGAAGAATTGATGCTTTTGAACTGTGGTGTTGGAGAAGACTCTTGAGAGTCCCTTGGACTGCAAGGATATTCAACCAGTCCATCCTAAAGGAAATCAGTCCTGAATATTCATTGGGATATTCACTGAAGCTGAAACTCCAATACTTTGGCCACCTGATGCGAAGAGTTGACTCATGTGAAAAGACCCTGATGCTGGGAAAGATTGAATGCAGGAAGAGAAGGGGACAAGAAAGGATGAGATGGTTGGATGGTATCACTGACTCAATGGATAAGAGTTTGAGTAAACTCCAGGAGTTGGTGTGCTGCAGTCTGTGGGGTTGCAAAGAGTCAGACATTACTGAGCGACTGAACTGAACTAAACTGAGAGTTTAGTTTGGTAGAGAGTTCCGGATGGAGAAAACTATATTTTAAAATGTGAAAACATTCTGATGACCCTTCAAATCCTTATCTTCTAGATTCTTTATCTTCCCTTTTCTAATAATCTGCCCAATAATATAAAAGTACCTGATTTTCATTGTATGGCCAACACCAGCTGACAGCACTACTGGGAAATTTGGCTCTGACAAATATTACAGCTATTCTTCAAGAAGAGAAATAAACTAGAAACAGGAAGTGATGGAAAAATTTAAAGCTTGCATCTCTATCATGCAAGATGCCTCACATCTCCAGTGTGACTGTGTTTTTCTGTTTGAAAAGTACCATACGTATGAAGAGTAACGAAAACTTGAGTTCTGCACTGCATGTCACCATCTAGAAAACACAGCCAGGTGCATTAGCTCATTGGAATCTCCTGGTTGTGCCAGAGTAGGAAGGATCATCTCTATTTTGCATCTAAGAAAGAGGAGTGGAGAGATTATGAGATTTGCTCAGCACAATATAGCTAAGAGAAAATACAGGTCCAGGAATCTATTTTTGGGCCCTCTGCTTTTCCCATAAATATTGCAAAGATTAATGTTCCCTGTATATTTACCATCATTTTACCATCAATTCTTCATCTTAGCTCCCTCAGTTTGGGAGGAAGAGTAAATTATTTATAAAAATCAATATTTCTACTTTTTCCTTGTTTCTTTCTCGTACATACACAGGAATACACATATCACACACACTGAAACATATTTTTCTCTTATAAATTCCTCCTTCTCTCCTCCTTAAACCACATTAGTGACCATAATACCTTCAGTCCCAAAAGAAAATACAAACTAACAAACTAGTCTTCTCTGCTTTCATTGAAATGCATAAATACACATACAGGATTTCTTGCCATCTGTTTTCTTCCCAAAAAAGGCATATGGGGCTTCCCTGGTGGTCCAGTGGTTAAGACTTTGCCTCTCTAAGCAGGGTTTGAAGGTTGGGTCCCTGATCCCACATTCCTTGGGGCCAAAATACCAAAACATAAAACAGAAGCAGTATTGTAACAAATTAAATAAAGACTAAAAATGGTCCATAGCAAAAACTTTTTAAGAAAAGGGCATCTAAATGTGCTTCTTCATCTTTTTTTTTTTTTCCAGTCAGCAGCATCACACAAAACATACTTCACTCATAGATCCCCTCTTAATGGCAATCACTTGATTCCACTTCTGAGACAGGATGAGCACTGTCACGATAAACATTTTTGTACCTCTGTCCTCCATGCTGCTGCTTGTTATTTGTGTGTACAGACTCACAAGAGGAGAATGCTGAGTCAACATTTATAAGAATTTTTAACGGTAGTACACATTTCAGTTTACTTAAAAAAAAGAAAAAAGCTTACATTTCTCTAATTTTGTAACAGCAATATATGAAAAATAGCATTTTCCCTAAACCAAGATGTCTTTTACAAGGATTTGCACACACACACACACACACACACACACACACACACACACACACACACGCACACAGGCATTTATTTGTATTATACAAATGCATTTTAAAACATTCAGAATCCTCTCAGAAGGTATGTGCATTTGTCCTGTAAGATTGGAGGAGGACCTCTGAGATGAAACCTCCATGCTTTGGGCATTGTAGCATTATGGCACCATCTCAAGGATGGGCTTCCCCAGTGGCTCCATGGTAAACAATCATCCTGTCAATGCAGGAAATTCAAGAGACATGGGTTTGATCCCTGGGTCTGGGAGATCTCCTGGAGTAAGAAATGGCAACACCACTCCAATATTCTTGCCTGGGAAGTCCTATAGACAGAGGAGCCTCCATGGGATCGCAGAGAGTAGGACATGACTAAGCACACACACACACTCCTATGGATGAAGGGCCAGGATAGAGAATGGGGAAGATATACAGCACTCTGGGAAAGCAGGGAAGTTTCATTAAGTTCCTGCAGAATCTAGCCCTGGCTGCTGGAAACTGACAGCAGTGCTCTGGAATGTATTTCTCCCTCTGATTCACCATCCTGCTACTTTTAATGCAGATCTCACTCTCTGGCTGGGATCTACTGGCATTCTACATGCATCTCAAAGATGGTTTCCATTACCCTTCTGGTCACGGAACTGTCATCTGGACATGTGCCTTATACAACCAACACCATTCAAGAGTGTATAAACACTGTAACATACGTTCGGTGTTTTGTATTTTTTTTTCCTTTCAATGGAAAATAAGCTTATGCCACAGGCCAAAAGAAAAACAAAGGTTTGCAGAAAGAGTGGAGCAATCAACTGTTAATTACTAGAGTCTTTATACTATCAAGTCATAATAAACTGTCAAAAAAAAAAAAAACAGTAAAAGTCCACAGGAAGTATTAGTTTACAAATATTCTTCCTAGTATCTTTTTTAATCCACAACTATTTCTTTGTGACATTTTAGTTATCCTAATTAAGATAATGCCTTTAAGGTAAGTATCCAGAAATTTGTAAATCTCTATTGACCAGCTCAGCTGTCACTGAAAAATCACATAGTCCCAGGGCTGCCTTCTATATTAAAATGCCATTTAATGTGTCTGCCTGCTGAAATAGAATGATTAGAAGTAAGCTTCTCTGTCTATTCTATTTTATGACACTATTAAATAAAGTTCCTTAATTTCCTTATTTGTAAAAATCATTAATAATGTTAGGAAAGACTACAATGAATCACCAACTCCACAACCTTCATAAATGTATTAAGTGAGTAATAACTATGTTCCAAAGAAGCGGTAAAGTAAGAAGGAATGACATGGCTTGTAGTTGAGCTTTTATCATATATGTTGTTTTAATGCACTCTCTTCTTTATATTGAAAAATATCTTAGTGCCTTAATATTTTTATATAATTCATATTATCCTGATAATGATTACTGTGGCTCTAGATGATTTCTCTCCAAATTTAGTACACCTCTCTTCCACTGTAAAGCCTGGAATTGGAGCATTAGGTTATCAGGTAAATATTCAAATGTCTTAGGTTGGTAACTCTAGGTTTCCTTTAGTCTTTTTTCTTAAAGGTATATATCTATAGAGAGAAACAAATTCAAAGAATTTATTTTATGCAAAGCTCCATGATTTTGATATTCTTAGTAATCCAAATACCAAAATTTGTGACATTTTAAAATGGGATGTTAAAATAGCTTAGCAAGGTTATTCGGAGAACTTTCATGCCGAAGTTTTGCCCAGGCTTGTCAGCACCAGACCACCTACAAGAAAGCATGGTTTTGAGATGTGATCTAGAGAGATAGTAACTTGTAGGCTGGATGAAAGAACAAGTGGTAACTTGATATCCGTTTCTGTTTTCATAGACAGAAACTGCTTGTCCATTTGCTGCTCTAGTAAGTGAACTATTTTTACCTTGATCTTTTATTTCCTGCATCTGATAAAACAAAGATATTTATATTTCTAATGGATTTCAATGTAAAGCATCCATATAGTATTAAGCAAGATTGATCACCATGATCCTAAACAAAGAAATAATTTAATTATCCTATTTCTAAGGGAACACTATATAATTGTGAGCAAGAATTACAATTTAGATTGCATTAAAATACATTTTTGTCATTTATGAAAGATGTCTTTTTCACAAAACATTCAGATAAGAAGATCAGATTAAACTTGATATATATGGGCTTCCCTGGTGGCTCAGACAGTAAAGAATCCACCTTCAATGTGGGAGATCTGAGTTTGATCCCTGGGTTGGGAAGATCGTCTGGAGAAGGGCATGGCAGCCCACTCTGGTGTTCTTGCCTGGAAAATCCCCATGGACAGAAACAGCATGGTGATTTTACTTGTAATATTTTCAGACACAAATTGTCTATGAAGAATTAAAAAAAGATAAGGTCATTTGTGAACTTCTCACTTCCCTATTGTTGCCCAGTGCTCCCTATCACTATCACAATTTAGGAGTTCAGAAATATTTTTTCCAGGTTTCTTAACAGAGTATATCTATACCCAGGTTAATCAAGTCCATTGGTATAAAACTCTCTTCAGAAATAATTTGCTACATGCCTCCAAATTTGTGAGAATACTAGAAAAGTAGTTTTCTGAGTTTTCCTGGAAATTTTCATAACCTTCATTTAGCAAGCAATTTTCTTATCTATTAACTACTGTAGTTACAGTTTCTCTCTGTCTAGGAGGAACTCTGTCCCCTTCTATGATGAGTAATCTTGATTTCAATATCTGAAGGTATATTCATTAATGAGAGGTGACTGCTTGATACCTGGCCATAATCATACTTTGGGGCAGAATCATATAATGACTCACTCATTGAATCTACTACTTACGCAAACATATGGTTAATGCTTAGCTTCCCAGGAGGCACCAGTGATAAAGAATCTCCCTGCCAAAGCAGGAGACACAAATGTGACATGGGTCCAATCCCTGGATTGGGAAGATCCCCTAGAGTAGGAAATGGCAACCCACTCCAGTATTCTTGTCTGGAAAATTCTGGAAAATTCAAAGGACAAAGAAGCCTAGCAGTCTACAGTCCATTGGGTCACAAAGAGCAGAGACAAATGCATGCACATGCACAGACACACACAAACACATCATGCCAAGTCGCTTCAGCTGTGTCTGACCCTTTGTGACGCCATGGACTATAACCCTCCAGGCTCCTCTGTCCATGGGATTCTCAAGGCAGGAATACTGGAGTGGGTTGCCATCCCTCCTCCAGAGGATCTTCCTGACCCAGGGACTGAACGAATGTCACATTTGTGCCTCCTGCATTGGCAGGTGGGTTCTTTACCACTAGCGCCACATGGGAAGAGCTACACACACAGTTAATGCTTATATGACAAAATTTTTGAGAAACCAGAACGTACATAAATATATGTTAATTCTGTTAGTTCCAGATTGCTTGAACCTGTGATATACTACAGAATATTATTGACTATTGTTTGGTTTATTAAATTTTAAACTACCTAAATATACATTGGAGAAGTCACTGCCGCCCCACTCCAGTACTCTCTCCTAGAAAATCCCATGGGTGGAGGAGCCTGGTAGGCTGCAGTCCATGGGGTCGCTAAGAATCAGGCACGACTGAGTGACTTCACTTTCACTTTTCAGTTTCATGAATTGGAGAAGGAAATGGCAACCCACTCCAGTGTTCTTGCCTGGAGAATCCCAGGGACGGGGGAGCCTGGTGGGCTGCCATCTATGGGGTCACACAGAGTCGGACAGGACTGAAACGACTTTGCAGCAACAGCAGCAAATATACATTAGCAAAACATGTATATCTCAACTCTAAGCTGCTTATGTATATTTTATATAGAATTATTGTGACATCCCTCAAAGTAATTGAAGCTAAAATAACATGAGGGATGCTAAGAAAAATAAATCTGTGAATCTAGAGATGAAAACCCTCTCAAGCCCTGAGCAGCTTGTTTACAGAAAAAATGTCACAAAGCATGACTCTTTTTCCTTTCTATAAATTTAAATACAGTGGATGAAATAAATGAAACTTACAAATAAAGTCAACTTTGTATTTCAGTAAAAAAGACCTCATTAACAAATCTTAAATTAATTCAAACTGGCTGGAATATGCAACATTGTATGTCCTACATCAGAGAAATTGTTGTTAATAACAGAAAATATGACAGTGTTTCCAAAAGATGAATTTTTTGGTTATGGCCACTAAAAGATGAATTGTAAGTCAGAATGTACCTAATGTCATCATTAAAAAATCTGAGCATGATATTCTTGCAATCATATATACATATCTAATAATACATTGTATCAAAATGTCAAATATTTCCACATTTAACTCTCTTCTTCCGGACATACAAAGGGTACCATACAATATTCTGAGATTACTGAATTTAATCCTTCATATCCTGAGTCCTCTCTTCTTCAGTTTACCTTTCTAGGTATTTTCTTCAGACCCACCTACCCTTTCTAAACTATACCTCTTCACAGTAGCTACATGTTACTAGAAGATGAAAACCACATGGCTTTTATGATGAAAAAACAGTAATAGCATTTTCCATGAGAAGTTAATAAGTATGCTAAAAACAAAATATGCCCAAAAGAAAGTCAGGTGGAAAAATCTATTAAGCAAAATTTAAGATGTTTCTTTACTAAAGACTGCATAATAGCCTTTTATATACTAAACTGAGTTCTGCTGTCAATGGGATGTACAGAGAAGGCAATGTTAACAAATTTATGTCACCAAAAACCTTTCTGTTTTTCAGTTAAGCCTCTCATCACATTTAGAACTACTGTTCTCAAGAAACAGAACCCAGTTCTGTGATTGTTAAAGACGAGGAGAGTTTTATGTGAGATTTTGATAACAGCCTTTCAGTAAAGATGGTATTTTGCACAAGGAGGGCAGACAGAGATGCTCTACGATTATATCAACACACTGATCATTCCAAGAGATCTATATGTAATATCCATTCAACAGAGTGAACAATAAGTGATAGCGAAAGTAGGGCCAGGACAGGGTGAGGCAAAATTTAAGGATTTGTGTGCTTGCATGCCCCAGAAAGTGAATATCTCTTTACATTTTGTGTTGCGGCACCTCACTCTCCTCACCTTACCTTGGGCCCTTCAGAAAAGATGGACTATCTCTCCTTATTCTTAGAGAAGAATTTTGCCTACCAAACTGCAGAACTCTATTTTCTTACTATATTACAATATTCTGTAATAAATCTTTTAAAAATCAATTTCAGTTAAAGTAAATTCTCTTTATATCTTTAAGAAATAGGTATGAAAATAAACAGTGAGGTTCTCTCAACCCCATATTTCTACTATGTATTTACATGCCCCAGAAAATTAAAAATATATGTTCACCCACAAACCTGTACCTGAGTATCCATTACAGCATTATCCTTATTAGCCAAAGAGTAGGGGAAAAAACCAACTGATAAATGAATACACGAGATGTGGGGCATATGTGCATGCTAAGTCACTTCAGTCCTGTCTGACTCTTTGTGACCCTATGGATAATAGCCCACCAAGCTCCTCTGTCCATGGGATTCTCCAGGCAAAAATACTGCAGTATGCTGCCCTGCCTTCCTCCAAGGGATCTTCCCAATCGAGGGATGGATCAAACCCACCCCTCTTATGTCTCCTGCATTGGCAGGTGGGTTCTTCGCTTTTAGCACCACCTGGGAAGCCCACAAAATGTGGTATATCCATACAATGGACTAATGTCCACCCCAAAAAGGAACAATGTTCTGATACATGCTATATGGATGAATCCTGAAAACTCAGGCCAAGGGAGAGACAGCAGACACAAATGACCACATACTGCATGACTCTCTGTATATAGAGTTTCCACAGTAAGAAAACTCACAGAAACAGAAAATAGATTAGTGATTGCCAGGGGATAGTGGAAGGAGGAAACTGGGAGGGATTTCTTACAGTTACGGTTTCTTGTGGAGGTGATAGACATGTTTTATAATTTGATATAGAGATACTTGTAGAACATCATCAACATACTAAAACCCACTGAATTGTAGGCTTTAACATGCTGAAGTATATGATAGGTGAAATATTGCTAGATAATAAATTTTTTAAAGCTAAAATGAGTGAAGGTCTGATCACTTTCTCTTATGTAGCTAGAATTTATATTGTATCTATTATGTGCAGGACACATCTTTAACTGTTTAACTTCATTAACTTACTTAACCCTCAACACCATCCAATGAGACATATTTTAAAGGTAAGGAATTAAAGGCACCAAGAAGTTTAAAAATTCACCCCAAATCCTGTAGTGAGCAAGGAAGAGAGCTAGGCTTATAAAACCAAGAAGTTTAATTCAAAGCTGATGTTGTACACAAATTACTAGCAGCAATGACCCTTATAAGTTGGGGTATATACTTTCAGGCACATACATGCATATGTATGTATATAGATAGATTAAAAAGTATTTGCATGGGACTATATATACTAGAAGTCAGCAAACTATAGGCCATAGACCAAATCAGGCCCACTATCTATTTATACATAATCCATGAGCTAAGAAAGGAAGACTGGATTTTATATTTTTAAATGGCTGAGAAAGAAGGAATGAAAAAAATAAATATCATTTTCATTGACACACAAAAAGCATACAAAATTCAAATTTCAGTGTCCATAAAAGTTTGATTGGGCATATGTACATCATTGATTCATTTTTTTGTCTGTGGTAGCTTCTATATTATGAAAGCAGAGTTGAGAACAAAAACAGTATGATCCCCACAATGCATTAAATATTCCTATCAAGCCATTTACAGAAAAATTTTACTGACCCTTGGATTATACCATACAAGGTACTCTAAAACTTTCTTAGGTCACTAAGCATTACATAATATTCAACCTCCTAGACTGCTTAATTTCATTAAATGACTGCAAAATAAAAATGCACCTATAATTACTAAACCTCTTCCCTCCTAAATAAATAAGTGTATCCTTTAACAAATATCTTTCAAAATGGGTGGATTAGTTTACTTGCCTCCTGATGTGAAAATGACCTACACTTTGGTGGCCTAAGAACCTGGACTTTGGAAAGTTTCATGCCTATATCACCTGATTGCAGTCTCTTTTCACAGCTGCTCAATAGCCACCTAACATAGATGTTGAGTTCTGAGCTGTTTTGGGTGGCATGGTTAGGTCAACATTGCACAGATTATATACAGGGACTCTCATTCTTTTCAACCATCTTACCTTTCCAGTTTGGGTTATGATACATAAACTCCTGTTCTTTAATAAGTAGTTAGATAAGTGGAAGAGTAGCTACGGTTCTTCTGTTGTCCCTCTTTGTGGACAGTGGGGGCTATCAGAGCCTTCTGTATTCTGTGTTGAGATACTCATTTTCCTGATGTTCGTAGCATACAGCCTTCAGTTGTCTCTCTCTGGGAACTGCCTTCAGCTGAATAAGGCCACCTTGCCTAATGCAATGGCTATTTTTCCAAGGGCAAATACACACAGTAACTGATCAAAGTGAGAATGTAAAAGCCCATCCAGCTTGACTTAAGGCAGGATAATTTTAAAAGGCCATCCCAGCTCCAGAACTCCCTATAGAATCCACTAAGTTTCAGCTGAATTTACTCATTGTGAGATTTCTCCTGGTTAATTCTCTTATTGTCCTGAGAACACTACTACAAAAATTTTCTACAAGCAAAATTGTGTCTTTTCAAGCTGTTTCTCGGGGAAACTGACTGAAAGCACTCCTAACCCTTCCTAAAAAAAAGAAGAGAGATTTGATGTTTGATATGATGCTTGAATTTAGGAGAGGAAAATGAGTCCTAATGAGGAGGATCACTTCCATCCTCTCTCTTTTTGGGGTCAGACCTGATGCAGGGAGATGCACGCTCCTTCTGCTACCTGTGTAAGGTAAGGCATGCCTCGGGTTATACTTTTCTGTGGCAAACCTTACCAACCAATCACTATTGCTTTTCACAGTAACAAGGCTCTAAATTGTGTGACAAGGAAGATGTCTATGGGAATTTTCTCTGAAGAGAATATTTTGGTAGGATTGGCTCGACCAGAATCTAAATTTAGATGAAGATTCTAGGAAGCTCAATTGTGGTAGTAAGCCTAATTTATTAAGATCTCTAGTTTGGCCTAAACTTGTACTGATGCAATGGCTCAGTGGGTTTGATCCCTGGGTCAGGAGATCCTCTGAAGGAGGAAATGGCAACCCACGGAAATATTCTTGCCTGGAAAATCTCATGGACAGAGGAGCCAGGCAAGCTACAGTCCATGGGGTCACAAAGAGTCAGACATGACTGTGTGACTAAACACACACAGGTGATAATTATGTTATGATTTTACCTTTATCTTATTGATTCCCTTGTCTTTCTTTGTTCAACTGGGTTAAACTTACAGATAGAAGTGAATCATGATCATCATCCTAAACCCAGAATGACAAAGAGGAGCACTATATCCGTCCTATAGGTAAATCTTGATTCTTCAATATTAATCATTTACAGTCTAATATAACAGTTTTAATCAATAGTTTCATTCACCTACATATAAAGGCAGATGCTACTCCAGCAATGCCTTAGTTTGGGGCAGATTTGGGGTCAAATATAGCTTGGGCGTTTGAGATTTAGGAAGATGGTTTCAAATAGGAAAACTGAGCCATTTCTTTATTAGTAACTGAACTGGAGAAGATCCATCTCAGATTTAGTTTAAGAATTAAAAGGAAGGATATATATGCATTTTTATTTTAATATATATTATTATATAATATATAATAATTAATATATGGTATTTATACATTTATATTTATTATAATATAAATATAATTATTATAACATATTAATATATTATATATACTTATTCTAATATATATATAATATATCTGGCACTATCTTATATAGTAGTTACTCAATACACATTAATTCATAGCTCAGCATTAAGAACTATTATATAATATATCCACATGGGTTCTCTCTAGATTTCTTCTTCATAGAGAATGAAAATCTTCTCCTACTTCCTGAAGGTAGGAGGATGACTTTTCATTCCAAAGAGATTATTTCAAGCCAAAATTCTGAATAATGAGTCAATGAATCAGGCTCACATCAAAATTAACAAGTACAAAAGTAGGTAATCAGTGACAGTAACAGAGAGCAAAGGCAATCACATCCACTTCTGGAATGCTTATATCCCTGAAAAGTTCACATGTTAAATCTTAACCCTCAATGAAATGGTATTTAGAGGTGAGGCCTTCAGAAGGAGATTAAATCATGAGGGTGGAGTCTTCATGAATGGGATTAATGCCCATATAAATGAGAGTGCAGAGAGCTCATTTTGTCCCTTCCACCTCAAATGAGGACACATTGAAAAGAAAGTCTCTATGAATCAGGAAGCGGGCCCTCACCAGGCACTGAATGTGTTGGCACCTTGGTCTTGGATTTCCCAGAGAACTAACTGTGAGAACTAAATATTTGTCGTTTACCACACCCAGTATATAGTATTCTGTTGAAGCAGCCCAAACTAAGAAAGAAGAGAATGTTCCCTTTGCTTCTAAAAGCACTATTAACCCTGGCCACACAGGTACTAGGAAACTGAGAGCCTCCAGAGACTGGCTGCCAGTGATGGCAGCTACCTCACTGGGGCTCTCATTCAACCTGTCCCAAGGCATCAAATGACTCAAGATTTCATACTACTAGTGTGTGGCAAAGGATGGAGGCAAACCTGTGGTGGTTAGTTCCATCACTTTCTCTTCTTACAGAGAGGAAGAACCGAGTTCTTACCTGATAGTTTAGAAAAACAGCTTGAACCCAAAGACTAAACAGGAAGCAGAAATTGGTGACATTAGGCAATGCCCAACATTGAAAAGCTTAGCGGAGAACCAGTTAATCAAGATAAGGATGTTCTACTTAGGTTAGGATGAACATAAATAGATGCTGAGCATTTGTTACTCTGTGGAGTTCTCTGCTGTGATTGGCATTCAGATTTAAAATCCTGTACACTTAGAATATACTTAAAGAGACAGGAATATCAGATCACCTTACCTGCCTCCTGAGAAAGCAGTATGCAGGACAAGAAGTAATAGAAGCAGACATGGAACAATGAATCGGTTCAAAATTGGGAAAGGAGTACATCAAGGCTGTACATCATACAGCATATATTATGTGAAATGCCAGACTGGATAAATCACAAACTGGAATCAAGATTGCTGAGAGAAATATCAACAACCTCAGATGTGCAGATGATCCCACTCTAATGGCAGAAAGCAAAGAGGAGCTAAATCTTGATGAGTGTAAAAGAGGAGAATGAAAAAGCTGGCTTAAAACTCAACATTTAAAAACTATGATCTTGGCATCTGATCCCATCACTTCATGGCAAATAGATGGGGAAACATCTATGGAAATAATGACAGATTATTTTTCTTGGGCTCCAAAATCAATGTGGACAGTGACTGCAGTGATGAAATTCAAAAACACTTGCCCCTTGTAAGAAAAGCTATGACAAATCTAGACAGCATATTAAAAATCTAGGCAGAGACATAACTTTGCCAACAAAGGTCCATATATCAAAGTTATGGTTTTTCCAGTAGTCATTTACAGATTAGATGTGAGCGTTGAACCATAAAGAAGTGTGTGCTGTGCTAAGTCGCTTCAGTCTTGTTCGACTCTTTGTGACCCTAGGGACTATAGCCTGCCAGGCTCCACTGTCCATGGAATTCTCTAGGCAAGAATACTGGAGTGGATTGCCATTTCCTCCTCCAGGGGATCTTCCCAATCCAGAGATCAAATCTGTTTTTCATGTCTCCGGCATCAGCAGGCAGGTTTTTTTATGACTAGCGCTAACTCGGAAGCCCAGACCACCCAGACCATAAAGAAGAATGAGTGCCAAAGAACTGATCTTTCAAATCGTTGTGCTGGAGAAGACTTGAGAGTCATTTGGACTGCGAGGAGTTCAAACCAGTCAATCCTAAAGGAAATCAACCCTGAATATTCACTGGAAGGACCGATGCTGAAGCTGAAGTTCCAATACTTTTGCCACCTGATGCCAAGAGCTGACCCATTGGAAAAGACTCTGATGATCTGAAAGATGGAGCACAAGAGGAGAAGGAGGCAGCAAAGGTTGAGCTGGTTAGATAGCATCACTGACTCAATGGATATGAGTTTGAGCAAACTCTGGGAGATAGTAAATGACAGGAAAGCTTGGCGTGCTGCAGTACATGGGGTCACAAAGTGTTGGACATGACTGAGTGACTGAACAACACAGGAAGAATAAGGAAGGACTGGTGCTGAAGCAGAAATTCCAATACTTTGTCCACTTGATGGGAAGAGCCTGACTCACTGGAAAAGACCCTAATGATGGGAAGATTGAAGGCAAAAGGAGTAGGGGGTGGCAGCGGATGAGATGGTTAGCATAACTGACTCAGTGGACAAGAATTTGAGCAAACTCAATTTCAAAAGGGAGGTAGTGGAGGACAGAGGAACTTAGCATGCTGCAGTCCCTAGTGTCACGAAGAGTCAGGCATGACTCAGTGACTGAACAACAACAACACTAAGAGGAAAACTAAGGAACGCTATGAAAAGTTTTCTCATTGCAAGGGAAAAATAAGGAAAATAATTAAAATGTATTAAAAATTAAAAAGTATGTTTCCTTAAACTTCTGGAAAGAAAGTCCTAATTTTTCACAAGGTAGTCTCAGAAAAGAACCTGGGATTGGAGGTGGTGGGGGCTGATTTTAGACTGTCGTTTCTGGGAATATAATCACTGACTTGATTTGTTTTTTAGCCTCTGATGTTTGTGATTTTTGTGAACTTGGAACTAATAACACTATTAATATGAGTAGACTGGTCAAAAAACCAAGCTCAAGCATTTAACACCATGGCTTTCAGAACTAGTGAATTTCAGAGAGGAGCTGAATGTCCTTTGAAGAAATATTTCACTTACCATTATTTTTTTTTCCCAATCTGTTGAATATAAACTTTGGAGTAGCTTCTTAAGTTTGATGCTTTAAAATAAGAAAGAGAGAGAAAGGAAAGAAGAGGAGGAGGAAGGAAAGGAGAGAGGGAAGGAAGGAAATAACAAAAGACAAATGAAGAGGAAGAAAGGGGGTAGGAAGAGAAGAGAAATCTATTCCTTTAAAATTCATTTCCTAATTCTCTTCAAAGACCATGATTATATTCCATGAATTGCATTTCAGAAAGTAGTTTGGTTTATAACTCATAAATAAGATCTGACAAAAACGGAGAAAGGAAAATTACTGAAACATACTATTTCTGAATTGTCAGGCATTACACATCACCCTTAGAGAGTATAGAGACAAGGGAGATTCAATCAATGTGCTTAAATCTTGGTAAACATAAAGTACCAGAGATTCCAATTCAAATAAACAGATTACTAGCTTAAGAAATGGGAGAAAAGCTCTGAGACCTCTCTCAGGTAGTCACACCAGTTTCTGCAGGAATGCAGGAATTGTTGCAAAACGGTGAACTGAAAACCATATGGCCAAAGCTTAACTTTCCACGTAAGAGAAAAAAAATACTTCAAAATGTTTAAAACATCCTTCATTTTCAGTGATTCATTTCAGGCATTTTTCTTCTTTCTATAGAAAGGAGGAACCCGCCGGGCTCACCTGCATCAAAGCCCACACTTGGCACTAAGTCCACGGTTCCGTGAAAGGCTCCGGCCCACGCTGAGGTAGCGGTGGTGACTGTCGTTGGGTCTGTCTTTGTGATGTCACACGGGGGCGCGGCGATCCTGGCACGCACGGAGGGCATCAGCAGGGGCCCGTAAGGTGGATCCAGGGCGGAGCCCGCAGGAGGGGGGTGGTGGTGGTGGTGGTGGTGGTGGTGGTGGCGGTGATGCACGTGCGGGGGGTGGTGCCGCAGGTACACGTCGTGCACGTGGCCGTAGGACGGGCTCACCTGAGATGCCAGCGGGTAGTGCCAGGACTCCGACACTGGAGGTGGAGGGGCGGAGCCAGTCTGATGCAGCCCGTGTCCCGGCCAGGGGCTGGGGTCGGCGGCCGTAAAGCTGCCCGGGGGTGCAGTGACCTGGAAGTCAGGATGAACACCCCCCAAACAGGGTGCGGGTGGGGGCTGGTAAGAGCTGGTCCAAAAGGAAGTCGGGAAACTAGTCCGCTGGCTTGAGAGAGCTGAGCTGTCTGAGAAGACAGAAAAATAACATTATTTACATAAGATTCAGTTCTGGGATAGACTTGCGTCTACTTGTCCAGTATTTTCAAGCAAGCTAATGAGTATGCACCCTTTTCCTCCCCACACAGAGGTGAGTGATACCAGGTAATGATACCAAATACTGAGGTTTCACGCCAAGCCAATGCGCAGGGGCCCAGATGTTGAATGAGTCCCTAGTGTTGCTGGCTTAGTTTCCGCAGTCACTGTTTAGGCTGAGGTGGACAAGTCTAGGACTGGAAAATTTCCCTTTCTCCTGTGTGTCTTAATGCCGTTAGGTCTGAGCAGAGGTCATGGGTACATACGTCACAGGTGAAAAATAAAAAGCTTATGCCATAGACATGACTCAGGTAGATTGCAAATGATATTCACCAACTTCTTTTAAAGGCAAATACAATTTTCACTCAAACTAACCATTTTAATGCCAAAACTAAAAAACATAAGTAAGATCATACTTAAGGATGCTTGCCAACATTCACTTTACATCAAGAAGGATGTATTCCCAGCTTAGTTTTTCTGTAGAGGTCTGGGGGTTTCTGGACTGAAAGTAATACTTCGCATTTAATGTCTGTGACCTAGTACCAGATACAAGGCCAGGAGCTTTTCATGGATTGATCTCATTGGATCCACACTCCAAACTTATGAGGTAGTTACTGTTATTATCCATATTTTAGAGATGTGGAAGTTGAGGCAAGGAATGTCTGTCATCGCAACTGTGCCCAAAGTCAGCACACTTGTAACTATAACCTGAACACCTAGAATTTGGTGAAAATTCTGTGGAAATCATGAGTGGAGGAGATTCAGGTGGGTTATAGATTGGAGGAGATATTGAGAAGGGGGGAATGATGTCAAAGAATAGCACTTGGAGATAAATAAGCAAGAGAGAGAACAATTCCCAGCTTTGCTTCAATTTCCCCACTCAATGTTCATGACATTTATAGATGACCTACTATGTGTGAAACATGGCGTGACTAGGGATGATTGGACAGATGTCATCTTCAGTCACATCTGGCAGGGGACAGAAGTAAATAGACATGAGCAATGTAACTCAGATTATGCTCTCAGGAGGGGAACTACACAGACAGGGCATTGAAACTGGTTTAGAAAGTAACAGCAAAATCGAAAGGGTCAGGAGGGCTAGCCATATGAAGAGTTAGGGAAGAGTGTTTTAGGCTAATGAAAAAGTATGTGGAGAAAGGCCAAAAGTACACATACTTGCACAAAGCAGCATTTGAGGGATCAAAAAAGGACTCAATGGGCAGATGGTGGCAAACATACTATGGTCCAAGAAGGACCCACATGGGTATGGCCTTACAGTTCAGTTCAGTTCAGTCACTCAATCATGTCTGACTCTTTGTGACCCCATGGACTGCAGTACGCCAGACCTCCCTGTCCATCACCAACTCCCAGAGTTTACTCAAACTCATGTCCATTGAGTCGGTGATGCCATCCAGCCATCTCATTCTCTGTCCTCTTCTTCTGCCTTCAACCTTTCCCAGCATCAGTCTTTTCAAATTAGTAAGTTCTTTGCATCAGGTGGCCAAAGTACTGGAGTTTCAGCTTCAGCATCAGTCCTTCCAATGGATACCCAGGACTGACCTCCTTTAGGATGGACTGGTTGGATCTCCTTGCAGTCCAAGGGACTCTCAAGAGTCTTCTCCAACACCACAGTTCAGCGCTCAGCTTCCTTTATAGTCCAACTCTCACATCCATACATGACTACTGGAAAAACCAGAGCTTTGACTAGACAGACCTTTGTTGGCAAAGTAATCTCTCTGCTTTTTAATATGCTGCCTAAGTTGGCTTTTCATAGCCTTACAAGCCATGCACTAAATGTGGGTACTATCCTGACGAGGTACAGTGAGCTTAAAAAGAGTTTTATTTCTACTTTTTAAATTAAGTTTTATGGAGTATAGTTCCTAGGAAGGGTTATGGTCAGATATGTGTTTAGAGAGAGCTACTCCAGCCGTAGCCCATTGCCTCCGGCACAGGAAATTAAGCAGGCCCTGGCCTGGGAGTCTGAAGAGCCCACGTTGAGAGCTGGTATCCAGCAATCATCCTTTCTTATTGTAGGACCCCAAGTGATCTGTTGGCTTGTCTGTGGCTTAGTATCTTCCAATCAAATATGAGGCATTTGAGCTCATTTAATTCAAAATATCTTCTGGCCCCATGCTACTAACCATTCTGTGAAATGTCCTATGGATTATTTCTATCTATAAAGATAAGGTTGTTAGTACGTTAGTTATGCATGTACAGTACAACAGTATTTTTATATTGGGTTCCACATAAAAGAACCTTGCTAGATATCTCCATGGAATGAAGGATATCCCAAGAAGTATTGTGAAATAAAAATATTCTGAAGTCTGACATGTCCACGTTCTTACTTAATAAACTTCCAGAACATAGTTTTGTTTTGTTTTGTTTTTAACCTCAGGGAAATCTTAAGTAACTTGACTCAACCCCCATATATGTACTTTGATGAACATAATTAGGATATCACTGGGTTGTTTCAAATATTTCCTTTCATTAGCTTCACTAAAGGCTAAGTTACTACACTGTAAACTCTTCCTCTCTCTCCCCGTCAGCCTCACGGCAGAGCTATCATCCATCCCATCCACAGACAGACAGCTTTTCAGTGTCTCAATTCAAGTCTCCCCCTAGCCCCTGCCCAGAATCTCCCTGGATCTCAGACCCTTGAGGAAACCTAAATGATGATGATCTTGTAGAGGCAAAGGATGAAAAGCAAACTATTCTTCAAACCTTCCAGCAGACCTGGCAAAGTTTTACTTCAATGAGTTAGTTTTATCACAATGACAATCTATTAGAAAATAGCATTTAAAGTCAAGCTTACGGGCATTGAGCAAATGTGATCTATTTAAGCATCGTCCTCCTCTGACATATGAAATCTGACTGTTAATGACAAGAAGGAAAATTATGTAAGGTGTGGGAAGAAGATTCAATTTGCCTTAGACGATGGCAGTGCTAAGTCACTTCAGTCATTTCCGACTGTTTGCAAACCCATGGGCTGTAGCCTGCCAGGCGCCTCTATCCATGGGATTCTCCAGGCAAGAATACACAGAGTGGGTTGCCATGCCCTCCTCCAGGGCATCTTCTTGACCCAGGGATTGAACCCAGCCTCATGTCTCTTGCATTGGCAGGCAGGTTCTTTACTACTACCACTACCCAGGAAGCCTATAAATGATGGACATTTGTAGAATATTTCTATCAAACTTACAGTGAAAGCTGTCAACATTTAAAGTTTAAAACTCATAAAAGAGTTTATAGAGGCTTCTTATATTACATAGTGCAGCTTTGCCACCACAGATCTGCTCCTTTGCTCTCAGAGATTCAGTCTTTGGTACCAATTCCTTCATTCTGCTCATAAGTTTTATCTCTTGTGGGACCAGAATCCCATTATAAAAACAGCTGAACTCAACCCACAGGTGTGTGCCAGAGATAGAATTCTCCTTATTAATATCTCCCATTAAAATGTCAAAAGTACAGAGAGTATATGTCATTTTCTTGGATGCTTTCCTTTTGTTTCTTTTCATTCATGTCCATAGACCTAATTTTATTTTACAGATGTTTACACATTCTGGATATGCATGAGGAAATATGAATAATGAAAAAATTCCTTACAAAAATATTATCCTATTTATTACATATTGTATTGTGATTAGTGAACATGTTATCATTGAAAGTAGAAATCTGTTCTAAAAAACACACTTCATAAAGGCTGAACAAAGCTTTAAAATGTGCCAGGGAAAAATCAAATTAGAAGCAACTTAGTATTTTCCCAGTCAGTGTGTCTCCTGAGATTAACATAAAGTTTGCAGAGATCAATGCAGTGTTTTGAAAAAACAATGTTGCATTCTACAAATAAATGAAAAGATATTGAATAGAAAATATAATGGGCAAGTCTACATTTCAAAATCACTATCTGGTATCTTGATTGTTAAAAAAGAAATTCTTGATACAAAGAAACAGATGATATTCTTTGTTTCATGCCTGGGAATCAGTATGCTTATTTCATATGTATGTAAATTTTTTTCATTACATGACTCTTTGCTTACAAGTATTTAATCACAGCCACATTTTTTGGATGAAAAAGCTTATGAAAAACTGCACACAGTATTTCCATGCAATATTACTTTTCAGCAATTCAGAACTATGTGATATTAACACTTTATGGTGACTTTGGGCTCAATGACATGATATTTGGATGACATTCACACTGAGTCTAACACGTACAAAATGTCTAGATATACTTTGGTTCAGTTTGCATTTGCAATTAAAAATACTACACACAAACGTACATACTCTATTTCTAAACAACAACAAAAAGAAAAAAAAAAGTTGTCTAATACAACCCATCCAGTGCATACCCAGTAATCTCACTGGTGTGATTTTCAGCAAAAGTATGTCTTAGAGACATAAAAGAGCTTAACATGGTACATCAAGAGGTTCTTTTCAATTTCATAGTATCTGGGATACTTTTTACATTAACATTCAGTTTCTCTGAAAAAAATCTAAAGGTAAACATTTTATGCAAGAGAAAATTAAACATGTAATTTTGAAAAAATATTTTATTAATTTTGAAAAAAACGAAAGTAAAAATATTAGCCCCTCAGTCATGTCCGACTCTTTGTGGACTGGGGACCTCCAGACTCCCCTGTCCATGGAATTCTCCATGCAAGATTACTGGACTGAGTAGCCATTCCCTTCTCCAGTGGATCTATACAACCGAGGGATCGAACCCAGGTCTCTTGCATTTCAGGCAGATTCTTTATTGTCTGAGCCACCAAAAATGAAGACTATATTAAAATGAAAAATGGCTTCTTAATATCTTTAAAATGTCCAGGAAATATATTCTTAGAATTAATACTGACTGAAAACATCCATGCTAAAAGATAATATTTACCTTTTTAATTAACCTTAGTGAAAAACAGTGCTCCTCCATTCTCAGTCTACAATTCTCTTCCTCTTGTTCTACTCTCTATAAAAATTAATTTCGGGGTCAGAGGGGAAATGATATGTGTTCCAGTGTTACCTGTCACTCAGTAATTAACCATTACCATTATGTACAAAGATTGCCCTCCACTTATTTTGTTCTAGAGTTGCTCAAAATAGTCCTTGTGACTCTAAAATGAGAATTTCACAGGGTGCTATCAGATGCCCATAATCCTTGAAGGCAGGTAACTGAGATAAACCAGGCCTTAATTTCCTCCAAAGTGTTCATTTTAAACTTCCCCACAGCGATCACTTCCAGTGGCCTCCTGGAGAGGCCGCACAATTCTCTCCTTCCCTGTGTCAGCTGACCCAAGAGACAGGCCCTCCTTCCCTTTCTTCCTTTTTGCTGTCTAAGTTTAATGCTTATTTTGAGAGATCTTTCTTATGAGAATGTTGCTCCAAGAAGACACTGTGTAGACCAATTATGCAGAACATATTTCTTGTGACTACAAAAAGAAAAATAAAATAAAACCAAGTTTACCATTCAGCATAGTTTTTAAGTCAGTGATCTATTTGGCTATGTCTTGACTTAAATACTCCCTTTTCCTACACACATACACACTTACTGTAATAAAACTTAAGCACTGAAATCAATGAATAGATATATTTGAAGCTGATGTTTCTATTTGGATGGGATGAGACAATCAGATTCATTAGGTTTTCTTAACTGAGAAGCCCAATATAATCCATTAGAAGATAGAGTGGGAGAAGAGGTAGTTGATATCATGTTGTACCTAATAAAGAACAAATATTTCTTGTCAATTTTTTGACAGGAAAAGCCACAAAACATCTAAAGAGGACTTTCCTAAGTCCATCAAGATACAAGCTCAAAGTATGACCATGATTCCATCATTAGCTGACACTCTATCATTTACCTGAAGATTTACTGTGGAAATATATTCTGCAATCAAACATAATTCAATTTTAAGTTCCTTTGAAGCACTGCAGCACTTGTGCAGCATGGTAAAAAACCTCATGCCATAAATTAGACCCTTTAATTTAATACAGCTGGTCAACAGCTCCTCATAAATTATTACCGCCGTGGCCATCAAAATTGTCAATAGCCTTGAGTATCTAGTATGTTCAAGACACTGTGCTTTTTGTCAAGAACACACACTTCCAGAAAACAATGTTTCTGAATAAAAATACAAAGTTGGTTTTCTGTGAGCCAAAGAGTGAAAACGTAAGAGGGAAAAGTCATCTGACCTTCAGTTAATACATTGCATCAAGCCCTATGCTAAATTATTCATATATAGCATCAAAAAATCTTTACAACAACACTAGGAGATGCGTATTAATAAACACATATTATAGTTGAAGTTACTCTCAGAGATACTTCAAACATCGAAGATAACATTGCCACCAGGCGATAACAAGTTTCAATCTTGAATTCCAAACAAACATAATCCAACCAAAGACAGCAATATGCAAACTGGTGTTGCTTTGGCAGTTAATATAATATTTTAAGCAACTCTCTTCACTAGACATGGGAATCCCTAATACACTTTTCTATAATATAGTTACTAAATCCTTAATTTTATGTTGTGGATTTCCTATGAATCTTATTCAACTTATGTACACTTAACTAAAAACACCAATTCACAACTATAGCAAAGTTTTATTTACAACTGGATAGTAAATAACACATTTGAAACACAACTTCATGGAGAAAAGATTCAACAACCCCTTAATTCAAGTCCTTTATTTTATAAATAAAACTGTACCAAAGATTTCATGCAACTTATTACTATAAATTCTCTATTAAGGACTTTTTTTGTTTTCTCATCCTGGATACATGGTATGAATTTGGTTTGTTTAATTTAATCACTTGATCATTCAATTTATATTCCATATTTTTCATATAGAAATGCATTATCCTGAGTACTGAGGAAATGATGTGAGATAATTAATGGGACAGATATAGCCTTAGCTAAAGAGGGAGAGATGAAGATTGAAGAGCATGCTGTGTTTGCCTGTGCTACTCTGATAAACTAACTTGCAAAGCTCTAAAAATTCTGGTCTCTGCCTACACCTTTTCCTTTCACTCCACTTACACCAGCATTTTGGCTTCTCATTGAACACTCAGGTTCAATCCTTCCTCAGGTCCTTTGCACTGGCTGTTTCATCTGTCTTCAATAATCTTCATCTAGATATTTGTGTGATGAGAAGCATTCTTATTTCCTTTGGGTATGTACCGAAATAAAAATCTTAACATCTATTGTCACCCTAAATAAAACAACGTAAAACAATACCTTTCAGCTCAATATATTGATATATTTACTGTCTGTCTCTTCTACTAGAAAGCTCCATGAGTGTACAAGCTTAGACTCTCCTGTCCCCTGATATATTCCCACTACCTAGAACATAACAGGGCCTTAATAAATATCTGCTGTATAAGTTAATTTCAATGAATGAAATAGGAGATAGATTTGTAGGCCAAATTCAATATAATGGCAAGAAAATTCTAATAATACTAGTACACTACCATTATCCACCCTTCCAATGATAAAATTTGACATCTTTCTAAAGGTCCTCTCTATTAAGTTATACAGATTATGGAGAAACACTGAATTGTAGAGTTGTTACATTTACACAACACTTCACTTAAAACTATTCTGGTTATGATACTTAAGGCAATACTCTTACATCTATTTGTAATTTGGAACTTTCATTCCTATATTTCAAGTTCAGTGGTCACTGGGCTGCATATGTCAGTATGCTAAAAGAATTAGGCATTGCATTTTCCCCTGGAGAAGGGAATGGCATCCCACTCCAGTATTCTTGCCTGGAGAATTCCATGGACAGAGGAGCCTGGCAGACTATAGTCCACGGGGTTGCATGGAGTCGGACACAACTGAGTGACTAACAGTTTCACTCACTCTCCCAGGACTGGCTGTCATAATAGGATTTATTATTGACATATCAAACACCTTATTAAAGCCAGCTAGGCCACTGAACTTTTCCTAATTTCACAACATGCTATCTAATAGGACATCATTGGTTCTATTAGCATCTCAGTGTTCGAAGGACTAAGTTTCTTGTGGTAAGCCCATAATTACTAATCGAGTAAGCAATATGCTTCCCAATTCACCTACGTCAAAGTCCAGGTCACTTGAGTATGGATTCCACCTTTCTCCTTACAGTTTCTGTGTATATTAACATTTTCATATTTACTAGAAGGAAGGAGAAAAGAAGGGAGGGATGCTGAAAGGATAGAATGGGGGGAAGAGGAAAGGGAAGGAAAAACAGTCAGACAGGCAGGAAAGTACGAACCCTTCTACTGATGCTGAGAAGGAAGTGGCCATGCATCATCTCTCACCTGCCCCTAACACAGGTGTCCAGCCTTTCCTCATCACAGGATCGCCTGGGACACTTGTCACAGTAACTCCCAGAGCCTCCTTCTGGACCCTCTGTCTGATTCAAAGGTCTGAGTTAGGAGGCGGCAATCGTGATTTTCACAGCACTTGCTCTACAACTATCAAACCTGAGCCTGAATCCCTGGGAGGGCTGGTTAAAACATAGGTTACTCTACCTCTGAGTTTCTGATTCAGTGGGTCTGGGGCTTAGCCCAAGAATTTGCATATCTAACAAGTTCCCTTGCGATGCTCATGTTCCCAGTCCTGGAAACCACACTTTGAGAACCATTTCACTAGACTCTTCTTGGAACTAGGTAAGTTCAGAAGAAACGTTCATAATGCATTTCTCTAAAATGATCATTGGAATGATGGATTGTTTTTTCTCTAATGTTATAATTACCCCAATTAAGTTGTCACCTGATCATTTTCTGTAAGTCAGAAATCAGATTTGAACACACTTCTGTGACCTCTATGGAGAGGGAAATAAAGGAGAAGAAGCCCAATCTATTGCTTTGCTTTACTGAGGTTAAAAAAAAAAATCGCAGAAACCAGGCAGACACAGTCACCGATATCTGGGTTGTACACTACAAAGAGTTAACATCATAACAGAGTGGGACAGAATAACCAATCAAGTAAACACAGAAGGCTTTCAAAGTCTGTATTCCTGGGGCAGACTCAGATCTCTGCTATGTCACCACATAGCACCTAGTGGAATGAGCAAGAGCTAATTTTTAAACGCTGATCCAGGCACGCCCATTATTTAGAGATCCAAATTGGGCCATCGGGGCTTAAGGAATGGTGCTTCACAGCTCAGTCCTGCCACTATAAACTCAGGCCGGTTGCATCACTACTTTCCATGAGGAATTTAAGGGGTGTGACTGCATCCTTTCCAACCCTGCATTCCACATGTGACAAAACTGATCCAGCTGTTTGTCTGAAAGAAATTCTTTGCTGTCCTTAAAAATTAAAAAGCGAGTGGATATCCGTCCTCCAGGGGCAGGTCTCCAGCTGGAAGCTGGTACAGACGGTTGCGAAACACAGCCAGTGGCCTGGAGAGCATCTGCTCTGGAATTCTTACCTCTCCATAAGGGGGTTAGCCCCATCTTGCTTTTTGAAATGGCAGATTCTGGATGAAGGGTGCTGGCTTGGCCCAAAGCTCTTGAGAAGTGTTCATCCACTACTGACCCAATGTCTCCCTGGAAATAAGTGAAAAGGACACAGCGAGAGTTAAGGTACTCCATCTCGGCAGGCTGGTCTTTCTCCTCCTCCTCCTCATCCTCCTCCTCCTCATCCTCCTCCTCTTGTTTGCTGGGAAGGGTGACTTCCAGAGAGTCCTGCATCTTGCTGTATACCGCTAACTTCTTCTGGGATGGAATAAACAAAACACAAGTATCAAAGACAGTTTGTAAAAAAAAAAAAAAAGCATTAACTAGTTAACTGTTCACTTAAACGAAAAAAAGAATCTAAATATTAACATATGTTCCCAAACTGATTCTTCTTCATTTGCTTTACTCCATTTCCCCCACACCCCTCTCCAAACCAGCTTTCCGCTTCCCACCCTGAAAAAAAGACTGTTATTTCAGATTTGGTGGGGGAAAAAATGTCCTTTATCCCATGGTATAGTCTCAGACTGTGAGAAGCAGTTTTTTGGTTTTTTGTTTTAACCTAGGTATATTAAAAGGAGAAAGAATTTTTAGAAAAGAAAGTGAAAGATCCTTTCCACTTTTGTTCCCATTTTCTATTTTAAAGATGTAATGTACAGCAACATTATAGTTAGGGATGGGGAGGAATAGAGAAGGAGGCCTCACTGCCTGGGGGAGGGGTGGAAAAGAAAAGAGCTTTTCATAAATGGAATACACTAAAATAAAAACAGAAATGTAGCATCTTATAAAAGGATTTGGCAGATGTGCTGAACTCATTTCTCAAAAATCAAACTAAAATGACAAAATAAGCCTGTGTGAAGATCCATTTTGCATGGAACATATTTTTTAGATGTTCCACTTAACTACCATTATCATAAAAGGAGGGAAAAAGGTATTATGATGACTTACTGAAAATAATACAGGTACTAGCAATGGCTACTATGGCCTGCAAATCAAAATGAAAAGCGTTTGATAATTTGAAACTATTTTCAAAATACATGATCATAGCTAAAGAAATAGTTTATATTATGACTGAATACTCATATTTATTACCTCATTTAATCTTTATAATCCTATAACAAACACTTATTATTACTCTTCATATTTTAAAGATGAAGCAACTGAGGCACAGAGAAGTAATCTGCAAAAGGTCACAGAACATACAAGTGGTGGGCCCAGAATGAATACGAAAAATACACAGATGTACACACGCGTGTGCATATGTGTCAGAAGAGGGCAGGGAAGCATGTGTAGTGTGGAAGAAATCACCAGAATGTTACGTTTTATATTCTTTTTCTGGGTGATAGGCTTATAGGTGTTATTTTCTTATTCCTGCTTTCCAATATTTCCAAATATTTTCCATTGAGCACCTATCACTTTTATAATCAACAATTTCACTAAAAATTACATATAAAAATAATGCTAAAAAATTATAAAAGCCATTATTTTAATGACAAAATGAGCATCCTATCATCTGTATGCCTACAAAACCTGACCATTTGTTATACCATTGTTCTTATTTCAGAGAAAAATGCATGCTGGAAAGTGAATGTGAGTAGATAAGAAGTGAATCTTTCTAGAATATCAGTAAGCATAGACTGTCAAATGTTACCAAAACACATAACCCAGACTCTTAATATTTCTAATGGTAACTACTAGCTTCAAAATCGATAACCACAAATTATAAATGCATCATTCAAAAACCTGAACCCTTTTCCCCAGCAATAAATATGTTGTTCTTATTCTTATACCTTATGTGAGGTAGGCTCTGAAATGTTCAGGCACATTACAAGCTGTTGGTTATTATTTAGGGCTAATATGTGTGTGTGTGTGTGTGTGTGTGTGTGCACGTGCGTGTATGTGTCTGTGTACCTACATATACATACATATATATATATATATTCCTTTTTATTTAAAATTTGATTCATGATGAATAGATAAGTCATTCCCTGTGAGTGAACATGCCTTGCTGATGAATATGTGATTGTAATGACTGAGTGGTTACAAAATTCTTACAATCTGTTTTGCACAGATTTGAACATGTTTATGTTTAACTTCAATAATAAAAATACCACCGTAACATAGGTTATATATAAAATGAGAATATTGAACTAACTGACCTCTAAAGTTACTCCTGACTACAAATTCCACTATGAAGTTAACCGAATAGTATAATTTCTTGATGGCACTGTTGCTCTATTCACATGTGCATTTACCGAAGCTATGTGATTTTAAGCAAATGCACACACTCTGCTGAATTCTTAGGCATGTTAGAAAGAAGCACTGTTTTTATATGGGGAAAAAAATTAAAACTACTACAAAGTGGCTTCACTGCTACAAGTGTTCAGTATTATTTATTAAATCGATTTCTTCTTCCCTGTTAACCTTCAGCACAGAATCAGTTTGTGAGAGTCAGGCTTTGCATTTCCTTGCTTCATTTGTTTAATTTTAACAATTATTCCTTAAATGAAAGAACCCTGGCTATGTTAATTATCCAAAGAAAGGCAATTGTTTATTTTATCCCAATTAACAATTGATAGCTAAATAAAATAAGTTATATGTGAAATACTTGAGAAGTGCAAATCAAATATAAATATAGCTTCCATTTGTATGCAAATACAGCATAGTATTATGATCAATAATGATGATAATAAAATGTCTTAATTTTTACATTGATGAGAGTTGAATTTAAACTATACACTTTCAGTCTATTAAAGATTACACAATTTTCTCACTGTTATATAATTTCATGTTATTCTTTGTTGACCAATTGTTAAGTGTTTGGATACAAATAAATTAATCTAAAATTTACATATTTTTCACTATGAAATGGGGAAAGATAAGCAAAATCTTCCATTGTATCAAAATACCTTTATTTGTCTATTTTCTAAAAGTCAATTCTCTGTTAATGGATGCATTGATTCTCTATAATCTTTATATTTCATATATATAATGTGCATCTATATATATACATATGGTTTTATATAAATATGTATGGAAACATTCCTTTCAAATACACATAATGCTACATAAATATCTATATTATATGTCTTTATTTAAATACATTTGGGGGATGATTATAATTTTTTTTTCTCTCTCCTAGCTTTTTGGGGCGGATCTTCTACTAATTAAATGAATTTGCTAGAGACTATCAAACAAATAAAATAGAAAAGGAGCCTATGTCATATCGACCAGTGGACAAGACATAAAGCATATTTATTGTCACCTCTTGCACTTTTTTTGAGACAAAGTTGTGTCAATTTTCACAAATTTTAGTGAACCAAGTAAATATTTACATTTACAACACAAGCACTTTTATGACCTCACCATCAACATCACTGGTTAAAATAAGAATTCTAAAGTATCTGATTAGCCAGATAGCTTTCTCAAAGGCCAACACTGAACTTACACACATTTCTTAAACATCAAGTGTGAGCACGAAGAAAACGGGAACACAAAATTAAAATAGCAATTGATTCACATGCTGACATTCAAACCATCCTAATCTTCCTCCCCATTGATCCTTAAGCCCCAACTACCTTCTGTTATCTGTTCTTCTGTGACTATAAATCAATTCTGTGCCTTAAAAAACAAAAATCTAAGTATGTTACTTATGTACACTGTTGCCATATTCTGTATTTACTTGGTGTATGCTCCTTGGAATGAAACTTCCCTAGCATTATCTTTTGTTCTTGACAAGAATATACAAAATTTAAAACATTGAAAATAAATCTCAAATCATCAGAACCTAGATTTCCTGAATCAAGGCTGAAAGGCAATGTGGTTCATATTTTTCTTAAAATGCACTATCACTCCCTAAAAATAGCCCAGTCTGTCAGAAGTATTCATGCTTTTCTTACTAGACACTTAAGAATTGTTAACAAAAATAAGTCATCAGAAGGAATTTCAAAGACTACAAGTTGGCTTATTGAATGTACCCCTCATTGCAGAATAATAACAAGTTTTCTTCAGGTAAAGTAACCCTCAGTTAGATGAAACAATGACTGAGTTAACAGCCACAAAGTTAAAATTAACTCTGAAAGACTTGAAAGCAGCGGTGTGAAGGAAGTCTGGCTAGGCAGCGCAAACCATACCAAACCACCTCACAGACTGCCATCAGGCACAACAGAAACAAACTCGCACAGGAATGTGCCGGGGAAAGGATTTGTCTGACAAGAGAAAGACTTCCATGTCAGGAGCCAAATACCACTAACTCCCCAAGGCTTAAGCCTACAAAATGCCAAATGATTACTGTGCATATGTGGAAACTTTTTCCTAAGGAAACAAAAATATTTTAATGAATCACTGAATATTTGGAAATAACTTAAAAAAATTTTTTTTTCTACTATCTTCTCTAAGGCAACGGTTCTTTCATCCTGACAGACATGGTTAGGGCCTATAAGAAAGGACCACTAGCCCCTAGTCAATGTGTCAAAATTATAAATCCCATAAAACAGTGCCTTGCTCTTTGATCATATTTTTCTGAATTTACCTGAATAACAGATTTTTAAATCGATCTCAGAGAGACTTGAAGTTTTGGCCCTTAGTCTATTTGGAGGAGGGGGGAATTAGGTGGAGGGAGGTCAGGATAAGGAGCCGGATAAGGAAAATAGTTCACAAAACTTTGAAGTATTTTGTTTCACTAACTCTCACCGGTGCACAAATATTCAGTCTAAGTAATCATTCTCAATTTATATACGCAAAAGCTGATTTATTTGTCCAGCATCTAAGTAGTAAATGGCAGGGATGGGATTAGAACTTATTTCTAGAAATCATCTGGCAAGAAAACAAATTAAAGAAAATAAGCCTCTATATAATATTTAATTGAATAAACAAACAGAAGCCCACAGGCAACATGGTGTCATATGCTAAGAAAAGTCAAAAGTTATTTCTAACATTTAAAAATTAGGAATGCAAACATATCAAAATATGGTTATTAAATAAAGCATTGTTTTTCAAAATATATGGATACCTAGAAGAATCTGCCCTTCTATATCTAGAAATGTGTTGTTCCCTTAGCAAGTCAGAAACAAAATAAAGTTTTTCTAAAAATACTATTTTGGAAATATAAGCAGAGTCAATTTACAAGATACATTCATACCTCAAGACTTGTTTGTTTAGCTTTGTGTGTTTGCTTTTATTTTTCTTAACAGTAGGAGAAGCAAACCAAAAATAACACTGGCTCTTTTTGAGCATACTTGCTGCTCAATGATTCTGGTCATTATCAAAAAATCAAACCCATCCCCTTAAAGGATGAAAATTTTCCAGTTTTGAAGATGTTCAAAAAAAAAAAAAAATGTGCCACAGGCTGAGAGAGAATTTCAAAATTTGCATTCCCAAAATATTTTAAGCAATGATCACATCATGAGGGTATGTGTTCTCTCTCAAACTGACTGCTTTGAATGAAACATTTCTGATGTATAAATTTCTGGTATGTTTGTATAATCCTATTACTAGATTTGGGGTATGATTTCACTTTTAAAAATGTATCTATTATTCATGGAATTGCCAGTTAATTCCTATTTTGTGTCAGTCATTGTGCAAAGACTTGGAGCCACAAAAATGATAGTCACAGCATTTGAGAGAGGGTTGTAAGGAAAATGAGAAAGAGAACTTGAGGGTTTATCTACCTGGCTGATTGTCTGATTTTTCCAAGTAGCTAATATTCAAAAATGTATATATGAGAAAATAAGACAGGAACACTGGGTAAATTACTAATTGCTTTTCTTGCTTCTAAAGAAGCCCAGATGGGAAGGGAACACAGTAGAAAGAAGAACTGGAATGGTTAAGGAGATTTGACCAAAACTAGTCCATAAATCTGGATAAAGAACCGAAACCTCTGGCCCTGAACTTCCTCTTCTGAAAATGAGGAATTTTGACTTGATTATCTCAGAGGTCTTGTATAATTCTATATCCTAATAAGCAACATGCTGGAGCTCTAGACAAATTCACACTTAATTTTGTTTTTTACATTGGCTGCCTCTTCTGATTTTTCAGGACACTGGCCAAAAATCCCTACAGATCAGTGAAGACTAATTCTTTTGCAGACGTAGGTCATCTAGTTCAATCCCTAGGAGTTAGTTTGAGTAACTCCTTTAGCTATCTTCACAGGAACCGGAGAGAGGGCATCCTTTGAATCCTCTCACCCCATCCACTAAGGACAAGTCTTTTGGCACACTAAAATAATACAGTTTTAAGAGAAAAGGACACCTGTTCACTTCTGGCCCTTCTTCCTTTTCTTTCTTTCTTTCTTTTTTTTTTTTCTTTATTAAAGTAGAAGACAAGTGAAAAATAGTTCAGTTACCCTAGTTCAGATCATACTTGTAAATTACTGGCATAAATCTGATATCCACTGAAATATCTATAAATATGGCATTTATGACTTACTTCTAGCACCAAATGTTTGTATCTCATGGCTCAAGGCATTCTTAGGGTCTTCCTAAATGAATAGTTAAAGGAGAAAACCAGCTGCTGAAAGAGGTGCTTTTTGAAAGATTCAGTGAAAAGTTTTGACCAAAATTATTTCCTTCACTGGTCTCTGCCAGAGTCAGGAAACTTCAGTATTAGAGAGCTTTGTTTCTTGAATGAAAATGTTTTTCCTAGAGATAATACTATAAATTGCTATATATTACTAAATATATCAGTTTTGAGATTTCTTTTTAAAGCCAGCTGGAAATAGGGCCTATGAGAATGAGATTCAAGTTAAGTGTCCAGGTTTTAGAACAGCAGTCACTTAACTTCTGAAATTCGCTTTAGAATCTGACTTAAGCATTCCAAGCATAATATTTTTTGTTTTGTTTTTGTTTTTTAATATATTTACTTTTAATTGAAGGATAATGGCTTCACAATATTGTGTTGCTTTCTGCTATACATCAATGTGAATCAGCCCATAGATCTACATTTGTCCCCTCCCCCTAGAACCTGCCTCCCACCTCCCACCCAATCACAGAGCCTGGGTCTGAGTTCCCTGAGTCATACAGCAGATTTCCATCGGCTATTTTACATATGGTAGTGTATATGTTTCCATGCTACTATCTTCATTCGTTCCACCCTCTCCTTCCCCACTCCCTGTGACCCCAAGTCTGTTCTCTCTGTCTGTATCTCCATTGTTGCCCTGCAAATAGGTTCATCAGCACCATCTTTCTATATTCCATATATATGCTTTAATATACAGTATTTGTTTTTATCTTTCTGACTTCGCTCTGTATAATAGTCGAGCATAATATTTTTAGTCTTACTAAAAATCCCCTTTGCACAGAAAGATATAAGACAGAATTGTACATATTGCCCAACTGGGTCAACACATCTCTTCTATAGTTGCCCAAAGAGGCATCATGAAGGATCATTCTATCCCCTGATCACCCACAATTCCTTTATCATCTCCTGGTCCTCTCCAACTCTGTGAGATGCAAGCCTCTACCAAGCACTAGGTAAAGAAGGACTTCCATGCATTGAGGGAAATGTCCTTAACTTAAACTTCCACAGAACGCTTCCTTGTCCTGGCATTTGGTTTCCTGATGAATGAAGCCTTACTGCACGTGATTTTATGGATTTCCAGCCTGCCTGTACTATCGGTATTGTAATCTCCATTTTGGTTGACTGCCAGAGACAACAGTTCAGTTTAGTGAGTTTAAAGTTTAATTTTCCTTCTAGCTTTGAATTTTCTGGCTGGAAAGTTATTGGGAGCATAGAGCTCTGAAGCACTTGAAGCTTCTTGGTCTCTACAGTCAAGTTATTTTGTGTAGTATGGAATCGGAGAGGCTGTTCTTTCTCAAAGAAGTCCTATATGGACTGTTACAAATCCACTTAAGTCCTTGTTTACAGTTGCAAGAAAATTAGATCCTCCCACTTAAATAAATGGCCTGTGTATTGAAACTATTTAGAATGTAATTGTATGCTTTCCTCTTAATGAATCTAAACTTATGCTGGAAAAGCAATGATATATAAGACACTTAAAGCTGACTGTTAATACCACTTCCTGAATATTATTTTCAAATAAATACATGTTCATTTGCTAACTGATATTCTGCTTCCTCAACAAAGGATGCAACATAGATAGCAAAAGTCATTAGCATAATACAAATGCTTGCAAAAGGACTTTGGAATGCCTAAACTAAAAATGTACACCACCAAGGACTTGGAAAGAATTTCAAGCCCCAAGGCCAAAGAATCTACTGCATATTAATCTTCTTTATCAAAAAGTTGATTTGGAGCACTAAAGGCAAAAATAAACCTATTGTGCAATAACAAAAAAAAATTTTAGGGGGCCACATGGTATGGTGGAAAGATGCTATAGTAGGGAGCAGGGGATCCAGTGGTCCTAATTTTGTCGCCCATTAGCTTTGAAATCTTTACTCAGGCCTTTAAGCCCTATAAACATGCATTTCTTCACCTGGAAAAGGAGGGGTTGAAGTGTGTTTTTCCAGGGTTTTTTCCCTAACAAACAAAATCTCGGAGAGATTTTATGACCTAACCAAGGTGGCAGAGGCCAGAGAAAAAGCTTGAAAAATCCTTTACAAACTTATAACTGGAGTTCTGCCTCCCAAGACTTTTAATTCTCTTAACTGGAAGCATCCATGTATAGTCACCCAGCTGTCACCCTGGAAGAGGGGAAATTAAATATACTCATATATGAAGCCCAAAGTGTGACTGTTAAAAATCTCTATGCACAATTAGTGAACAAGGGTTATTCTCCTCTGTTTTCACTGCCTTGTCTATGAACTCCCCAGTTCTGAAAGCTCTGCTTTAAGTATCTCCCTAATGTTAACATTATGAAAGTATGGGGGGAGGGGGAGGGAGATTTTAGACAACCACAGCTTGCCTGCATTTAAGATGAGGAATCCACAGAGTATGAAGGGAATTTATGATTTCACATTATTTCCCTCATTTTTTTCTGACACATATCTTGATTTTTTTTTTCTTTTTTCCTACTGTCACTATTAGGATACAAGTACATTCCTTTCTGTACATGTTCTGCAGCGTCATCATGCCTTTGGAGCACGTGCTGAGAGACTGAGTCAAGAGTTCTCCTGAGGAGATAGTAGGGGCTGATACTTTCGAGCCAGGAAGAAATGGTGGGCATAGGGACCAGAGAGCTTTACATCCCTCATCAAATCCTGGCTCTAGAAACCACACTGTAAAATTTATGCACAGCCATGCGGTTTCTAGGAAGTAACGTCAAGGACTATAAAATTGACTCTACGGGTGTATTTACATAAGGTGCTAACCTATTACCCACCAACAATGTATAATATGTTCAAATAAAAAAAATAAAACTTAAAATTTCAAGCATACACTGTGCTTTTAGGTGAAAAGCTGAGAGTACATGTGCCTGGAATATGAAGTTCTACTATTTCAAAAAGAATTTTCTGCTATATAATCATACATTAAAAGGAAAATATACTTAAGTTTAAAATCCAGTGTAATAAACCATTATGACATAATAATTTACAAGGACTTCAGAGCTATATTGCTTTGAGGGGGAAAAATCAGTTCAAAGATACACTACAATAATTGAATATACAGAAGTGACAGAAAAACTTTAATGCTATCTTTTCTAACATTTTCTAAATGATGATTAAACTTTGTCACTCTATCACTTTTTTTGCTTCTTGCCCTCAACAAATCAATTTTTCAAATGTAGTAGGACATGTAGCTCTTATTTTTGTCTCTCAGGCAAGATGCTACTAGGGGTCACTTCCCATGTACAGAGAAAACAATCTTCATGGATAATAATGATAAAACCTTATGGAATGCAAAAACAACCAAAATATGTATTCTCAGATGACTACGTTGAGGCCAAGTCAATATTAGTCCCACTTCACCCACGCACCACATAGTCTAAAAATGTTGTCAGCTTGATAACAATTTCCTGATTTAATCTTTTTTCCAACAGAAAATATAGGTCATCAAAATAAACTCCTGACAGTAAAAGAACAGTAGTTACACTAGTGTATTTTATTTTGCTAGCCAGTTATAGTCAAATAGTTTCTTTACTCCACAAAACAAATAATCTCAAACAAGCCAGTGTAGTAAAAGCAACATGAAAATTTCAAGCACACTTCTCAACTAAGTTCTTAAGCTCAACTCAGCCTAACACCTACTTAAACAATATCTACAGAAGCCCAAAGGATAGCAGAAATTGATTACCATTTACTAATATGTGATACTCATCAAGGTAGACATTTCAAGTGAAAAAGAAAGCTCATTTTTTGATTTGTTGATGGTCTTAGCCAAAGAATGCAACTTGGGAACTGAGTTCTGGGGCTACTGCAAAAGTTAGATAAGGCATTGGAGTAATTTTTTATTAAAAACTATATTTCATGACTAGCTATTTACAATTTTTCTAGTACCAGACTTTTTTTCTAGCTCAAAAAGTTATTCCAATTCTAATCCCCACTAGATATTCATATTTTAATGCAACTATTTCCACAACTCTAGAAAATAAAATCTTATTCACAAGTATTCTGCTGAAGTTATTTTTGATGGGGAAAAATACCTTTATAAATGCTTAGTAAAGTTTAAGTTTATTGCTCATCTATGTTCCAATTGATAACTGAAGGCCTCTACAGTGTCTGAGTTGGAAGAAAGGAAAGAAGAGGGTGGTTCATCTGGAACAGGGTGTCCGTAAAACACACAAAACAGATATCCAATGTATCTTTGCATCATTTGCCTGACTTGGATTTAAATGGTTTCTCCATCACTTATATCTTTTATATTAAAGCCAAAGAATGTAAACAAAGAGCCTAACCAAAATGTTTTAACCTATTACCCTTGACCACAAATTACAAAGCTTTCCCATTCCCCTCCCTAAAAATAATCATGCTTTTAAATGCTGAAGCTGATGAATATTTTAAAAAAAGCCACCAAGTGAGGCTCCTTCCTCTTTTGCCCTAGTTTTCCTGGTTAAGCTCATACTGTTCAGCAGATGAATCTAGAGTATGTACCCTTCCAGAATCAGCTGAATTTCAGTCCCTAAATTATAAACAGAAGTTATCATTTCTTTCCAAAGAGCAGCACGATAAATCTAGTAAAGAGACAGAAGCAGAGGAAATAAATTAAATGACCAGATTAATTAAAGAGGCAAACCCTGAAGACCACAATAAAGCACAGGGTTTTTAAGAAACTAAAAAAAAAAAAAGAAAAAGAAAGAAAGAAATCAATAAATACTATGGATGTTATTTTTAGAAACGTACCTAGATCCCTGATAGGTATCTCCACCTCAGAATATATAAATCACATTTTTTTACCTCTCACCAAATCAACCCACCCTAACTCCCAGAGTCTGAGGACCCTATTTTGGTACGCCCTGGCCACATGCTCACAGAAGTGTTTTACGCAGGCTGACTAACCCCTGATACTCTGTTGGCATCCAGAAAGGAACATCCAGGGATACCGAGTACTACATTCCCCAGAACCCTATTCCCCCTTCTAAAGGAACGCTATCATCTCCCTAGTTCCTGAACCCTTCTTGTCTAACAGCATTCAGTCACTCTTGGCATGGTGGAGATCCAGCATCCAGTGATCCAAGGTTACTTCTTGGCTGGGAAAGGAAAGGGTTCTGTCCAATAGACTGAACCATAGCACCTCTGTGCTTTGATGGAATTAAAAATAGATGAGGGATTTGGGGACCAATCCTTGCCCCCTAAGTCACAGTATGGAAGAAGACATACTTTACAGAGAACTTCTAATAACATTTGACGAATATCACACTAGACATGTTCCACCAGAAAAGTCCCAGAAGAGACATTCCATGGGCTCACTATCCGGATAGCCTCCCTTCTGTCAGTGACACATTTCATCCTCTTAATCAAGAAAACCCTAGTACACGCCACCTTTTCAAAGGAAACACAATATTTGGTTTAAAGGAAGTTTACTCACATATTCTTAAAACAGGTGCCCTTGGTGAGCTTCAAAGAACTGAGCCCTAAGAGCGAGGGTGGCTATGACCCTAGCTCACTGAAGCCCCCAGCCAGGTAACGTCTCACTTGGAATCCCCACCTGTCCACCTGGCTGCTCTTCCTTCCCGAAACTCTGCTCTGCTCTGCTCTTCCGATGGCTTTCTGCTCAAGGGCGCTCCCGCAACTCTCAGAGCATCCTCCGCGCCACCCATCCCAGAGGGACGTCGTCGCGGGAGCCCCAGACCGATACTCTCCATGCCCCTCGCCCCCGCCCCCGGCAGGCTGCCCGGTCGGTGACTCACCTGCTGGCCAGGTTGGGGCGCCGGGTGGTAACAGGCTGTGGGGCAGGTTGCAGCTGCCACGGGGTTGGGCAGATACTGGGGCGCTCCATACGGCTGGGGGTGATACATCACCTCCGCACAACTCATGGCAGCCGGGGCAGCGGCGGCCCCGGAGCTGCGGCCGCGGCTCTACGCGCTCGAGGGACGGGCGCCGCCGCCGCCTCTGTCGCAGCTCCAGCTGCTACTGCGGCCAAGGCGGGTCCTCGGCGGCCGCGGGCTCCGCGCGCCGCGCGGGCTCGGGAGGAGCTGGCAATTAGCGGAGGCCCATGCGCGGGCACCCTCATCTTCAGCCCCTCTGGGTGTCCCCTGGCCTGCGCTTATATAGCGACTCGGGGACGCAGGGGCCCGCCGCGCGGCGGGAACATGACAGAGCGGGGTTCGGGCGGCCGCGGCCACGCCAGCCGCTGCGGAGCGCCGGCCCGGGCTGGGCAGACCTGGGGAGCCGGGCTCTGCTTTGCATATACACAATGCACGCCCGGGGCTCGTCCTATCACCGGCGCTCCCGGCTGGGCGAGGACTGGGAGGCGGGGGCACAGAAAGGGGGCCGGCCGCGGAGGAGAGGGAGCGCTCTCCTCGCCTGGTCTGACGCGGAGCTCGGCGAAGTTCCTCCAACTCGGCCGGTGGCGGGCCGGTCGCCCAGCAGGGGGACCCCGGGGAGGACCGGCCGCGGATTGGAGCGAAGTTGGAAGCCCTCTCCGCCTCCCGGCAGTGGGGTGGTGGCGGGAGGGAATGGTATGCGAGAGGCTCCACGCCCCTAAAAAGCTCCGCGGGTTCCCAGCCCATCTCTTGTCACCTGGCCGCAGGGGCGAGGGCTTCCCAGCCCCGAGGAGATTTTACAGGGAACACCAACGTGAGGCCGAGGCTACATGAAGGCCAAGTTTACTAAGAGGTAAAACAAAGCAGGCGCAAAATGAAGGGGGATTAACTCCTACATTAAATACAACCATAAGTGCTAAACTTCATTGCAAGAGCGCACATGCAAAGAATGCAGGCCGGTTCTCCACAATCTCCTCTTTAAGTTTACACCTTCATGGTATGACCTCCTGTGGGATGTCAACCTTTTCTGGCCTTTTCAGCCTGGTTTCCATAAAATAACAAACAGTGATAACTCGATTAAACCCATCCAGCTCTTGTTTAAAGATTTAATTGCAAGTGGTTTACAGTCTTCTCCAATATAATGGTATTTCAATATAATCAAGTAAAGTAGAAAACAATTATACTTATTTTGTAAATAAGCAAAGTCTCTGTCCAAGTATATCACTCCCTCTATATGTAACAGAGAACAATCTCTTTTTGTTTGCAGGAACTAACTACCCTTTGAGAAGTTAATCTGGATGTCAAATGTACTGATGTTCCCTACAGACCTGGCCCCCGAAAATTCACATGTTGAAGACAAACGCCCAATGAGACTGTATTTGGAGACACAGTCTATCAGGAGGTAATTAAGGTTAATAAAGGTCATGAAGACAGGGTCCTAATCTAGGATTGATGTGTTTCTAAGAGGAAGAGATACCAGAGGTCTGTCTGCTTTGGCAGACTTGTAACACCTAGTAAGAAGCAAGTCAGGAAGAAAAGCCTCACCAGAAACACTCTCAGGATACTTCTAACTTGAATTTTTAGCCTCCAAAACTGTAACATAATTTGTATGTTTAAGCCAAACAGTCTGCGACATTTTGTTATGAAGGCCCTAGCAGACTAATACACTGTATTAATATACTAATATACTGTTTACATTATTAAATTTTATAACATTATAAATATAAATGTGTGTATGGTTATGTATAACTAGCCAGACACACAAATATATAAACACATATACCCTCACACATGCCCTCCCTCATATACTCAAATATACAAACTGTAGTAGTTGGATAGGAACTGTTAGCTACTCATAGTAGCTCCTATTCACTTGCTCATTTTCTGATTAATTGAATATTAAAAATACACTTATTAAGGGCTTTCACCACTTAGACTTTGTGCTCTCTGTAACAGAGGATATATTCCTATCAGTTGTTGTTCTTCAGCCACCTATTCATGTCTGACTCTTTGCAACCCCATGGACTGCCGCACGCCAGGTCTCCCTGTCCCTCACCATCTCCGGGAGTTTGCCCAAGTTCATTTCCATTGCATCGGTGATACCAACCAACCATCTCATTCTCTGTCCCCTTCGTCTTCTTCTGCCTTCAGTCTTTCCCAGCATCAGGGTCTTTTCCAATGAATCAGCTGTTTACATCAGGTGACCAAAAGATTGGAGCTTGAGCATCAGTCCATCCAATGAGTATTCAGGGCTGATTTTCTTTAAGATTGTCTGGTTTGATCTGCCCTCTGTCCAAAGGACTTTCAAGAGTCTTCTCCAGCACCATAGTTCAAAAGCACCAACTCTTTGGTGCTCTGCCTTTTTTATGGGCTACCTTCTACAATCATATGTGACTACTGGAAAGACCATAGTCTTGACTATATGGACCTTGATCGTCAAAGTGATGTCTTTCCTTTTTAACATACTGTCTAGGTTTGTCATAGCTTTCCTGCCAACAAGCAATCATCTAGTATCATGGCTGCTGTCACCATCTGCAGTGATTTTAGAGACCAAGAAGAGGAAATCTGTCACTGCTTATACCTTTCCTCCTTCTATTTGCCGTGATTATAAGGTCCCTATAGTCAAAACTATGGTCTTTCCAGTGGTCATGTATGGATGTGAGAGTTGGGTCATAAAGAAGGGCAAACACCAAAGAATTGATCCTTTTGAACTGTGTTGTTGGAGAAGACTCTCAAGAGTTCCTTGGACTGCAAGGAGATCAAATCAGTCAATCCCAAAGGAAATCCATCCTGAATATTCATTGGAAGGACTGATGCCAAAGCTGAAGCTCTGATAGTTTGGCCACCTGATGCAAAGAACCAGCTCACTAGAAAAGACCCTGATGCTGAGAAAGATTGAGGGCAGGAGGAGAAGGGGACAATAGAGGATGAGATGGTTGGATGGCATCACTGACTCAATGACTTGAATTTGTACAGTCTCTGGGAGACAGTGAAGGACGGAAGCCTAATGGGCTACAGTCCATGGGGTTGCGAAGAGTTAGACATGCCTGAGTGACTAAAAAACAGCAACAATTTGCCATGAAGTGATGGGGCTGGATGCCATGATCTTAGTTTTTTGTTTTGTTTTGTTTTCTTTTTTTAATATTTAGGTTTAAGACAGCTTTTTTACTCTCCTTCTTCACCCGCATTAACAGGTTCTTTAGTTCCTCTTTGCATTCTACCATTAAGAGTGGTGTCATCCACATATCTGAGGCTGTAGGCAATATTTCTCTTGGCACTCTTGATTCTAGCTTGTAACTCATCCAGCTGGGCCTTTCTCATGATGTAGTCTGTGTATCAGTGATATAAATAGGGTGCCAATAAGTAAGACATATACAAATTTATTTAAAATACTTATTACTGCTTTTTCTCAAGTTGAAAACCACTGGTCATACCCATCTTCTCTGTTCCAGATTTCATCTTTTCAGCTTCTGTCTGAGTGGCTCCACACAGATGTTCCGTAGGACCTCAGTCATAATAGCACTAATATTTTCCCCATAGCCCCAACCTGATCTTCCTCTTTTGATCCCCATTTCAGGTTTTGAAACTCCCATCCTAGTTGCTGAGTTAGAAATCTGGGAATCATCCAATGTCACAGTCCCCACAAATGGTCTTGGAGTCTATTTCATCCTCACTTATACCTTTCTATTGACTCTCTCCCCTAATCTCTTTATCTCTGCTGCTATGATCCTTAGTTCACTGGGAGATCTCTCACCCAGAATCCTGCAAGAGGCACTTACCTGATTTCCAGGCCCCAGGTTCAAACCTCTTCTGATCCATTTGTCCTATTCTCTTCCATTTCAGTCACTGCAAATCCAACAAAGTAATGATGCTTGCCCTCTTTTTAGAAAATTTCCGCAGTAGCTCTTGACAGCCTGCAGTCCCAACTCTCTAACATTCAAATTTTGGCTCTTACCTATGACACCATCTCCTGCAACTATCCATTCATCCATCTGAATTGAGACCTCCTTTTCTAGGAAGAAGTGTAATCACGTAATACTTCTAACTTTATCTTCAGATAATATATCTATAACTGATTATTTTTGTACAATTATGTGTATGATATGTCTCCTCCACCAGACTATTGCTGAATCATATGTATCTTATATATCTAACATTTAGAAGGTTTTCAGGTTCTATTTGTTGACTTAGAAAATAAAGGCAGAGCTAGCTCCAACATGTTCATGCTCCGATTTCTGCATCTTCCTTGTGTCCCACAGAGCCTCTGTTTAGCATGTTGCAAATATTTAATGTATGACAAAGATGTAGTTCTCGGACACTAAAGTTATGGGCTTAAAAGTCTGGAGATGTTTGGCAAAATTTTCTATAATGCAATATGTATGTTTTGCTGTCTTTTTTCCTCCCTATCCTGCACTGATAGAAGAAGATGAAGATAAATTATGCCCAGACAGAGAAGTAGGATAATTCCTGTTAAGGAAAGCTAAGTTGGAGTTCTTGTAGGAGAGGAGATATGTCTGACTTCCCCTAGGTAGAAGTTTAGGGTTTTAGAATAGGAAAGAATAAAAAAGATCACATAGTCTACAGCATCTTCTTTCAAAGATAAGCAAACAAGTGATCTAAAGCAGGAGAATTCCAGAAAAGCATCTACTTCTGCTTCACTGACTATGCTAAAGCCTTTGTATGGATCACAACAAAATGTGGAAAATTCTGAAAGACATGAGAATACCAGACCACCTTACCTGCCTCCTGAGAAATCTGTATGCAGGGCAAGAAGCAACAGTTAGAACCAGATATGGAACAATGGACTGGTTCAAAATTGGGAAAGGAGTACATCAAGGCTGTATATTGTCACCCTGCTTATTTGACTTATATTCAGAGTACATCATGCAAAATGCCAGGCTAGATGAAGCACAAGCTGGAATCAAGATTGCTGGGAGAAATATCAATAATCTCAGATATGCAGAGGACACCACCCTTATGACAGAAAGCAAAGAAGAACTAAAGAGCCTCTTGATGAAAGTGAAAGAAGAGAATGAAAATGCTGACTTAAAACCCAACATTCCAAAAAAGATCATGTCATCCAGTCACTTCACTTCCTGGCAAATAGATGGGGAAAGAGTGAGAAGCTTTATTTTCTTGGGCTCCAAAATCACTGCAGATGGTGACTGCAGCCATGAAATTAAAAGACACTTGCTCCCTGGAAGAAAAGCTATGACCAACCTAGACAGCATATTAAAAAGTGGAGACATTACTTTGCCAACAAAGATCCGTCTAGCCAAAGCTATGGTTTTTCCAGTAGGTATGTATGTGAGAGGTGGACCACAAAGGAGACTGAATGCTGAAGAATTGATGCTTCTGAACTGTGGTGTTAGAAAAGACTATTGAGAGTTCCTTGGACTGCAAAGAGATCAAACCAATCAATCCTAAAGAAAATCTATCCTGAATATTCATTAGTAGGACTGATGCTAATCTGAAATTCCAATTCTTTGGCCACCTGAAGGGAAGAGCCTCCTCATTGGAAAGGACCTTGATGTTGGGAAAGATTGAAGGCAAAAGAAGAGGGGTACAGATAATAAGATGGCTTGATGGCATCACTGACTCAATGCACATGAGTTTGAGCAATCTCTGGGAGATAATGAAGGACAGGGAATCCTGATGTGCTGCAGTCCATGGGGTCACAAAGAGTCAGACATAACTGATAGACAGAACAACAACAAAGGAAATGAAGGCAGAACTAAAATCAAAGCCTGCCAGTCTCTGGACCCTTAGTTCAGTTTTCTAGTACCCACAATAATATGTATAAACAAACACACACACACACACACACACACACACACACACACACACACACACATATTTACAGGCATATATATATATTTGCATGCACACATATATATGTGGATGTGCATACATGTACCTATTCATGCATATCCATTTATGCATATAAGCAGAGGTTTTAGATGAGATCATCTTTTGGTGAAACTAGAATTGTGAAAAAGGAGTAGGTTGGGGGAATGTAGTCTGATTGCATTTGACAGTAGTGAGTCATCCAGACGAGAGATTTCACTCTGACCAATGATGTACTCATTTTCATATCTGTCATGCAGAGGTGTCACAATTATTTGGAATAACATAGTAATGGGATGAAATTTGATGATTTGCATTTCTGAGTTCAAGTTCTTCAAGAATTACTCATTCATCTTTATTTTCTTCTTTCAGTTTGCTGCACTCGTCTTCTGGTTGAGTGACATGAAACTCAAGCCTACCCATCTGGTGTTTATCCTCCTACTGTTTTATATACCAGCCACTGTGGTTCTAATAGAATACTTGTATGTGTGTATTCTCAGTTGTATGTGACTCTTTGCAACCTCATGGACATAGCTCACCAGGCTCCTCTGTATATGGAACTTTGCAAGCAACAATATTGGAGCAGATTGCCATTTCCTACTCCAGAGGATCCTCCCAACCCAGTGAATGAACCCACATCTCTTGTATCTCCTGCATTGACAGGCACGTTCTTTACCGCACCACCTGGGAAACTGCCAATAGAATACTTAGATGACATTCAATGTTTCCAACTCTCTGAGTCAGGGATTTACAGTCACTATATTTTTGGCACCACCCACCAAACTTCCCAGAATATTTCCAAATTTTCCAGCTGGAATTTAATGAGGTGAACTCTGCAAACCAGTTTCATTTGGAAGGGTAATTTGAAGTAGATCTCCCCAATATCTTTTGGGATAAGACAGGGCAAAGCAGGGGCTGCCATTTGTTTTAGAAGGAAGACAGC
Source organism: Antilocapra americana (assembly GCA_007570785.1). Taxonomy (NCBI): domain Eukaryota; kingdom Metazoa; phylum Chordata; class Mammalia; order Artiodactyla; family Antilocapridae; genus Antilocapra; species Antilocapra americana. The sequence continues at coordinate 2,097,983 of ML664165.1, read as the reverse complement.
TAGGCTTGTCTTTAGCTTAGAGTCTTAGTGTGAGAAAATAAATGAGGTCTGCAGTGCACGTGTTGGATGGCTCAGCATGTGTATCCAAACATTCTTTTTAGGGTTTAAAGAGTTGATTCTCAGCCAGCCCTCTGGCCTCAGCTGAGCCCATTGATAATGCAGCCTGCTCTAGGAGGTACAGCTCTGAAGAAGTAGACTTGGTTTATCTGCTCAGGAAGTTGTCGATCCTTGAGTACAAAAACATAGGTGTTCTAGGCAGAATAATTCCTATGAATATGTTTATCTTATACAGCAAAAGAGAATTAAGATTGCAGTGGAATTTAGGCTGCTAATGAGTAGATTTTAAGATAGAAAACTGATCCCAGGTTTTCTGGGTGAGCCCAGTGTAAGTAATCACAAGGGTCTTTTTAAGAGGGTAGGCAGGAGACAGAAGAGTCAGTGTCCTATTGACAGGAAGTGAGGAAGACTCTCCCGGCCATCTCTGACTTGGAAGGTGGAAATAAAACATGAACCAAGAAGTACATGGCCTCTAAAAGCTGGAAATGGCATGAAGTAGGCTCCCCTGGGGTCTCTAGAAGGAATGCAATACTGCCAACAACACCAGTTTGAACTTCATTCAGAACCCAAGAACTACAAGACAATAAATCGCATTGCTTTAAGTCACTGAGTTTGTGGTGATCGGTTACAGCAGCAGTAGGAAATTAGTCACCAGTTTAATGGGGGGCAGGGGAAGCTAAAAGAGAGGACTTTGGAGGGCATGTCCCCTTTGCCTTACAGTTGCCTCTGAAGGGAGACATGATAGGAGAGGAACCAGTGAGAGGCTCTCTAAATTTCAGGGGCCAAGGAGGGACTCTAGTTGTCTGGACCAAAGGGTGATGCTGATAATACTAGAGAAAAGACATAAAAACAGAAGATCAAAAGTCACATGTAAAACAGTTAAACCACTTATGCAGTTGTATTAGGATCACCTGCCTTCAGGGTACTCTCTTCAGTGCCCAGCAACTTCACTGTGTACCTCTGGCATGTTGACCCTCATCTTCTTAAAACTACTGTCTCCTATCTTATCCACCATTACCAACCCTCAAAAATCCACTTTCTCCATTTCTATTCACTCTTCCACCCATATACAATCATATTTCTGCCTCACCACCCCACCAAAATTTATTAATGTCACCAGTAATGATGTTGACAATTCTAACTTTATCTCTTTAATTTCATCCTAAGTGATGCTTTGCAAATTTTGACACTGTGGATTAATCCCTCCCTAAATTTACATCTTCCCTTGACATCGTACCATTATGCTCCTCTTTGCTAATCTGCCTTCTCATACTTTGGCTGTTCTTTCTCAGTCTCCTTCACCAAATGTCCCTCTACTTATACTCTAAATATCAAGTTTTTTAGTCTTTTTCTGGGCTTTTACTCTATCCCTTCATTCTGAGATCTCATCCATCTTCAAATCACCTCTATATGCAAGTTACTTACAAAAATGAGCATCTAGCCTAGAGCCCAAGACTTATGGAATGGAAATATATCTAATATGGGGTTCTTAAAGCTCAACATTCAGAAAACTAAGATCATGGTATCCAGTACCATCACTTCATGGCAAATAGATGGGGAAACAGTGGCTGACTTTATTTGGGGGGGGGGGCTCCAAAATCACTGCAGTTGGTGTTTGCAGCCATGAAATCAAAAGACACTTGCTCCTTGGAAAGAAAGTTATGACCAACCTAGAGAGCATATTAAAAAGCAGAGATATTACTTTGCCAACAAAGGTCCATCTAGTCAAGCCTATGGTTCTTCCAGTAGTCATGTATGGGTGTGAGAGTTGGACTATAAAGAAAGCTGAGCACAGAAGAATTGATGCTTTTGAACTGTGGTGTTGGAGAAGACTTTTGAGAGTCCCTTGGACTGCAGGGAGATCCAACCAGTCTATCCTAAAGCAGATCAGTCCTGGGTGTTCATTGGAAGGACTGATGTTGAAGCTGAAACTCCAATACTTTGGCCATCTGATGAGAAGAACTGACTCATCTGAAAAGGCCCTGATGCTGGGAAATATTGAAGGTGGGAGGAGAAGGGGATGACAGAAGGTGAGATGGTTGGATGGCATCACTGACTCAATGGACATGAGTTTGGGTAAACTCCGGGAGTTGGTGATGGGCAGGGAGGCCTGACATGCTGCAGTCCATGGGGTCACAAAGAGTCAGACATGACTGAGCAACTGAACTGAACTGAAAGTCAGTAAATAAAGCAAGTGAAACCATGCATGGCTCAAGTTATTATTGAAAATTTCTTCAAACCCCTGCAGTGAACAAAATCACATGTGCTGTGTCTCAGAAAGTTCAACACAGACAATTTAACCTCCAGCATTGAAAAGTTTACCTTTTCTTGAATTGACCACCAGGTGAAAAATTGATCCATGTTTAGGAATCATGTCTTTTTAAAAAATACATAAGCCAATCTTTAAATGATGAAATCATACTCAGATTAAGAATATATATATATGGTGTAAGAGAAAGTGAAAGTGTTAGTCATTCAATCGTTTCCCACTCTGCAACCTCATGGACTGTAGCTTGCCAGGCTCCTCTGTCTATGGAATTTTCCAGGAAAAAATACTGAAGTGGGTTGCCATTTCCGCCACCAGGGGATTTTCCCGACCCAAGGATTGAACTTGAGTCTCCTGCTTTGCAGGCAGATTCTTTACAATCCTAGACATCAGGGAAGCCAAGTAGGAATTTAGACTTCCCTGGTGGCTCAGACGGTAGAGCATCTGCCTGCAATATGGGAGATCTCCCATATTGGTTCGATCCCAGGAAGATCCTCTAGAGAAGGAAACGGCAACCCACTCCAGTACCCTTGCCTGGAAAATCCCATGGACGGAGGAGACTGATATGGTACAGTCCATGGGATTGCAAAGAGTCAGACATGACTGAGCTACTTCACTTTCCTTTTCATTTCAAGGAATACAAATAAAGGATTCATGTCTCCCATCTGACTCTTAATCCAGATAGCTCTACTAAGTTTTAATTCACTGGTGAATATAAAGCTTTTTTTATCATAAATTCTGTCTTCCCCTGTTTCTCCTCCTCTCTATGTTTCTTTCCCTCTGTCTCTGCCAGCTAACCTGTACCATTTCTACCCATTTCCTCCTATCCACTCTGCAATTTTGTTCTAGCACATATCATCCAACCACTTGCTTCAGTCCAATGAGCCCTCTCCCTAAGTCTTTGCATGCACCATTTCCCCCTAGTTGACCTACTTACCATCTAGAACTTAGATTAAACATGCTTCCTCAAAGACATTTTTCAGTTTAAAATGCATCCCCATTCTGCCCCCACTATTCTCTGCAATAACAGCCTGCTCACACCCCCTTCCTAGTATTTATCCTATTTTGATATATAGGCTTTTTTAACCCCTTCTTTGTTTTTCCTGTCTCCTCATTATGATCCATGAAGGAATAAAATATATATGTTTTATTCATGCATGCTAAGTCACTTCAGTTGCTCTGACTCTGTGCGGCCTATGGACTATAGTCTGCCAGGCTCCTCTGTCCATGGGGATTCTCCAGGCCAAGAGTACTAGAGTAGGTTAGCATGCCCTCCTCTAGGGGATCTTCCCCATTGAGGGATCAAGCCCATGTCTCTTACCTCTGCTGTCTTGGCAGAAGGGTTCTTTACCATTAGCACCACCTGGGAAGCCCATGTTTTATTCATATTCACTACTATATTATACTTAATGAAATCATGATTGTATGCTTTATGAAAGGATAATTTCGTTTGGGGTTCAATATTACCACAGTTATAGGGATAGGCTTTGTTTAGCAGTAGATGTTTCACCACCCAAAGTGTAGGTTATAGACTTGTTAGATGATTTAAAGCACGTGCTTTATGAGAGGATGAATAACGTAGGAGGCTTATATGGATCAGGATTTTTGCATCTTCATGCGGAAGATGATAAAAAAGGGAACTCACATTTTATGAGCACCTGCAATGAACCAGGCATTTATGCTAAGATTCTTATTCTCTCACTCATTTAATTTTCACAAAAATCCCATAAACTAGATGATGTTACCATTTTAGATGAGAAAAAGCTAAAGGTCAGAAAAATTAAGTGGCTTAAAGATCACCTAGCTGGTGAGTGTCTGAGTCAGGATTTGACCCCAGGTGTGATTCCAAAATACTTGTGTTTTTTAAAAAATTATTATCACACCATACATTATATAAAAATTAATGAGCACTAAGTCTAACAAAATGGTCTCTCACTATATATATATATATATATATATATATATATATATATATATAACTTTATGTGTTTTTGTTGTGAAAGAGATAAAAAGGTAGATAAAAGAATTGATAAGGCTCACAAAAATTTCCTTCATCAATTATCTGTCTAATGGGTCAATTTAATTAAAATTTCCTGCTGAACCTGAATTTCTGGCTTTAAGAACTGGTTTGGAAGGAAGTGGGTAGGGAGCTCCTGAAAGTTCTGAAGTGCATTAAAAAAATTAACTGCTAGAGATTACAGAAGTAGCTTCAAAATTTCCTATTTGGGTAGAATTGAGAAGTTGTTTTTTTTTTTCTGAAAAGTACTTTTATCTTTAATTTTTTCACTTCTATTTGGTTCTTTTCATAATCTATTAAAAGCAATATCAAATTTGTGGTTACCAGAAGTGGGGGTGGGGCTAGGTGGGATTAGATAAAGGTAGTCAAAAAGTATAAACTTCCAGTTATAAGTACTAGCAATGTAATGTGCAACAATGTAGAGATAATTGACATTATCTCTGAAAGCTGTTAAGAGAGTAAATCCTAAGAGTTCTCATCACAAGGAAAACATTTTTTTTCAATTTCTTTAATATATTAATATGAGATGATGAATGTTCATTAAACCTATCATGATAATCATTTCATGATGTACATAAGTCATATTACATATTACACGTTATACAGTTTTTAAACATTTTTTAAAGTGAAGTATAGTTCATTTACAATGTGTGTTAGTTTCAGTTGTACAGCAAGGTTATTCAGTTATTCCCAGGTGGCACCAGTGGGAAAGAACTTGCCTCCCAATGCAGTAGACATAAGAGATGAGGGTTCAATTTCTGGGTCAGGAAGATGCCCTCAAGGAGAAAATGGCAATCCACTCCAGTATTCTTTCCTGGAAAATCCCATGGACAGAGGAGCCTGGCAGTCAACAGTCCGTGGGGTTGCAAAAATTCGGACACAGTTCTAGCAACTGACGCCTCCTCTTTGGTAACCATAAGTTTTTTTCTATGTCTGTGAGCCTATTTTTCATATATAAGTGATATCATATAACACTTGCCTTTGTTTGACTTACTTCACTTAGTATGAGCATCTCTCAGTCTATTCATGTTGCTGCAAACGGCATTATTTCATTCAATCTTTTTTTTTTTTTTACAGCTGAGCGATATTCCATCATGCATATGCACCACATCCCTTTTATTTATTTATCTGTCAATAGATGCTTAGGTAGCTTCCATATATTGCCTATTGTCACATGTGCTGTGATGAACATTGGAGTACATGTCCCTTTTCAAATGAAAGGTTTCTCTGGGTATACACCCAGGAATGGGACTTCAGAATCATATGGTAACTCTGTTTTTGTTCTTTTAAGGAAGCTTCATAACTGTGTTCCGTGGTGGCTGCACTCATTTACATTCCCACCAGGAATGTCGAAGGATTCCCTTTTCTAAAAACTTTTACAGATTTATGTCAATTTTATTTCAATAAAACTAGAGAAGAAAATCGAATAATCTTTGATATTGCCAGAAATGTGGCCTTAGCTGTAGGAAACGGAGACTTTGAAGGGAATACAGCAGAGTGGCCAGAGTAGGCAGGTGGACAGGACAGCAAGTCTTGTAGGGGACAATGATCAGGAAAGTCACCGGCTGGCTGAGCTCCTTACCAAGTGAGCAGGGGCTGGCTGTGCTGTGGTGTGACTAGGTGTCACAGAGCCTTCAGATACTCACATGAAGAATGAAATTTTGCACAATCCTTAGCTGCAGACAAAATCTGAATGTCAGTTTTCTTATGTCTAAAGGGAGATAGTTATGTCTATAAGATTTGTGTGGGGATTAATAAATAATACATATATATATAGCTCATAGGGGAGAAATCAACTCATGCTGAACTTCAAAATGTTAGCTTATTTCCCTGTCACAAACCTTCCTCAGCAAGTTGTGAAACAGACAAACTCCAGAACAACTAAATACTTTAAAAAAATAATGTGTGGGTCCTTTTAAGAGTTCTGATCTAAAAATGTACAAGCCAACCAGCCAGGCCTATGAATCCATGGACAATCTAGGGCACAAGACACGCAAGAGTTGTGCATGGCACAAGCCTGTTGTGTTTTGCATTATTCTATTCTCTCCAGCCTGGTGAGATTTAATGGCTAAGCTTATAAGAGTCAGCATGTTCTCTCTACAGATTGTTTTAAAAACATCCATGCAAGAATTTCTTAGGCAGGGTTTCTTACAGAGATATTATTTGTACTCTGATTCAAGATGGTATTTTTTTTTTCCTGATGACTTTGAACATCTAATAAAGTGCCACTTCTCTGTCTTATTTACTTCTCTTGTGATGTGTTTAGATCAGAGCACAGAGTGCTCGTTACAAGTTGAAGCTCTCATGTAAAGACTCCAAGGATGAAATTTCATCTACTTATAATTTAATAATGAGTCTATTTTCAATCCTTCTAGTTTTGTTTGTTTAATAAAAATGAGACTTTATCTCCAGTGAATCCAGCAGAGACATACCGCAAATGGCATCATCACCTGCTTCACCAATTTCTCACTCACTTGAGGTTCATTGAAACTCTTTGTACCTCTGTTTACTACTTGAACACAGTTGTGGCACAGTCAACAGGCTCCCTTTGTAAATTTTGTTGAGATTAGTTTTCCTCTAGTAACTTTGGCTGAAATTGTAAGATTTTATAGTACTACTTATTTATATACTTAATAGAGATTTAACAATAAAGGAATCCAAGTTGGGAACAGTGAGATAAGATGAACAGATACCAAGACACTTCTTAGCCTGCATTAACAAGTCAGCAAAGAGTATGTGCTTCACCGTGAAAGGATCATTTGTACTCACAGAAGCTAATGACAGACCATTAGTTCAATGTGTACCTTGAGCTGGTTGTTTGTTATTTTGCTAGTTTTGCTGGTAGTAATGGCTGATGTGGACTAAGCTAACTACATTCTCTCTGTCAGCTTGTGACAAGTGGAATATATTCACATAAAGTCTGGCCTGGTGTGGGTGCAGTTCTGTCCTTGGAATGGAACAAAGCTAAATAGGCCAGGAGGGACTAAAGCCTTGATCTTGGCGTCATTAACACTGAGTTCTAACCCACCAGACTAACAAGCCACAGACAAATACCAATTGGACTAATAAATCACAGCAGCCAGCATAATCTGGTTTGAATTTATTTCTCATTTTTAATACATTAGTTTTATAATTTGATTTAAATATTTTAGGATAAATGAAGCCAAAGGCCCATGTTGCTGTCATTCAGAGGAGAGAAGGCAGAGAGGAAGCATGATGCCTCACGCCTCCCCACAACCGCCTGGCAGTAAGAGACTCTATGGGCTGTACTCTCACTGACACAAGAGGTGTCAACCTGGAAAACGAGGGCAGATCATGATTTTTATAGGTAATTTATGTTTAATAGGCACAAAAGAGGCTTTGTATTTAAGGAAAATATTTTGGACCATGTTGAAGGCCAATAGCTTTTATGAAGCAAACGAAAAAAAAATTACTCCTCTGTTTGGCTGCTAGTTTTTTGCCATATTTTCATGCATTGTGTCTGTTCCCCGCCTACAAAGGTATGCACACATTTAAAGTCCTTAGAGTAATTTAGCTGCATCCCAGCTGCCCACTTTGTTCTTATTGCATAAATAGGTCACTGGAAAGGATGTTTTAACATTATTATCCCTGTGGCTATAGATGGCTGGAATATATTCAAAATCCCACCTACTTCCACGTGCAATATAGGCATCACCTCTTCTAGGTAGTATAGCTTAACATCTGAAAATTAACTTTCTTTATACCATTATAACTTGTATTGACTGCACCTTATATTTGGTGACTTGATTGTATACAGTTATTATTATTTTTATTGTTCATTTTGATCTGATCATTTCAGTTATCATAATTGCCTCCATCATGACCAGATTCAAAAGACAAATTCTATTAGGGAGGAGGTAGAGTTAAATATTTCTTTGGTGCTTCCTACAGCACCAAAAAATGGGTACACTGTGACCCTGTTTAGATGAATTTGGATTAAATGACTCTCTCTGTTGTGGATTGTTGATCTATAAATGGTCTTGCTTTGGTCTCTTTAAACATCAAACAGGAAGAACACAAATTCAAAGGACTTTTTGCATGAATATTAGACAGAAAATATACCTTTAATTATTTCTAGCCTAATTTTCATATTTTCTATAGAATAATGCCAAAATGTTTGGTTGATGAGTAATACTTTTTTTTCATTTTCTAAGGATTTTAATATAAGCAATCTCTTTAGTATAGTACAACTATGTTACAACTGAAAAATACAGAGTCCACTGAGATTTCAGGAGATATATATCATCTCCAGCTATTATAAATTATAGTAGCTCATCATTGATATATTAGCATTCAGAGAGATTGCAAAGTCAAGTCCATCCTGGTGGTATAGTTATGGGTGGACTTCCTGAAGTTATCTAATCACAACAGAAACTTGATCAAGAAAGGGGAATTAAGAAATAATGGGAGGGCGAAACTAAGATTGTGGAGGAATAGGACGGGGAGAACACTCTCTCCCCAATAAATATACCAAAAGAACTTTTAAAGGCTGAGCAAACTCCAAAAAACAGGAACTGAATGCTGGCAGAGGACATCGGGCATCTGGAGAGGCGACCCAGTGCCGACGTGAGGAGGTAGGACAAAAGAAAGAAAAGAAAAAAAAGTAGAGGGAGAGACAAAGAGCTGGGGACGTGTTCCGTCCCGGAAGGGGAGTCTGGAATAAAGAGGAAAAAAAAAACAAAGAGGAGAAAGGTTTCTGAATACCAGGGAGCATTCTCTCTGGCAGATCTGCGGTGGATCTTGGAGAGCAATATAGCTGAGAGCAGAAGCAGATTAATAGCTAAGCCCTGCAAGGTTCGTCTCTGGCTACAAGGAACAGC
>ML664165.1:1924597-2083802 GCA_007570785.1 Antilocapra americana | reverse complement strand
AAAAAAAAAAAAGAAATAATGATAATAGTAATAGTAATAACACCAATAATAATCATAGTTAACCTTTACATAGTATCTGCTTTGTGTCTGGCAAGTCTTAAATGCTTTACATTTACTATTAGCAACTCATCTAATTCTCACAATAGATGAAGAAATCAAATATCATGTGGTTAAATGATCACCCAAACAATCTGTCTCAAAGAGGGTTTTGTAGAAAGTTGATGTGTAACTTTGGCAGTTCTGAATAAATTTACCCATTCTATCATAGGAAACCACAGTCTCTAGGCTACAAATTTTTCTTGTGATTGAACAGTCAACTTTCATCTCTGATGTCTGCAGTGATGTTCTGTGTTCTGAACAGAAGTGGTGTTATTCACCAGAGGCACAAAGCATGAACGATAACCTGTCTTCTGTGTATACCACCTTCCTGGAATCTTGAGGGGATATGGATGCACACAAACCATTTAAAATAAAATAGTACATCTGCTGCCTTAATACTGGTCCAGTTTATTTTTTACTTATAGTATCCAAATATAAATTTTATTCTTTCTTAAAAGTGGATAACTAAAATAATGGCATATCAGCTGCCAACTTTGTGGGATTAAATCTCATAAATTCTCAAGGACTGAACTATTTGTTTGTACTTCCCCTGAAAGTACATCATGTTCTTTATGGATAATAAATATTTTAAAAAATCTAAAAGTAATTTCAGAGCATTTGATAATCAGGTCATGACATAATCAGCTTCAGATAGGCTACAAACATGAGGAGCTCGATATGAACAGATGGGAGAGATAAAGCTGTTCTAGGGCAATGTGAGACACAGTATTGAATGTTAATTGTTACTTTCAGTTCAGGAACTATACAAAACCTCATCATTAACTTCAGCATTGCTTCTCCAAGTGTGGTCTATAGTTCAACAGGTTCATTATCATCTGGAAGCTTGTTAGAAGTAGAAAACTTCAGGCTGCAGCCCAAACCTGCTGAATCTGAAACTGTACTGTGATGAGATCTTTCAGGTGGTTTCTATGCATGTTAAGTTCAAGAAGCACTAAACTGGAGTGTTTTTCTGTATCCAATATCAAAGTGTAACATCAAATCACATATGTTAAATTTAGCCTAATTTTAAGACCACAGCCACCTGGTAGAAATAGGCTAATGGTGATAAATTTGTGACCGTTTAAACACTATAAAATCATATTCTAGGCATTTACCTCATTTCATACCCTCATTCTGCCCATGAGAAAGTCATAATACATACAGGTTTTTTATGATAAAACTGTTTCTAAGAGAGAAATTCTCATGGAGTCAAATACATAGAGAAGGTGACTTCAACCTAGATCTTCTAAAGCCAAATCCAGTACCTGTCCATCCACGACAAAGCATCTATATTTGCCAAAATATTTCAAGTTGTGTCCTTAGAAATGGAAAAGAGTTGACTGTATTTTTCTAAGATATGACATATTTCCTATTATAACTCTCAATCTTCCTAAAGGCAGACAAGTTAATCCTAGGTATTATACCTAAGTGAACTTATACTTCAGAATTTTTTCAACTTTTTCTGGATGTATTCAATGATTTCAGATTAAACTGGACATTTCAGATCTTCCCTGTTTACTCCTGGCTTAAATATTAGGCTATTGAAGGTGGGGTGTGGCAGGGGCAGGACAGTGATGCATCTGTGGTACTACGCCATACATGGGAGCCCACAGTTGCCTGGAGTTCTCAAGCTGACACCCAAACTAGCCACCTGAAGAATGCTATCTCTCTCAGCATTCCGGAGAGAGGGCAGAGGCCTAGGTATTCTGTCTTTTCCAATTTCACTTATGACTGACTTCTGTTTTTCCTCTTCTCTTTTCTAGAACTCACTTTAAAGGTAAGGGTGGAGGGGAGTGGACAGAGCACCCGAAACCTGCTCTCCTATGCCTTAACCAGTGTCTAATGTTCTAGATTCTTCTACAACATTTTCCTATTTCTTCTAGCCTAGAGAGTTCTTATCTCATCAAAGTCAGGAAGAACTTGATCATCAAGTATTCTTGCATGGTTTTTATCAAACTTTAGAAGTTAAGAATTTGATATATTTGTTGTCCAGTTTCCATAGCTACCATTCCTCCTTGAGGCAATGCCCACCTGAAGTCTAGTGACCTAAAGGGAGGAGAGGTGACTAGGTAAAATGAAATGAGGTAGGGCCAGTATCTACTAATACTGAAAAATATTATCCCTCTTGACATCCCATAATTCTCATGAGATAATAGGAAAGACTAGAGGCACTGGCCTTTCTAATCTCTCTGACAAAATCTGAATATATGTAGATGTATTCCACTCTCAATGATATTCTTTGAATGCTATGGACAACCTAACAGATGTCCATAGGAAAACAATTGAAATGGTAAAGTAGTTGAGTATGATTTCATGTAAGGCCTGATTATGGAAACTGTGAAAATTGAGGCTAGAAAAAGTAGAGACCTAAGGAAATAAATATTATAATATCTGTCATATCATGTGAAAAGCATACATTTTCATTGCTGTTGTTGTTCTGTTTTGTTCCACTAAAGAAACTGGAATCAATGAATTAAGTTTAAGAAATGAAAGTTTAGTTCAAATTAAGTACACTGAAGACAACATTGTCATTTTCATTTTATCCCTGGTTGGAACAACATTACAGAAGAGCCCCAATTTCTGACTTATCTCACTAAAGAGAAAGACTCTAGGAAGGTAAGCTTCCTAATTTATATTGAATGATGGTATTAGAAGAGAAATAAACTTTTTATTATGTAATGCCATTCAATACTATATTGTGATTTTTATATTATCACAATATAATACAGTAAGGAAGCTTGACTATTACAGTAAGGGAGAACTTCCAAAAATGATATTCAACAAAGGACTGGATTTCCCATGCAGAAGCACCTATCCTATTATGGAAATTGGAAAGAAGTAAAAATAACACATGTATTAATAAATATATTCATAAGTTACATATTTATTTATTAATAATATATCCAATATACTATACTGTATGTCAGTTATTCTAATATGCAGTGAAGACAAAGTAGTAGGCAAGACTGGCATAAACTCCCAACATTAGCTAGTAGTTTTGATTAGATAATTCTCATGTTTCTTAGGTTTTTAGTGTCAATCCAATAAATTAATAGATTAATACCAACTTCATCCTACTGTACAACATTCCTATAACATTTAGCTATCCTCTGTTTTTCTACAGTTAGAAACTGTATGTGTATGTACATTTTTGTGTTTATTCAGACATGTTATACGCTTCTGATAATTTACCTAATGGTTGTCAGAAACTGTGAAAAATCTGAAATTTTATCCAATTTGCAAGTTAACAAGTAGACTTGGATCCTAGGAGAAGGCAAACAGATCCTGGATCAGAAATAAAAGATTATTCACATTAATGGCTATATCTAAATATCAACATTTGCCCTGATTGCCTGAGACCCCAGTTACTACATGGAGCAATGACAGGATCTAGGTGACATGTGTACATACTGTGGGTTTCAGTAAAGGAATCTCAAATCTGGAAGTGTCAGTCTTTCAGAACTGGCTTCAAGCAAATCTGCCCACATTTTGTCCCAGAGAGAGAGGCGTTATTATTATTTTTTTTTTAGTGGTGGAAAACAAGCCAACAGCTCTCTTCTCTGGGGGAAGACACTATCTCTAACTTCCAAGGTTGTTCTCCATATAAACATCCCTGAAAAGATAATCAGGACAGAAGGCTATCAGTGTTTCTGCTCATAAGCCATGCAGAAACTCTAGAGGGCCATAGAGAATCATCTTTTGATGAAGATACCCACTTTGATACAAGTTGCCATGAACCACAACTAAGCTTATCCTTTTCATCACCATACCTGCAATTCCTAGCAGAGTGCCTGGGGCACAGTAAAGGGAGCTAACACTTTTGAGGTATGCCAGGACTTTTAAAATGCTGCATGTGTAACTCAACCCCAGCAACAAGTATAAGACAATGACAAATACTGCCTACACTTTATGAGGAAACTGAAGCCAAAATTATTCACCAACTCATCTAAGATTATACAGCTAGCAAATGAATTTCTTGAAGAAGCAAACAGTGAACGGATGGAGAAATAATGTTGAAACAGAAAGGAACCATCCACAATGATGTGCATCAAGCTATGTACCAGGTTGCAATTTTGAGTTTGAAAATAGTGCAGTTTGTCCAAGGCTTCACATGTTACTAAAATATAACTAAAATTAGAGATTAATGTGTATTGTTATATATCTGTTGATTTCCATAACTACAATCTGCTCAGAAACTCTACGCATAAGTCTGTGGTATAACATGTCTAATTGAAGCTTTATTGTTTAGGTTTAATTTGCCTGACTTGGCTAAACTTCATGGTAAGAAACTAATTCTCTCTGAAAAAAAACACAAGAATTTATTTCATACTTATTGTTCTTAGCAGTATGTTCATTGGCAGAACATTAAAAACAAGTAGAATTGCTCTGTTTTATTAACTGTGGAATAAATGTACAATGGAAAAACTAGCTCATGACTGAAACAGAGAGAAGTCATTTCTGTGCTATGTAGTTGTCCCTGGCTGTAGACAGGACTGTAGCTACAAAAAGTACATAATGCATTATATTTTGATTTTTGTTTCTCAAAGAAATACCATCTTTTAAAAAATTGCTAGTTTCCCTCTTCATTGAATTATCTTTTGTGCTCAGATTGCAAACATAAATGGACATGTACTGAGGCAGAGGGAAACTGAAAAATATGCACAACTGCATATCAACAGGATATATATGGAGAGTAAGGTGGTAGAAAAAAGAAAGAACTTAGGAAAAGTTGGGAAAAAGTATGTACCATAATCCCACACCCTAATGTAGATCTATCATTGCATTTATTTGTGTATTGTTGTTCAGTATTTACTTTAAATGACTCATCAATAAAATCACACAAACACATATTTATTGAGTACCTACTATGTACCAGATACTATTTGCTGGCATATTRAGTGCAGCACTTTCTCAGCATCATCTTTTACAGTTTGAAATAGTTCAGCTGGAATTCCATCACCTCCACGAGCTTTATTCATAGTGATGTTTCCTCAGGTCCACTGACTTCTCACTCCAGGATGTCTGACTCTGGGTGAGGGATCACACTATCATGGTTATCTGGGTCATGAAGATCTTTTTTGTACAGTTCTTCTGTGTATTCTTGCCACCACTTCTCAATATCTTCTGCTTCTGTTAAGGCCATGTGGTTTCTGTCCTTTATTGTGCCCATCTTTGCATGAAATATTCCCTTGGTATCTCTAATTTTCTTGAAGAGATCTCTAGTCTTTCTCATTCTGTCGCTCTCCTCTATTTCTTTGCTGATCACTGAGGAGGGCTTTCTTATCTCTTCTTGCTATTTTTTGGAACTCTGCATTCAAATGAGTATATCTTTCCTTTTCTCCTTTCCCCATCACCTCTCTTCTTTTCTCAGCTATTTGTAAGGCCGCCTCATGCAACCATTCTGCCTTTTTGCATTTCTTTTTCTTGGGGATGGTTTTGATTACTGCCTACTGTATAGTGTTACGAATGTCCATCCATAGTTCTGTCTATAAGATTTAATCCCTTGAATCTATTTGTCACTTCCACTATATAATCAAAAGAGGTTTGATTTAGATCATACCTGAATAGTCTAGTGATGTTTTCCTACTTTCTTCAATTTAAGTCTGAATTTTGCAGTAAGGAGTTCATGATCTGAGCCACTGCCAGCTTGTCTGTATAGAGCTTCTCCATCTTTGGCTGCAAAGAATATAATCAATCTGATTTTGGTGTTGACCACCTAATGATGTCCGTGTGTAAAGTTGTCTCTTGTGTTGTTGTTTGCTATGACCAGTCAGTTCTCGGCAAAACTCTGTTAGCCTTTGCCTTGCTTCATTTTGTACTCCAAGGCCAAATCTGCCTATTACTCTAGTATCTCTTGACTTGCTACTTTTGCATTCCAGTCCCCTATGAGGAAAAGAACATGTTTTTCTGATGTTAGTTCTAGAAGGTCTTGCAGGTCTTCATGGAATGATTCATAGCGCCTGGGGTACAGGAGTACACAAAATGAAGCAGATAAATGTTCCTGCTGTACCTTTTTAGGTGGTATATATCACATTTTTAAAACTACTTTTTAAATATGTAAACATTTTTCATGTTACTCTCTGGTTTTTATAACCATCATTTTTAAGAACTATGAATTCTCTTACCTGAATAGCTTATGATTTAAGTTACTTTTCTATGGTTGGTGTATTGTTGTTTTCACGACTTGGTTGTTTGGTAAATAACCCCATAATGAACAACTTGACAGATTGGTTTTTCCTCTATATTTTATACAAATATTCTTTCAGCTTATATTTCCCTGGGTCCTGTGCCACTTTTGCACACATGCTCTTCTTGTTGTGTCCAAAAGTCTCATTTAACACATTGAATTTTCTGCCAGCAGAATCATCACTGAATGATTTCAGGGGTTCCAAAGAGTGATACTCCTGCCCTCTCCTTCATCCATAACTGAAATATCGAAGTTTCATCTTTGTTCTCTTATAAAATGCACATATTATTGCAATACTAATATCTTACATCTTGATCTATAATCATGTACATCTTGATAGGAACAAATAAGAAAAGAGCAGATTTGATAGGGGAAAGAGAATAAAGGAGGCCAATGGTGACCACTGTACCGTGTGTGTGTGTGTGTGTGTGTGTGTGTGTGTATTATTCCTTGTTTTATCATTATTGTGAAATACCTGGCATGAGATTATCTGACATTAAAGAATTCTGTCCAAGTACAAGCATGTGTGTAGTTAGCTGGGTAAAGGGGGCAGATTTGAATCTCATTAGTACAACATTTTAGTTGTCTGAAGTCAATAAATAGGAGTGATTTTATACATCACATTATCAAACTGTTTTAATGCTTAAGGGTAATAAAAAGCTGGGGATGGGGAAGATTCAAAGACTTCTATAATTATAGGATCTAGCAGAGTTAGTTCATTTTCAGATAAAGAAGCTGAGAAACTTTTCAAAAAGTTGAAAACTATGACCAAGTCATTAAAATAGTGTA
Organism: Antilocapra americana; assembly: GCA_007570785.1. Lineage (NCBI taxonomy): Eukaryota > Metazoa > Chordata > Mammalia > Artiodactyla > Antilocapridae > Antilocapra > Antilocapra americana. The sequence goes on along the minus strand of ML664165.1, from coordinate 2,076,727 downwards.
CTTCCACTCAAATATTCTTTCAGCCATAGTTTACTGCCTTTGTGCCTTGGTGAATATTTGGATATTTTATAGCAGCCTTTGAAAAACTAAAAGTCTTTCATCTTTTTGGAGGAAAGAGGAAATCAATAGATGCTTTTCTTTACTTTCATTTTTTCTCTTTGACCTAGGATCCTAATAATTTTTCTGAACTGCTTTATGGAGCATACTTTATATAAATATGGAACAGGAGAGGGAAAAGAAAAGGAAAAAAATAAGAGATTGAAACAATTTTTAAAGGAAATTGAGTGAATTAAGATTTTTTTATTTTATTTAAAAAAATATATATACATTCAACTTGTGTTTTTGATATGAAAATCCAAGTTTCCTTTGCATTACACTAGAAGAAGCCATTCAACTTCTTCCTTAGTCGTCCTCCTTCCCAGGTCAAAATGAAGCCTCTTCTTTTCCTTGTTGTAATTTGAGCCAGGCAAGAACACTGTGTTTCTTAAAACAAAGTTCTTTCTATCCTTAAGGAAGGCTAAATAATTTTTTAAATTGCTAATGGATTTAAGGGTCTGTTCTAACAGATGACTGTGCTCCTCTCCAAGAGTCTGATAGTCCTATTATAAGGGAAGAGGAGGCAAAGAAAAAAAAAAAAACATTTTGTGTATTTATTCATGAGAGAACAAAAGGGTGTGGGTCAAAATTCTTGGGGAAGTTGGGAAAACTTAGAGCCCCGAAGAAGCCAAAAGCCAAATGTCTCTAAACATGGTCTAACTGTGGCTCTGCTTTTAGAAACTCTTGGGGCAAGAATGTGGGAACAAAGATCTTATGAGAAGCACAGTTCTAATGCCTAGGAGCTGTGCTGAGCAAGAAATTCAATTTCAGCCAACTGCTTAGTCTCTACATAATGGAAATCTCTTCCTTGCCTGCTGCAGACTTTGGGATAACTGAGAATAATGACCTGTACATATCATTCTAGTCTTCCCAGGGTACATTATTTGGTTTCTTCACGACGTTGATTGCCAACAATACCCAGAATACTTGCCTACTGATGGATTACAAAGCACTTATTATTGGGAAGAATTGTGACTCTATCACTGGGAGCAGGATGAAACATATATATACAAAATATACTATACAGGAGTGGAGATATCGAAATATATAACATTGCCCACTTTTTGTTAAATGTGATCCTTCTTAAATGCAATGCAGTGTTCACAGCAGCATTATGTAGAATAGCCAAGACATAGAAGCAGCTAAGGGCTTCCCAGGTGGCATTAGCTGTGAGGAACCCACCGATCAATGAAGGAGACATAAGAGATGTGGGTTCAATCCCCGGGTCAGGAAAATTCCCTGGAGGAAGGCATGGCAACCCACTCCAGTATTCTTGCCAGGAGAATCCCACGGACAGAGGAGCCTGCTGGACTACAGTCCATAGGGTGACAAAGAACTGGACATGACTAAAGCAACTTAGCACATATGCACACAACTAAGTGTCCATTAACAGATGAATAGATAATGAAGATGTGGTATATATCTATATAATGGAATATTACTCAGCCATAAAAACGAATGAAGTAACTCCTTTTGCAGAATATGGAGGACCTAGAGATGATCATACTAAGTGAAGTAAACCAGAGAAAGATAAATGTCATGTGATATCACTTATATGTAAAATTTTAAAATGATACAAATGAACTTATTTACAAAATAGAAAGACTCAGAGATATAGAAAGCAAATTTATAGTTACCAAAATAAATAGCAGAGGGAGAGGGGAATAAATTAGCAGTTTGGGATTAACATAAACAAACTACCATATATAAAACAGATAAGCAACTGTCTAACACCGAGAACTATACTTAATACCTTATGAATAAGTGAAAGTGAAGTCGCTCAGTGGTGTCTGACTCTTTGTGACCCCATGGACTGTAGCCCACCAAGCTCCTCTGTCCATTCGATTTTTCCAGGCAAGAATACTGGAGTGAGTTGCCATTTTCTTCTCCAGGGGATCTTCCTGACCCAAGGATTGAACCTGGGTCTCCCAAATTGCAGTCAGACCCTTTTCCATCTGAGCCACCAATCTTATAATAAGCTATAATGGGAAACAATATGAAAAATAATATAAACAATTGATCTTGTGTTTTGTTATCAATTTTTCTGAGAGGATAGCTGAGTACTTGGATAAAAGTAGATTTTTGGTTACTCTAAATATCTTCCTAATCAATCACTTTGGTTCTCAAAGGGTTTGTGATTAAAGAAGTGACAGTAAGGGGAACAAAAAGCAACAGTGTCTTTGTGATGCACACTCCATTAAGCATGAAATAGCTGGTAGTGCTCCTTATTAAAGATGCCTAGGGGGTGTTGAATGGTTAGACAGGAAGGGTCATAATGCTGCCCCAACAGGGAACCTAATTTAGATTCTAATTTCAAACAGAACAAGACTCTTCCCACCAAAATTCTGCACAGGATTCTAGAATCAAGATAGAAATGAGAGCATACCCTCTGATTGTCTCTGGTCCATATCAATCAAAAGATGCTAAACTGTAGCATTATTTTGCTATCTTGGGGTTTACAAAAAGAGTTCATGAATTGTGATCAGCAATAATCTCTTTATGTAAAAAGATCTTTCATGATCAGACCACATGGAAGTGTTTAGTACATTGTAGTACAAGTGTCCAATACATCAGTACCGATAAATTTAACCTCCCTCTTCCCTCCCTGAAAATACCCAAAAGAAATCAATGTGATATGGTTTTGTTTTGTTTCAAAACACTTAGTTAAAAAATTAATCTGATATTTATCTTAACTCACCAGTTCTTTGACCGAATTACTTAAATTATATAAGACTATTTTGGACAGAAACAATGATTTGAACTATTTTTCTCCAATGCTATTATAGTTCATTTTTTACTGTCTACTGGATCACTAGTAAAAGTAACCAAGTAATGCTTCCCTCTTTTCCTTTATTTGCTGTGCTATCTTGAAATGAGAAAGAGAGTGAGAGTGAGAGAGAGGGAAAGAAATTATATTTCATTCTTCTCTCTCTGCTCATCTTTCTGGACAATTATTCATTCTTGAATAATGCATGTCAGTTAAATTTGCACATGTTCATACACTTTATAAACTGCCAGAACACAGTTTTGTGTAACTACCAAATTAAAATATTATGTCCATTAAAATGCAGTATTCCTTATTTAGATTATGCAGTATTTCTTTGGGAATTGAAGTGACTCAAAAGCATTTTATAATTATTTACTGAGGCCCACTTCTCTTGTAAAACTCACAGGCCATAAACTCCACGATATACATTACATGCTGAGGGTTATTTCCTTAAAAGGGAAATAAAAAGCTAAATTTCTTAATTGTAAAATCTAGTATTTAAGTTGCAATTTTGGAAACCATATCAAAATTCATGAGTTACTGCCCCCCTCTAAAAAAACTGTAGATAAATGAGTATTTGCATACTCATTTGTTTGCTTTGTCTCTGTTAATCAATTACTTATTTTTAGGCATCTAGTCATTTTTTAATTATGTATGAAGTAACTCATGGAAGTAAAAGTGATTTCCTACTAAACAACAAATACATGTTACTCAAAATAGAGGCATAATTTGCATACAATAAAATTTCTCTGTTTAGGAGTATAGTTTTATGAGTTCTGATTAATATACAGTCGTCTAATCGCCATCACAGTTAAAATATAGAATACTCCCATCATCCTTCCAAAAATTTCCTTGTTTCCACTTGTAGTCAGTGGCCTCCCCCACCACCAGTCTCTGCCAACCACTGGTCTGTTTTCTTTTTCCACAGTTTTATCCTTTTAAGAATGTCATATACATGAAGTAATATGGTATGTAACCATTTAAATCTGGCTTCGTTCACTTAGCATAATGTCTTCGACATTCACCCATGGTGTTACATGTATCATTAGTAGTTCACTGATTTTTTACTGCTGAATATTACTCTGTTGTATGGATGCACCACGTATTTCTCCATTCACTAGTTGATAACTATTAGGATTGTTTCCATTCTTGATGATCAGGAATAAAGCCCCTACAAATATTAGCATATAGATTTGTGTGGCTTTATGTCTGCATTTCCCTTGAGTAAGTAACTAGAAGTGGATTGCTGAGTCAGAATGCTAATGATTGGTTAATTTCATTTAAACATTTTTTTACTGACCCTCCTTATAAGTGGATTATACTCATTGCCCTCTGATATCAGGATTCTCCGTATGATTTCTTTAGTCAATAAAAGCACCTATGCAGCTTCTAAGTAGAAGATCTAAGGAACAATTCACGACTCTTCCTCACACTTTCTCCTCTACCAGGAGAGCCAGGTGTCCTTAATAGGGCTGCTCATTCTGCCAGAATCTAGGAAGAAGATGCCTGGCACACAGTCACAGTCACTCCACAGTCTGCCTAAAGCCTAAGAAATGAACATGTGCTGTTGTATGAAATAAAGGCTTTGAGTTTGTGACCTCAGCATAAACGATAATAGCAAAACTGATCGGCAAACCTTGGAAACTACTTAAATTCAGGTTACATTTGAAATTCACTTCCTTGAATTTCTTTCTTTACTCCCTTGGGCTTGATATATGACTGCATTTAATTCCCAGCCTCTGCTTTGCTCCTTCATCATTATTTTTATCTTTCTGTTTCCATTTTCTCTAAACCAAGTCTTTAAATCACACTTTTTCCTCTTCACAGTAATCGTACTACAGTAGATGTGTAGAGGCTTCCCAGGTGATTCAGCACTAGAGAATCCACCTGCCAATGTAGGAGACATGAGTTCAATCCCAGGGTAGGAAGATCCTCTGGAGAAGGAAATGGCAATTCACTCCAGTACTCTTGCCCGGGAAATCTCATGGACAGAAGAACCTGGTGGGCTACAGTCCATGGGGTCACATAGAGTTGACACAACTTAGCGAGAAAACAGCAGCAGTAGCAGCAGATGTGTAACTAAGTGCTTAGTTGCTCAGTCATATCCAACTCTTTGAGACCCCACGGACTGTAATCCGCCAGGGTCCTCTACCCTTGGAGTTTCTCCAGGCAAGAATACTGGAGTGGGTTGCCATGCCCTTCTCCCAGGGATGTTCCCAACCCAGGGATTGAACACAGGTCTCCATCATTGCAGGTAGATTCTTTACCATCTGAGTCATGAGGGAAGCCCAACTAGTCCCAAAGTTTCCAATTTATATTCCTTAGCCTAAATTATGTATTATTGATACTGTATGAACTTTAAAAAAAATCAATGCACTCCTCATAATTATGTTTCTACTAAAAACTTCCAGTAACTACTCATTACTTACAGGGTTACTATAAACAATTTACTTTTATTCACAAGGTACTTCTACTGGCTTTTGAATTTCCTCCTACTCCACCTTCACCAATACAAACGTTTTCCATGTTGCATTAAATGGACACTCTTCCACCACTGAATGGACCCTCTTCCAATCACACAAGTGTATTCCTGGATCCAGAATTTGCAGCAGATATTTCTTTTTCCTTTGCACCTTATTTTTCATCTTCATTTTAAATCCTCCAAGACTTATCTTAAATTCTATTTTTTAAGAAAAATGTTCTTCTGATTCCATTCAGAGTTCACATTGTCTCCTCCAAGCCACTCTCCACAAAGCATCCTGAACAAACTTTAAAAACACATGTTCATTGTCTCTTCACTCTACTCAAATTATTTCACTGGCACTTAGGATAAATACTAACAACTTGAAGCCCAAATTTCAGTTCAGTCTCTCAGTTGTGTAGGACTCTGCATCCCCATGGACTGCAGCACGCCAGGCCTCCCTGTCCATCACCAACTCCCAGAGTTTACTCAAACTCATGTCCATCGAGTTTGTGATGCCATCCAATAGGTTGGCCCCTATTTACCTTTCAGATTCTTCATGTTCCTCTCTAGCATTCTGACCACAGTGGTCCTCTTTTTGTTTCAGTGAACATCGTGCTGCCTCCCTCTTTGGGATCTCTGTGCTTACTATTCTCTCTACCTAAAATGATATTCTTGTATCTCTCTTTCCTACTTAACTCCTTCTATCCTTTAGATCTCAATCCTATTATTGCTTCGCAGAGCAACCTCCCCTGGCTTTTCTGAGCACATCCTTTAGAGTACTTACCACAGTTGTGATTTTATATTTATCTGTGTTATTATCACATCATTTTCCTGTCTGGTCTTAAGCATTGTGTATCATCCTATACATGGAGCAATAATATCTGGTACCTTATTTGCAGGATGTTTCTCAAAGACCTCTAGCCCATGATCTCTCTGTGTCTGTACCATACTGAGTAAAAGCATTGACTGATTTGAATTTGGATCACTATCGCTCTGTGAAGTCATTTCTTCTTGATGATATATCATCATTTGCCAACGAATGGAAGTAACTTAGTAGCTTCTATACTAGCTGTTGAATAAACGATCTCTAGCTATTGTTGAATAAGAATACATTTAAATTGAAGATTGGGCTTCCTAGGTGGTGATAGTGGTAAAGAACCCTCTTGCCAGTGCAGGATACATAAGAGATTCAGGTTTGATCCCTGTGTCGGGAAGATCCCCTGGAGGAAGGCACAACAACCCACTCCAGTATTCTTGTCTGAAGAATCACTATGGGGATTGGAGCCTGGTGGGCTACAGTCCATGTCGTCACAAAGAGTCAGATACAACTGAAGTAACTTAGCACACTCACATGTAGATTGAAGGTTAGCCTATGTAGCAAAATTAACATATTTAAATGCATGAATATTAGTCACTTTAAAAATTCCAGTCCATAATTTTATTTATATATTCAAACAAAACTGTTTAAATCATTGAATACCATCACCAGCATTATGATTAGGATTGCCAGATAAAGTTTCAACCATTAATAATATTTTAGTGTATGTTTCCAATATCACAGAAAGTGAAGAAGAACTAAAGAGCCTCTTGATGAAAGTGAAAGAAGAGAGTGGAAAAGTTGGCTTAAAGCTCAACATTCAGAAAACTAAGATCATGGCATCCGGTCCCATCACTTCACGGCAAATAGACGGGGAAACAGTAGAAGCAGTGTCAGACTTTGTTTCTTTGGGCACCAAAATCACTGCAGATGGTGATTGCAGCCATGAAATTAACAAGGGCTTACTTCTTGGAAGGAAAGTTATGACCAACCTATACAGCATATTAAAAAGCAGAGACATTACTTTGTCAACAAAGGTCTGTCTAGTCAAGGCTATGGTTTTTCCAGTGGTCATGTATGTATGAGATAGTTGGACTATAAAGAAAGCTGAGTGCCAAAGAATTGATCTGTGAACTGTGGTGTTGGAGAAGACTCTTGAGAGTCCCTTGGACTGCAAGGAGATCCAACCAGTCCATCCTTAAGTAGATCAGTCCTGGGTGTTCATTGATAAGACTGATGTTAAAGCTGAAACTCCAATACTTTGGCCACCTGAGGTGAAGAGCTGACTCATTTGAAAAGACCCTGATGCTGGAAAAGATTGAGAGCAGGAGGAGAAGGGGACAGCAGAGGATGAGATGGATGGATGGCATCACTGATTCAATGGACATGGATTTGGGTGGACTCCGGGAGTTAGCGATGGACAAGGAGGTCTGGCGTGCTACGGTTCATGGGATCACAAAGAGTTGGACATGACTGAATGACTGAACTGAACTGAACTTTCAATATGACATAGGGCAGAATTACACTAAATTTATCTGTGTATTTTTTATTTGAAATTCAAACTTAACTGGGAATCCTATATTTTTCTTTGCTTATTCTGGCAATGCTAGCCATGATACTCCTTGAATCATGATTATTGCTCACGTTCAGCACAGTTAGTTACATTCAGCATCAAGTGTGGCTGCTGATTATTTTATTTTATCCTTACAACCAAATAATCAGATTCTATAACCATTCACTTTGAACATATGGAGGAACTAAGGTACAGAATAAAGAACTTGCTCAGAGTCACATAGCTAACATGAAGTAAGTCATGTGTGTTTCAAAGTATGTAAGAATTCAGAGTCTTCACTTCCAGCCACCATAATATACCACCTCACTATCTAAGTTATTGAGCATATACCAGCCAACTACAGAGACAACACATGGTAAACCAGAGATTCCAATGTATGGGATTTGTGAAAATGGCAGATGAATTTCTGATAACTCCTAAGGAATGTCATGGATTCTGAATTTACATAAATGTGCTACAGTATCACCATGTGTTTAAGTTATAACTTTGGGTCTACTTCTATTACACATGAGTTAGCTATTTTATTATTACTATTGTTATTATTATTATTTTGATCACAGTATGGCATGTGGAAACTTAGTTCTCTAACCAGTGATGGAACCCAAGTTCTAAGTAGTGAAAGCACAGAGTCCTAACCACCAGACTGCCAGAGAATTCCCATGAGTTAACTGAGAATTTTCCATGACATAGAGAAAAATCTAGATATAGTTTTCATGTCTTTAGATCAATGTAATGGAAACCTCCTCTGGTAATAAAAACTTCTCCAAGACCAAATTTTCTTTAAAAATATATAAAGACTAAATTTATGTTTGTATTTCAATGGTCACTTTAAATATTAAGAAACTACCCAGGACTTTCCACCATACCCTGTGAATACAATGTAAATAGGTCCATTTGGAGAGCGGTATGTTATTACTTTTGAATCTCTTTTGTAAGTATCAATTTTAATTTCTCTCTCTTTAAATTGAATTGTTAAGTGACTTAAAATAATTTCTGAGTTCCATCCAAAATGTAGCATGGATACAGTGATGGATTAAGTAATTTTATTGCAGAGTTTAAATATCAGCTTCAAAGATGTTAAGGAAGAGATATGGTGCATTCAGTTATCCCTTTATAACCTTCTTTTTAGGAAAATGGGACTCTGGATTTTACATAAGTAAACTCTGCTTCTATCATTGGAATACTTTCACCAAATAATAGGTTTTAGATCTCACACTGAGCCCATATACATTCTCTCCCTGGGTCATTTCACTTAACTCTCTCAGCTCTTTCTCATCCTCTTCACACCATTTCTCTGATATCTTGTCACTCAGCACACCAGGGAAAAGCTACCCTCTTATGATGTGGTGTCAATAACAAATCCAACAATAGAGGCTCTTGAGTCAGTCAGACTAAAGTTCAAATCTGAGGACTGTTTATTAGCTGTGTGACCAGAGACTGAGTAATTAACCATCCTTTCCCTCAATATTTTCACTCAAAAAGTCACAAGTATAATATAACCAACTTCTTAGGGTTACTATGTATTAAATAGATAATGCATAAGGATCATACGTACAGAGTAAGAAGTCAAAATGTTAACCGTCATCATTATTATTTCATATCAGAAAAATGTGAACAGCATGCCTTTGTAAACAAGGAAAAAATAGACCTCATTTTTACTCTCCTGTTGAACTACACTCTAACCTCCCCATTCAATTTCCTATTAATAAGCTGCCTCTCATGTATGTACTTTTTTAGAGTACCTACATTAGTACCTTTTTTTAGTACATTTCAAAATACACCAGAGAAAATCTATTAAGTTTGATAATATCAGTGAAAAACAACAGAGCAACATATATTGCTGGTTTTCCTTGCTCTTAACTGTTCCCTGGGTGGGCTATAGTGCATAGGGTCACAAATAGTCAAACTTGTCTTAATAACTCAAAAAAAAAAAATAATTCCCCACGTCACTACTTGTTTATCAGTCACTAGACTAGATTTGCTCTTGAACACAACCTCCAAAAAGAAAAAAAAAAAGTATTCATTTGCAGACATTATCAAAAGTTTGCTCTTCTAGAGTAAAATTGTTCCCTGATTTAGATGACAAAATTGGAACAGGTATTTGTTATTTTGTTAAAAGCATTATCACTGGGTTTTGAAGAGTGAGTAGAACCTCAGTGCTCTTCAATGAGAAATGTAATGCTCTTTCTTCACGTTGAATATCACTTCACCATCCTACCCTACCATCTTTTTTTAACCTGATGGGAATATTGCCTATTCATCAATATTTCAATAGAAATTCCATTGATCTAGGAGATAATTAATTACTGAGATCAAAACAATCTCTCTCTGTCTCTCTCCTTCTTTCTCTATTTTCTTGCTCTCTCTCTGTCTTCAGACCTCATTGTTTGAAAAAAAAAAAAACTTCTCTTAAGACACGAGAACCTAATCTTCCCTTCCTGGCAATGTTGTGGGTATAAATGTTTTATATCATTTTATGCCAGATATCCATGTGTCCTCACACAAAGGAGATTTGCAAGCACCCACATTTGCATACTAATTAGGTAGAGTTTCATGTGTCTGCATTTTAAAAACTGTGTCAGTACTTGGAGTAGCAGATATTTTGCCACAAAACAAACTTTGGAAATCTTCATGTTCTGCAAAACTGATTCCACAAGTATCTGCTTATGGTGATTGCAGAAGTTACTCTAGGTTGGCCCAGTCTTTACCATAAACATTGCTCTTAACAAATAGTAAGTATTCAATACATCCTTCTGTAGGAGAATTTAAAAGAATATTTGAGAGGTTAGCACTGGTTACTTTTATGTGTTTTTATTAAATTAAGTATCCACAAACCCGCTATGGAAAAATTTTGTGTTGAGTATTTTTAAAAATGGAAAAATTAATATGTATACTGTGTGCATGCTCAGTCTCTTCAGTTGTATCCGACTCTTTGCGACCTCATGGACTATAGCCTGCCAGGCTCCTCTGTGCATGGGATTTTGCTGGCAAGCTACCAGAATGGGATGCCATGCATTTCTCCAGGGGATCTTCCCCACCAAGTTATTGAACCTGTGTCTCCTCTGTCTCCTGCCTTGCAGGCAGATTCTTTACAGGTGAGACACCAGGGAAGCCCAATATATTTATTGGGCATTCAATATTTACATGTATTTCTTTAATGAATATTTGTTAAAGAGATTACTACATTTCAAACTTGGAGTAAAGCACTAAGATAGAGTTTTAAGCAAGTTGCCATATCCAGGTCCCTACTTTCATGTAGTTTGCATTCTAAAGAAGACATACAAGTTAATAACTAATTTTCATTTGTACAATTCAAGGAAGAAGTTTTAGTTAATTCAATAAGAATGTTAATCACATGGTCTGTTATTCTTTTTAACTAAAGTGGATTCCTCACATGTTGTTTATTATATTAACCTAACCCATATATTAATGTAATTATGAAAAATTGAGCTCTCTATATTATACCTGGATTAAACCAGAATGCTCATTAAAGGAAAAATTTGTATTCTGAAATCTGTTTTCATGAAACACTTTGGGGATAGGACATAAATTCTTTAAGAGGAAGATGGTTCCAAAACTTAAATGTAAGTTGACAAGTAGATATGATTTTATATAATGATACAATGGCAAATTTCTTTGACTACCCCTACTTTAGGACTGTAACTCACATGTAATGAAGTTAAAATTACAACCAGAAGATTCAAGTATGTCCAGGAAAAGGCCTCTAATTCATAAGTTAACAAAATTTATTAAGCTACTCCTTTGGCCAGATCTAGAACATTGGACTTGTAATAGCATAGTTACTTTACTTTGGAAGAAATCATGAAGGCTTTCCTCAAATATTTTTGCTGGATTTTTAAATGTGAGTAGATGCTTATCAGGCTTGCCTGCAATGGAGGAGACCTGGGTTTGATCGCTGGGTTGGGAAGATCCCATGGAGGAGTGAATGGCAACCCATTCCAGTATTGTTGCTTAGAGAATCCCCATGGACAGAGAAGTCTGGTGGTCTACAGTCCACGGTGTTGCAAAGAGTTGGACACAGCTAAGCAACTAAGCACAGCACAGCACAGAGTGGATGCATATCAGATTGAGAGGAGAGGAATGACTATTCCAGGGCTATGGAAGAGCTGGAACAAATTCGTGGAGGTTTAAAACGGCTTTGCATTTTCAGAATACAGAGGAAATATAATGAATTACTGGTAAGCAATAGTGGCACTTTGGATTCCATACTAAAGAATTTAGATTTTAATATGATTTTAGGGGTGAACCATCAGTAACATTTAAGTAGCAGAGTGACAAGTCCAGATTTACTTTTTAGAAAGTTTTTTTTTTTAGTGTAAACTATGATCTGAAGATTGGCCAGACCACACTGAAACAGATGTACAACATAGCAGTAATCCAGCTAAGAGGTGATCTCACTCTATTCTTTCCATAATCTGGAATTATTACACGTGTCTAGTTATTCCTAATGAGAAATCAAAGGGGAATTTAATACATATAGGGTTGTGAAATCAATAAAACCTATAGGCCAATAGAACATATTTAAGCCTAATACCATTTTCACTACTAAAAGCTAGCATCATGTTTGAACAGTTTTTCATGAGAGAAGGTGGAACCATAACACATGGAGTATAACTCTCATAAACAATATGAATATTAGACCCAAACAATGAAAGTCAGGGCTTCATCTTTTATACAATTTCTTAAACGTCAAACAACAACTAAAATGTTTAGATCCACTTATGTTCCTTTCCTTATCTTTTACAGATAACTTGCATTTCTGTACTTCTTTAATGTTGTGATCACCATGTCAGTTTCTTCCCATGGGCAATTGGTGGGATCTGAAGTTGCTGGGCAAACCCACTGCTCTGGGTTTCTAAGCAACATGCTTTGCATGTGGTCAGAGTTAAAGTTTGTTGTAGTCTAGGGCATTTTGGTTGCTGAAGAAGTGTTTCATTTTGAACTTTGTTTGTTTGTTTTGTTTTGCATTTTCAACCATGCTTATTCATGGCTTTTCATCAAATACATAGAATTGCTTACCATAAGGAAAGTTACAAGTCTATAAAAAAGAAAGAAAAGAGCCATAATTTTTTGAATATTGATCTGTGGAGAGAGTCAGATTCACTAACACTGTCTTTGAAATAAGTTTCTGGTTTCTCTGAATTTTAACATTTTTCTTTGTAGTTATTTCCCACATTTGTCAAGAAAATCAATGATATCTTCCCAGGCATGGGGTTGGGTGGAATACAAGGTGGAATGAGGAGAGTCTTTAACCCAGCAGAGCTCAGACCCTGCTGAGGAAAATGAAAGCCCAACTCTCCTTTTGTCATCAGCCGCTGACTGTTGTTGGGAGAGAGAAACCTCGTAAGCACATGAAAGTGCATGCCTGGTCCCTCTGGCTCTGGAATACAGCAGAGCCTGCAAAGGCAATAGGAGAACGTCATGAGTATCCACACTCACTCTGCTGAATCCTGTCTGCAGACTGGGAATCTGAAACCTATCCTTGTCGACCTTCTGAATCACTTATTAGTTCTCCCAGGCTGTGAAACACCAGAAAATCAAGTCATAAAAGATGGTGATTCAGCCACACTTGTCTCAAACACATGCAAATGACCCCTGAATACAGCCCCTGAAATCTCCTCTCCCTTGGAAAGAACTGAGTAATGAATTTATGTTATATTTTGCAGTAAAACAGAGTTTTGAAATAATGTTGGATTGGAAGTCAGAAGGTCCCCTCCCTCAGAGATCACAGAAAACATTCAAACTCTTTTGTATTTCCTCATATCAGTTCCCTTTTTAATTTGTGGTTGACCACACCCTTATTTGTACCTTATTACCTATTCAAACTAACTTATTCGTGGCTCAGTGAAAACACAGTGCTGTCATATTTATATTTCATGCCTCTCTTATGATTCTCTTCTGTCTACCTAAAGGTGTTTTTCTCTCCTGGTTTTATGAACCTTTACTTTTAATCTAAGATATTACTCTGAAGTCCCTCTCCTGTGAAAATTATTTCAATAACTTATCCTTATTTCTTTTAATTTCAAGATCCTATCCAACCCAGAACTAGTGCAAAGAAGCTATTCAGTACATATATATCTTTGTTGTTGTTGTTGTCCAGTTGTTAAGTCGTGTCTGACTCTGTGACCCATGATCTGCGGCATACCAGCCTTCTCTGTCCTTCATTACCTCAGAGGGTTTGCTCAACCCCTTTGCTCATGTCCATTGAGTCAGTGATGCCATACAACAATCTTATGCCCTGTTGTCCCCTTCCCCTCCTGCCCTCAGTCTTTCCCAGCATCACAGTCTTTTCCAATGAGTCAGTTCTTCACATCAGGTGGCCAAAGTATTGGAGTTTCAGCTTCAGCATCATTTCTTCCAATTCAAGGTTGGTTTACTCTAGGACTGACTGGTTTGACCTCCTTACTGTCCAAGGGACTCTCCAAAGTCCTCTCCAGGGTCATAATTTCAAAGCATCTACCCCTCAGTGCTCAGCTTTATTTAAGGTCCATTTCTCACATCCATACGTGACTACAGGAAAAAACAGAGCTTTGACTATGTGGACAATTGTCAGCAGAGTGTCTGTGCTTTTTAATATGCTGTTCAGGTTTGTGATAGCTTTCCTTCCAAGTGGCAAGTGTCTTTTAATTCCATGGCTGCAGTCACCTTCTGCAGTGATTTTAGAGCACAAGAAAATAAAGTCTGTCACTGTTTCTACTTTTTGCCCATCTATTTGCCATGAAGTGATGCCATGACCTTAGTTTTCTGAAAGCTGAGTTTTAAGCTAGCTTTTTACTCTTCTCTTTCACCTGTATCAAAAGGCTCTTTAGTTCCTCTTCACTTTTTGCCATTGGAGTGGTATCATCTGCATATCTGAGGTTGCTGATATTTCCCCTGACAATCTTGATTCCAGCTTGAGCTTCATGAAGCCTGAAATTTCACATGATGTACTCTGCATAGAAGTATAAGCAGGGTGACAATATATAGCCTCGACATACTCCTTTCTCAATTTTGAACCAGTCTGTTGTTCCATATTCAGTTCTAATTGTTGCTTCTTGACCAGCATAGTTTCTCAGGAGACATAATTCTTAAAGTGATGGTATTCCTATTTCTTTAAGAACTTTCCACAATTTGTTGTGATCCACACAAAGACTTTTGTGTAGTCAGTGAAACAGAAATAGATGTTTTATTGGAATTCTCTTGCTTTTTCTATGATCCAGCAGATGTTGACAATTTGATCGCTAGTTTCTCAGCCTTTTCTAAATACAGCTTGTACATCTGGAAGTTCTCAATTCATGTACTGTTGAAGCCTAGCTTGAAGGATTTTGAGCATTACCTTGCCAGCATGTGAAATGGGCATAATTGTACAGTAGTTTGGACATTCTTTGGCATTGCCCTTGTTTAGAATTGGACTGAAAACTGACCTTTTCCAGTTCTATGGCCACTGCTGACTTTTCCAAATTTGCTGGCATACAGAATGCAGCATTTTGACAGCATCCTCTTTTAGGTTCTGAAATAGCTCAACTGGAATTCCATCACTTCCATCAGCTTTGTTTGCAGTAATGCTTCCTAAGGCCCACTTGACTTCACACTCCAGTATATCTGGCTCTAGCTGAGTGATCATTGTGGTTATCCAAGTCATTAAGACCTTTTGTATATGGTTCTTCTTTGTATTCTTGCCAGCTCTTTCTCCAGCTTCTGTTAGATCATTGCTGATTCTGTCCTTTATTGTGCCCATTTTTTTGGCATAAAATGTATCTTTAAAAGATGTATCTTTAAATGTATCTTTACAAAGTGTATCTTTCAGTTCAGTTCAGTCACTCAGTTCTGTCCGACTCCTTGCGACCCATGAACCACAGCACGCCAGGCCTCCCTGTTTATCACCAACTCTTGGAGTCCACCCAAACCATGCCCATTGAGTCGGTGATGCCATCCAACCGTCTCATCCTCTGTTGCCCCCTTTTCCTCCTGCCTTCAGTCTTTCCCAGCATCAGGGTCTTTTCAAATGAGTCAGCTCTTTGCATGAGGTGGCCAAAGTATTGGAGTTTCAGCTTCAACACTAGTCCTTCCAATGAACACCCAGGAGTGATCTCCTTTAGGATGGACTGGTTGGATCTGGTTGGATCTCCTTGCAGTCCAAGGGACTCTCAAGAGTCCTCTCCAACACCACAGTTCAAAACCATCAATTCTTCGGCACTCAGCTTTCTTTATAGTCCAACTCTCACATTCATACATGACTACTGGAAAAACCATAGCCTTGACTAGACAGACCTTTGTTGACAAAGTATTATGTCTCTGCTTTTTAATATGCTATCTAGGTTGGTCATAACTTTCCTTCCAAGGAGTATCTTTAAATATATATTTAGAAGAATAAAACAAGCCTTTGCTTACAACCAGTATCCAAATTAGTTAATTTGTGGTTTTGAGCTATCTTCTTTCTTTTGCTAGAAATAAATTTCCATATCTGTAAAATGAGTAAAATCTAGATGATCTCAAAGATTCTCTCTATAGATCTTTCAATATAGTCATTAGGTCTGTTTACAACTATTCTCCTCTCCCCCTTGCTGCTGCTGCTGCTAAGTCGCATCAGTTGTGTCTGACTCTGTGCAACCCCATGGATGGCAGCCCACCAGGCTCCCCCATCCCTGAGATTCTCCAGGCAAGAACACTGGAGTGGGTCCTCTCCCCCTTAGCCGGCCCATTTTAGGCTGAAGTATGGCATGATCAACTGACTTTAGTGGAAGAGACATATGTATGTGTGTATGTATGTGTTAGTCTCTCAGTAGTGTCCCACTCTTTGAGACACCATGGATTGTAGCCCGCCAGGCTCCTCTGTCCATGGGCTTCTTCAAGCAAGAATATTGGAGTGGGTTGCCTTTCCCTCCTTCAGGAAAAGACATATGCTTCTTATCAACCTGAGATACTACAATGCATGATTTGTACTGCTCCCTTCTTTAGTTGTAATGACTGGAGGTTGAAATGGAACCATGCACCATGATGGCCTGTGTTGGACAGATAGCATGAGTGAAAAACTGTTGCTGTTTCTCAGATTTGGGAGCTATTAGCAAAAACAACAACCAAAGTATAATATACCCCTTCGTGACTGAGTTCAACCCTTACATTTCACGATTCTAGCTCATTTAAGAAAATAAACAAATTTCGATTACAAGTCTAATGTCAGGCCATAAAAGTTCTGGTTTCAAAAAATCTATTATGTTAATATGTACTGTGTAAAGGTTATTTTAAAACTATCAACAACACTTGGAGCATTAAAATGTGCTTCTATTTAATGTCAGTAAGCAATTACAATAAAATAAAAGACTTCAAAATTGGTCTTATACAAACCATAAAGAGAAGTGGGATAGGATGGGAACTATTTTCCTCTTCTGCATTTAATTTATATTCAGAAAAGACGGTTTAGTTTCTGTATTTTGGAAAACAGCATTGCACATGGACTTAATTTTACTAAAAATGCAGTGTTTGTATATATTATTTTCCAAGTTATTCCTCTTTCCATGAAAATAGCCATTTTTTTCCCTTTTCTGCTATGATAATTCTCAAAATTTCATAAGTTATATGGTAATGTTTTTTTAATATTAGAAAATTTTTTCAAATATATTTTTCCAACTTTAAAGCTTTCACCAGAAAGTTAGGCCAATGTCAAAATAATCCAAATAAATATTTTAAAACTTCAGGCATTCACATGTTTCTAATTTTAGAGACCAGTCATTGAATAGACTGACAATCAAAAGATGGCTGATACTTTTCAATTTTATGCATGAAATTTATGACATCATATTAACTTGCAGTTTAGATTAAATTTTATTTGAACAAAAAGCATTTTTTTCTTCTAGCTGAAAATTCTTTAGTATTTTATCTGTCAGTCATGTCCTCTCTTATCATTTATTATAAAACTTTTGCTTTTTGTGACTAGACTCTTTATAGTCAGAGAATGAAATTACTATTATTTCTTGACTGTCAATACTTCAAAACACTTCATATTTCCGCTTTTTTTCATGCTGACTAGTGATAAAGCAATCTTAGTTTCATCTTAAATCTGAGCCACACTGGTTTTTCGCAGATTACTTAAGGAGCCCTGAGATCTTAAGAATAGTGTTGTCATTCAACAAACAGTTCAAACTTCCGGTAGTCAGCTAAATAGCTGGGTATCCTCAGAGAATTACTTATCTTTTGAAATTTCCAGTTCCATGTTTACAAATGTGGGCACTGATAGTTATCTCCTCATACATTCATCATGAGAGAAAAGTGAATGTGACATTTAATTCTAGAACTACAAGTTCCATAAAAGCATTTTGCTGTTTTGTTCTTTCTGCAGTTCCAGTGCCCACCCTGCTTTACACAGAAGGGACTTGTTTAATGTTTATTGAGCCAATGATTGGATAAAAATTTAATAAATAAAATGGGTCAATGATTGGTTAAAGAACTTTATATAATATATAATATAATGTCCTATAAATTATAATTATCACTATTAAACTGAAAACTGAAACTTTACTTAATTATCAATAATTACCAATATTACTAACATTTTTATTTCATGATACACTATTTTTACCTTTACACTCACCTAATATTTTGTAATTTGATTCTTTTAAAAAACATTTTGATCAAATTTCATAATTGTGATAAATCAAATTGCTATAGCCCAAGATCCTGTACTAATAGCAAGAAAATCCTTATACAGCATTCATTAAAAGCCATTCATTCTATTGAGTATTCAATATCAGTCCACAGAGATGGTAAATCATCTTGATTTTTCAGATTAATTCTCTTAAGATACATTCGTTCAAATGATTTTAATGAAAATATAAGGACTGACAGAGTTCATTTTGCTTAAGTTGTATTAAGACATGTACTCTCCAGATGTCATTTCTTCAGTCATACTCATGGCTTTACTAAATGCTCCCTAAATACTCCACCAAACACTCACCACAAGAAGACACAGAGAGTCTCTCTCTCTTCTTCTCTCTTTACCCTCTTAAAAAGAGAGACCAGGGAATTATTTGACAAGATCACACAATGGAAAAAGCATCAGCATGCAGTCATACTTGTTCTTTGCCTCAGAGTGTTGGCCATTTCACTTGTGGACTATAAAGACTGAAACAGTGGACATCACACCCCTCCTGGATGTGTTGAGGTTGACTTTTTGTGCAGGTCAGGCTCCTTGGCTCAGGAGTGTTGCTATTCCCTCTGAAGTTCCACAATGAGACAAAAAAGTAGCGAGCAGTCCTTTGCAATCCCTGCTGGCTTGTTAAATGAGGATAGCAGAGCAAAGGCAACACTCTGGAATATAAGACAAATCCAGAAGCCTGTGTCTATGGTAAAAGCCCTACTAAACCCCAAATGATGAGAGAAACTATGCTTAAAAATATCAGAGGAAAGGTTCAGAAACCAGACAATGTGTGCATTTGTTGCTGCTACAAATATCTCCTCAAATATTCCACACTTGTATGTTATTATTTCATCATTTTATGCTGGTCCAGGAGACTCTGCCAGGGTGGCAGCACCTAGGTGTCTTTGTTTTCTACTGCCCAGAACAAACTCTCATTTCCTTCTAAAATAGAGCTAAGTCTCAGCTGTGGCACAACAGGTCCCTTTAAAATAGTCCTATAAAAGGACTTTTACAAATCATGGGAAGAAATATATTTATTTTCTGTAAATAAACTAGCAAAACAGCATAGCCATATACTGGAGAAATGCTGGTAAGAGGAATAAAAGATTTAAGTTTATTCTAATCCAGGACTTCTTTAGGGACAAGCTTATAAATTGTTTTAACAGATCCATACTTCTAAATTATTGCCAGCTTTATTGTTCTTGGTTACTTGGCCCAAAAGCAATAAACTATGTCTTTGGGATGGGGGGAGTGTCTGGAGGCTGACTGCTCAAGCAAGACCTCATGTTTGCTAAAATTCTTCACAAGGGTCCTTCTAAAACACATTAATATAAGATTTGAACTAATAATACTAATTGAGAGGATCTCTTTGTTTGGGGCCCATCAGTGTTTCTCCACTGTCCACTAATCTGTCTGCTGTGGGACAGCTGCTTAATCAGTCTTTGTGGAGTGAATGACTGAAAGAAAACTTTCTCTAGTAAACTTGATTAAATAGAGTTTCAGGATTAATTCATGTTTAATTCAGTCTCTCAATAAGCAGTTCGCAAACAACTTTAGACCCAATTCAAACTTTTCACTTTAAAAAATAATGGAGATTTTGATGCTCTGAATGTTGTGATGCCGGATACTTATTCTCTAGTGGACAGGCAACAACATGGTCCTGAGGACCTTGGGAATGTTCTTCCAGGGAGCTAGTACACACCCAGCACTGTACAAAGGAAGAGCCATTCACAATGTTGGTGAAGAGTTTATACTTTAGGTGACATCAGAGCAGGTTTCAGATTTGTTAAAACCCTATTCTCTTGATCCTCAAGTCCAGTTCTTTTCTTTTAGTGTCAGTTGTGATCCAGTTTTGCAATGAGAAATTCCACTTCTAAGAAAATATATATATATATTTATATATAAAATAGAAATAAAGTATATAAAATAAAAATAATATATATTTATTTTTTATAAAAATATTTTATTAAAAATAAATATATATGTGTATATATATATATATATATATATATATATATACATATATCACAACTCTCTCCTGCTCTTTCTCTTACTTGGGCCATAAATACAGAACCAGTTTGGCATTTTGTTCTGCTCTAAACAGCACACTTTCCATTAGCTCCCTGTGTTGCTTTCCTAACCATCCCCCATCCCTGTCACTTCCCAGACCACATTCTCCATGTCAGGTCTTACTCCAGCTCAAAACTCAGTCAACAGGCATCTAATGAGAATCTGATCATATGTGCAATAATTTGCATTGCTCACCTTCCTTCCTATTCACACATCTGAGTTTGGGCAAGTAAAACCAGGAAGTTTATAAAAGGCTGGGAACCCCTAGTCTGCCCCTTCAGCTAAAACAAATATGCTGTATTTCTAAGATTAGGTTTTGTTACCTCTTGGAAGAAAAGCAAGAAGTTAAGTGAGTCATTTCTGCCAATTAGTAGTCACCTGCCTTACTTTTTAAATCCAGATGTAGAGGGTCAATATGGTACCCAGTACATTCTTCTTCTCAAAGAAAAGAAATTTAACATATTTTCTTAGTTGGATTTAAGATATATATTTAAATTTAAGTTCTGGTAAAAAGAGAAAAGATACTTTGCCTATTATCCAAGTGTTTTACATCAAATGGAAGTTGAGGAAGCTGGTCTTTGTTTAGTTAATATGTATTACCTGTTTCTCCCAGGAATGTGGAAAACTGGCTGCACCATAACAATATAAAAGTTTCAAATTTGACAGTTTGTTTCTTTAAGTATTTAGTAATGAATATATATAGGAATTGTCAATCCATAAAAAAGAATAATTGTATAAATATTTAAAAATAGATAGGTAGCTTCTAGGAAGCAGAGTTAAAAATAACACGGAGTAGAGTCAAAAATAACATGGAGTTGTACTTATTTCCGTTTAAGAAACATGAGCAAGATATAACTCATTTACAAAACCCCTACTTTTATTCTAACAGCACAAAGAACACAAAAAGGGTGAAAGAAGATTGTTTCTACCTTTTTCTAGAGACCACAGGGAATATACACATGCGAAGAATGAAAATCTTAAGGAATGATACATGGAAAGTTTGGTATAAAAACAATTCAAGATCTTTAACCTAGGACTGGTCCCCACTAGAACTAGACTCAAAAATAGATTCATTCTCTACATGTGAAAAAGAAAAAATTGTTTAGCACTTTAATCTTCTGTAAATATTCTAAAAATAGAGGCTAAAGTTGAAATAATCCTCACTAAAATGCCTGAGATTTATTCATTTTATTTAAATGTGTAATTCTATATTATAGGCCTTCTGGGAATATAATAAGACTATGAAGGATTTTCTGGGCTTCCCTGCTAGCTCAGCTGGTAAGGAATCCACCTGTATTTTTCTAGAATGGAGCTGCAGGAGTTGCTTGTATATTTTTGAGATTAATTGTTTCTCCATTGCTTCATTGACTATTATTTTCTCCCATTCTGAAGGCTGTCTTTTCACCTTGCTTATAGTTTCCTTTGTTGTGCAGAAGCTTTTAATTTTAATTAGGTCCCATTTGTTTATTCGTGTTTTTATTTCCGATATTCTGGGAGGTGGATCATGGAGTATCCCGCTTTGGTTTATGTTAGAGAGTGTTTTGCCTATGTTGTCCTCTAGGAGTTTTATAGTTTCTGGTCTTATGCTTAGATCTTTGATCCACTTTGAGTTTATCTTTGTGTATGGTGTTAGAAAGTGTTCTAGTATCATTCTTTTACAAGTGGCTGTCCAGTTTTCCCAGCACCACTTGTTAAAGAGGTTGTCTTTTCTCCATTGTATATTCTTGCTTCCTTTGTCAAAGATAAGGTGTCCATAGATGCGTGGATTTACCTCTGGGCTATCTATTTTGTTCCATTGATCTATATTTCTGTCTTTGTGCCAGTACCATACTGTCTTAATGACTGTGGATTTGTAGTATAGCCTAAAGTCAGGCAGGTTGATTCCTCCAGTTCCATTCTTCTTTAGAAAAATAAACGACCCAATCAAAAAGTGGGCCAAAAAACTTAACAGACATTTCTCCAAAGAAGACATAAAAATGGCTAACAAACACATGAAAAGATGCTCAACATCACTCATTATCAGAGAAATGCAAATCAAAACCACAATGAGGTATCACTTTATACCAGTCAGAATGGCTGTAATCCAAAAATCTACAAGCAATAAATGCTGGAGAGGATGTGGAGAAAAGGGAACTCTCTTACATTGTTGGTGGGAATGCAAACTAGTACAGCCACTATGGAAAACAGTGTGGAGGTTCCTTAAAAAACTGCAAATAGTCCTGCCATATGACCCAGCAATCCCACTGCTGGGCATATACACCAAGGAAACCAGAATTGAAAGAGCCACGTGAACCCCATTTTCATCGCTGGATTGTTTACAATAGCCAGGACATGGAAGCAACCTAGATGCCCATCAACTGACGAATGGATAAGAAAGCTGTGGTACATATACACAATGGAATATTACTCAGCATTAAAAAAAAATTCATTTGAATCAGTTCTACTCAGATGGACGAAACTGGAGCCCATTATCCAGAGTGAAGTAAGCCAGAAGCAAAAACACCAATACAGTATATTAATGCATATATATGGAATTTAGAAAGACGGTAACAAGAACCCAACATGCGAGACAGCAAAAGGAACACAGATGTATAGAACAGACTCTTGGACTCTGTGGATGAAGGTAAGGGTGGGATGATATGGGAGAATGGCATTGAAACATGTTAATTATCATATGTCTAATCAATCGCCAGCCCAGGATTGATGCTCGGGGTTAGTGCAGCGAGATTTCCCGGGGGGAGGGAGGAGGGAGGGAGGAAGGAGGGGGATTCTGGAGGGGGAGCATATGTAAACCCATGGTGATATCATGTCATTGTATGGCAAAACTAATTAAAAAAAAAAAGAATCCACCTGTAATGCAGGAGACCCCAGTTCAATTCCTGGTTCAGGCAGTTCTCCTAGAGAAGGGACAGGCTACTCACTCTAGTATTCTTGGGCTTCCCTGGTGGCACAGATGGTAAAGAATCCGCCTGCAATGAGGGAGACCTGGGTTCAGTCCCTGTGTTGGGAAGATCCCATGGAGAAGGGCATGACAACCTCCTCCAATATTCTTGCCTGAAGAATCCCCAAGGACAAAGGAGCCTGGCAGGCTACAGTCCATGGGGTCTCAAAGAGTTGGACACGGCTGAGCAACTAAGCACAGCATATGAAGGATTTATTAAAGCAAATGGTGGCTCGCTGCATGCGTGTGTGTGTCCTCAGTCATTTCCGACTCTTTGCAACCCTATGGACTATAGCCCACCAAGCCGCTCTGTCCATGAAATTTTCCAGGCATTAATACTGGAACAAGTTGCCATTTCCTCCTCCAGGGGATCTTTCCAACCTAGGGATTGAATCCATGTCTCTTGCATCTCCTGCATTGGCAGGTGGATTCTTTACCACTTCACCACCTGGGAAGTTCTAAGCTAACTGTTTAGCCTACTATGAAAGTCCAAGGAATCTATGACCTTGGTCTTCTGTCATCAGTTCTCCCACAAGAAACTGTACCTTTATGCCACCCTAAAAGACGATGAAGTGATTCCTGATGTATCTTTTTACCTCTGACTCAAGTGTAAGGGTTCTGAAATGAAACATAGGTAACTCTGAATCATTAATTTTTGGGTGTCCTCCTCCATTTTTGTGAGAATATATTAACAACAAAAGAATTGAAAATTATAAATATGATTCAGTTTCAATGGCAATTTATCACTTTAAATCCTTTGGGGAAAAAATAGTAGTGTAAGTAAATAAATTACCCAAAGCATCTGTCAAGGTTCTAGTGTGATATAACTGCATGCACATAAAAAATGGATAAAGTTAGTTCTCCACACCGGTTGCTGACTAAATTTTCTAGTGCTCCTTGAGTATCTAGGTAAGAATGTAAGTGTGGACCATGATGGTGTACCAGCTCTCATCCATAATACTTTGAGTGTTTAAGGTAAACTTCTTTCTCCACAATGGAAAATTAAGTGGTATGAATATGTAAGTGGGTGTGCATGAGTGTATATGTGTGTTTGTCCATGAGAAAGAAGGATGTTATTTTTATACCAAATAATTTCATAAAATTAGAAGGCTAATACTGAGGTCTCTGAGGGAGGAAATATCTGCATTATCTACAAAATGTCAACGATGGTAGAGAGGAAGACTAGTGCTCCCCAAAGATGTCCACGTACTAATCCTTGAAACTTGGGAACATCTTGGCTATGTAGAAAAGGGGCTCTGCAGATATGATAAAATTAAAAATCTCAAGGTAAAACGATTATGCAGGATTATATGGATTCAGTTCAGTTCAGTTTAGTCACTCAGTCGTGCTCAACTCTTTGTGACCCCATGAATCACAGCACACCAGGCTTCCCTGTCCTTCCAGCCATCTCATCTCTGCCATCCCCTTCTCCTCCTGCCCCCAATCTTTCCCAGCATGAGGGTCTTTTCCAATGAGTCAACTCTTTGCATCAGGTGGCCAAAGTATTGGAATTTCAGCTTCAACATCAGTCCTTCCAATGAATACCCAGGACTGATCTCCTTTAGGATGGATTGGTTGGATCTCTTTGCAGTCCAAGAGACTCTCCAGAGTCTTCTCCAACACCACAGTTCAAAAGCATCAATTCTTTGGCGCTCAGCTTTCTTCACCGTCCAGCACTCACATCTTTACATGACTACTGGAAAAACCATAGCCTTGACTAGATGGACCTTTTTTTAGCAAAGTAATGTCTCTGCTTTTCAATATGCTATCTAGGTTGGTCATAACTTTCCTTCCAAGGAGTAAGTGTCATTTAATTATATGGCTGCAATCACCACCTGCAGTGATTTTGGAGCCCCCAAAAAATAAAGTCTGACACTCTTTCCACTGTTTCCCCATCTATTTGCCATGAAGTGATGGGACCGGATGCCATGATCTTAGTTTTCTGAATGTTGAGCTTTAAGCCAACATTTTCACTCTCCTCTTTTACTTTTATCAAGAGGCTTTTTAGTTCCTTTTCACTTTCTGCCATCTGCATATCTGAGGTTATTGATATTTCTCCCAGCAATCTTGATTTCAGCTTGTGCTTCTTCCAGCCCAGCGTTTCTCATGATGTACTCTGAATATAAGTTAAATAAGCATGGTGGCATTATATAGCCTTGACGTACTCCTTTTCCTATTTGAAAAAGAAATGCAAAAAAGCAAAATGGCTGTCTGAGGAGGCCTTACAAATAGCTGTGAGAAGAAGAGAAGTGAAAAGCAAAGGAGAAGAGGAAAGATATTCCCATTTGAATGCAGAGTTTCAAAGAATAGCAAGGAGAGATAAGAAAGCCTTCCACAGTGATCAATGCGAAGAAATAGAGGAAAATAATAGAATGGGAAAGATCTCTTCAAGAAAATTAGAGATACCAAGGGAACATTTTATGCAAAGATGGGCTCGATAAAGGACAGGAATAGTATGGACCTAACAGAAGCAGAAGAGATTAAGAAGAGGTGGCAAGAATACACAGAAGAACTGTACAAAAAAGATCTTCACGACCCAGATAATCACGATGGTGTGATCACTCACCTAGAGCCAGACAACCTGGAATGTGAAAGCCTCACTACAAACAAAGCTAGTGGAGGTGATGGAATTCCAGTTGAGCTATTTCAAATCCTGAAAGATGATATTGTGAAAGTGTTGCAGTCAATATGCCAGCAATTTTGGAAAACTCAGCAATGACCACAGGACTGGAAAAGGTCAGTTTTCATTCCAGTCCCAAAGAAAGGCAATGCCAAAGAATGCCCGAACTAATGCACAACTGCACTCATCTCACATGCTAGTAAAGTAATGCTCAAAATTTTCAAAGCCAGGCCTCAGCAATATGTGAACCGTTAACTTCCAGATGTTCAAGCTGGTTTTAGAAAAGGCAGAGGAACCAGAGATCAAATTGCCAACATCCACTGGATTATCAAAAAAACAAGAGAGTTCCAGAAAAACATCTATTTCTGCTTTATTGACTACACCAAAGCCTTTGACTGTGTGGATCACTATAAACTGTGGAAAATTCTTAAAGAGATGGGAATACCAGATCATCTGATCTGTCTCTTGAGAGACCTGTGTGCAGGTCAGGAAGCAACAGTTAGAAGACATGGAACAACTGACTTGTTCCAAATAGGAAAAGGAGTATGTCAAGGATTATCTTGGTGGGCCCAATTTAATCATAAGTGTTCCTGTAAGATACTTCCCAGGTGTCTTGGTGGTAAAGAATCCCCCTGCAATGCAGGAGATGCAGGACATGTGGGCTCTATCCCTTGGTTAGGAAGATCCCTTGGAGGAGGAAATGGAAACCCACTCCAGTATTCTTGCCTGAAAAGTCCCATGAATAGAGGAGCCTGGAGGGCTACAGTCTATGGGGTCACAAAGAGTCAGACACGACTAAAGTGACTGAGTATCTACACACATCCTTGTAAGAGGGATCTGGGAGGCTCGAAGGAAGAGAACAAGACATAACCATGGAAACAATTTTTGAAAGATATTTGAAGATGCTCCATGTTGACTTCAAAGATGAAGAAAACCGTTACGAGCCAAAGATGGCAGATTGTTTCTAGAAGCTAGAAAATGTAAGAAACAGATTTTTTCCTTGGAGTCTCCAGAATGAGCACAGAATTTGAATTTAGACCCTTTTGGAAAGCTGATTTCCAGAGGTCTGCTATGATACATTTGTACTTCTGACCTCAAGAACTGGATACCAGATTGGCTATTAAGTTTGTAGTAATGTGTTGCAGTAGCAATATAAAGCTAAGGCAAATGGGTACTGTATATTGAGCAGGGGTAAAGTCTCTGAAACTAGACTACCTGGGTTTGAATCCCCGTTACTGTGCGTTATTGATCAATTTTATTTTCCTATGTCTCAGCATCTACATTTATAGAATAAGGATAATAATAGTAATTATTTCACAGAGTTGCAGCAAAGGACTAAATGAATTAATATACATGAAGCATTTAAAATATGAGCCTGTTGGTGAGAATGCAAACTAGTACAGCCACTATGGAAAACAGTGTGGAGGTTCCTTAAAAAGCTGCAAATAGTCCTGCCATATGACCCAGCAATCCCACTGCTGGGCATATACACCGAGGAAACAAGAACTGAAAGAGCCACGTGTACCCCAATGTTCATCGCTGCATTGTTTACAATAGCCAGGACATGGAAGCAACCTAGATGCCCATCAACTGACGAATGGATAAGAAAGCTGTGGTACATATACACAATGGAATATTACTCAGCATTAAAAAAAAATTCATTTGAATCAGTTCTACTCAGATGGACGAAACTGGAGCCCATTATCCAGAGTGAAGTAAGCCAGAAGCAAAAACAACAATACAGTATATTAACGCATATATATGGAATTTAGAAAGACGGTAAGGAGAACCCAACATGTGAGACAGCAAAAGGAACGCAGATGTATAGAATAGATTCGTGGACTCTGTGGATGAGGGTAAGGGTGGGATGATATGGGAGAAGGGCATTGAAACAAGTTTATTATCATATGTCTAATCAATCGCCAGCCCAGGATTGATGCTCGGGGCTGGTGCAGCGAGATTTCCCAGGGGGGAGGGAGGAGGGAGGGGGGTTCTGGAGGGGGAGCATATGTAAACCCATGGTGATATCATGACATTGTATGGCAAAAACAATAAAAATAAATAAATAAATAAAAAATAAAATAAAATAAAATATGAGCCTGGAATAAAAACATCACTACATATGTATTACCCCTTATTATAAGGGTGGGAGCAATTGATATATCTGGCAATTCACTGATCCTTTGTGGCTGTTGCCTCTTCAGATGGTTAAAATAAAATTGAAGTGGCTCAGTCGCGTCCAACTCTTTGCCACCCCATGGACTATAGCCTACCATGTTCCTCCATCCATGGGATTTTCCAGGCAAGAATACTGGGGTGGGTTGTCATTTCCTTCTCCAGGAGATCTTCCCAACCCAGGGACTGAGCCCAGGTCTCCTGCATTGTAGTCAGATGCTTTACCATCTGAGCCATCAGGGTGTGTGACTTCAGATGGTGAGTGAATGCCAACTTGATCTGTTGACAAGGTGATTTTCCAACTATAGTGTCTGGAAATATAATGTCTCCTAATCTGTTATTTTTTTGTTTTGTTGAAATGGTTCATGGCCTATTTCTTGCAATAAAGAAGGACAAGGTAATTTCAAATAATCCTCAAGCAAGGGGATTATGGTCAAGATTCCACAATTTATTCAGCAGAGGGACAATGCTATGGAAGGCAGATAACGCTCAAATTTGAAGTCAAAGAGAGGCACAAGGAATGTCAAATCTGAGCACCACTGAACATACCAGATGCATTGACTGATTCAAGGTTGAGGAAGAAAAGTGACAGAGAAATAGCAGAACATGGTAAAGACCACTAATACTGGAAAATCTGTACAAATTTACTCAAACTATGCTTTGCGGTTATGGAATTTCTCTAATCTGCTTTTAGTCCAGAAACCCAAAATTCTATCTCCAACATTCAACTGGCCATCTCTACATATCTCTTTCTTATATTCCTTATCTTGCTTGATTAATTATACTAACATTCCATTCAGAAATTGGGAGCTATCATCAATCTCTCTCTCATAACTAATGTCTAATTTTCTAAATCCCATCAATTATACATGCCAAGTAAATCTGAGCTGTCTTCTGCCTCCACTCCTACAGTTTAAACCATAATAATTTCTCATCAGCTTCCTAACAGATCCGTCTGCCTTTCAAAGAATCCTACACACTCCACTTGAATTAATTTTGTACAGATCAGATTGGTTCATGCCATGCCTCTATTTAAAATATTTTCATAGATCCTTGTCAACTATAGAACTAAACCAACACTTCTTCACAGGGACTTGAACATTCCAGCTGTGTCTGTTTTTCCATCCTCAGGGCTCTCTGCTTACTAATTTCTAGGTGACTGTGTTCCATGTGTTACCTCTTGATCTTACTCAGACACACAGTTCTCCCTTTTCCTTTCTCAGTGTTGTGTGTAGTTTCCCTTTCCCTAAATGCCCTTCATCCATTATTCGTCTGGCATGTTCCTACTCATCTTTCCAACTTTGCTCTAATGTTGCTGCCTTTGCCAACAGTGCACAGTCTTCCTTTACTGGTGGCTCAGATGGTAAAGAATCTGCCTGCCATGCAGGAGACCTGGGTTTGATCCCTGGGTTGGGAAGATCCTCGGGAGAAGGGAATGGCTACCCACTCCCATATTTCTGTCTGGACAGAGGAGCATGGTGGGCAATAGTCATGGAGTTGCAAACAGTCAAACATGACTGAGCAGTAACACATTCACTTTCACCTTCCTTCACTGCAAGGAGTTTGTGTCCTGTGTTGACACAAACAGTAGATGTGAATATCAATCAGTAAGTGTGCAAGAACTCAGTGTATAAGAAATACACTTTACTTTTTTTTTATAACAAAATTAACCTTATTTTGAGCATTCATCTTATTAGTGTAGGATAAAATTGTAAGTCAATTTAGTCCCCTTGTTCCTTTCCCTGGGCTTGGGTTTAAGTTTTGGGAGAATTAAATAATTCCAAGTGCTTAAGAGGTGGTAAACCACATCTTTAACAATTTCATTCCTGCCTTTCTGCCTGGGGTCACTGGACATCAGACTATTAAGCTCAGTACTGAAATTCCTACTCCCATGGCCCATTCTAGTGGGTTTGTTATTTGCTATTAATATGGTGCTTCTATTGGAGAACCCCATGGAGAGAGGAGATTGGTGAGCTACAGTCCATGGGGCTGCACAGAGTTGTGGGGTGCAACTGAAGTGACTTAACCTACATGCCCCTATGACATGTTACAGAAATTGCTGTAATGATATCTATGTTGGGTCCTGATGTCAACCTCTCAAGACCCTACCCATAGACAGAGGGCACCCCAATCAATCTCTCTCCATTCCTCACATCCCTCCTAGCCTCTGTTCTTATACCATCTTCTCCATTTCTTGTCCTTACTGTTGGAAGAGTTGGTGGGAAAGATAATTATTTTTCTTTCATGTATCTTTATATCTTAAATCATCTTCATCCTCCCAGGGCCTTAAATATCTGAAAACCAAGGTCAAGAAGAATCTCAAATAGTCTTTTTTAAAAAGAATTGTTATTGTTTTTGTTGTTGTTGTGGCTGTTGTGGGCATTTTGTTTTTGTTTTGATGCTTTCTTCCTGAAATAAATGAACATGGAAAGATCTATTTACTAGATTCGAGGGGAAGGGAAATAATAAGTCCAGGTGAGAGAAAGAAAAGGAGATATAGTTAATATCTTAATATTATTCTGTCCCACATCACAAACAGGATATGAGGCAGAGAAAAGTGGCAGGATCTAAAACTACTACTTCTACCAATGCTGAAAGTGAAAGTTGCTTAGTCGTGTCTGACTCTTTGTGACCCCTTGGTCTATATAGTTTATTGGATTCTCTAGGCCAGAATATCTGAGTGGGTAACTTTTACCTTCTTCAGGGGATCTTCCCAACCCAGGGATCGAACCTAGGTCTCCCCCATTGCAGGTGGATTCTTTGCCCGCTGAGCCACAAAGGAAGCCCAATGCTGCTAAAGGCCAAATGGTGAGGTGGAAAGAAGTTGGACTTTGGACTTTATATCTTTTCTCTTATCAAGTCTTCCCCTCTCCTTCTGATTTGCCAGTTTCCTCCAAAATCCATGAAAATATGCTTCCAGAAAGGCTCACAGAAAATTCACAACAGTTGATTTTTTCACTTTAATCTTATAAAAATTATAGTAGCTATAGCCATGAGCCAACAAGCTGGTTTTAGAAAAGGCAGAGGAACCAGAGATCAAATTACCAGTATCTGCTGGATCATCGAAAAAGCAAGAGAGTTCCAGAAAAACATCTATTTCTGCTTTATTGTCTATGCCAAAGCCTTTGACTGTGTGGATCACAATAAACTGTGGAAAATTCTGAAAGAGATGGGCATACCACCTGACCTGCTTCTTGAGAAATCTGCATGCAGGTCAGGAAGCAACAGTTAGAACTGGACATGGAACAACATGGTTCCAAATAGGAAAAGGTGTACATCAGGCTGTATATTGTCACCCTACGTACTTAACTTATATGCAGAGTATATCATGAGAAATGCTGAGCTGAAGGAAGCACAAGCTAGAATCGAGATTGCTGGGAGAAATATAAATAACCTCACACACACAGATGACACCACCCTTATGGTAGAAAGTGAAGAACTAAAGAGCCTCTTGATGAAAGTGAAAGAGAAGAGTGAAAAAGTTGGCTTGCAACTCAACATTCAGAAAACTAAGATCATGGCATCTGGTCCCATCACTTCATGGCAAATAGATGGGGAAACAGTGAAAACAGTGGATGAATTTATTTTTCTCAGCTCCAAAATCACTGCAGATGGTGATTGCAGCCATGAAATTAAAAGACGCTTACTCCTTGGAAGGAAAGATAACCAACATAGCATATTAAAAAGCAGAGACATTACTTTATTAACAAAGGTCCATCTAGTCAAGGCTATGGTTTTTCCAGTGGTCATTTATGGATGTGAGAGTTGGACTATAAAGAAAATTGAGCACTGAAGAATTGATGCTTTTGAACTGTGGTGTTGGAGAAGACTCTTGAGAGTCCCTTGGACTGCAAGGAGATCCAACCAGTTCATTCTAAAGGAGATCAGTCCTGGGTGTTCATTGGAAGGACTGATGTTGAAGCTGAAACTCCAATACTTTGGCCACTTGATATGAACAGCTAGCTCACTTGAAAAGACCCTGATGCTGGGAAAGATTGAGAGCAGGAGAAGAGGATAACAGAGGATGAGACAGTTGGATGGTATCACATGGGTTTGGGTGGACTCCGGGAATTGGTGATGGACAGGGAGGCCTGGCGTGCTGCAGTTCATGGGGTCGCAAAGAGTCGGACATGACTGAGTGACTGAACTAAACTGAACATAAGGAGAAGCAGAAGTTATTTAAGGCTAAACAAAGATTCCATTCTGAAGTAAAAATAAAAATTTTTTTTCATTGGTGCTTTAAGAGCCAAAACAAGAAGCTAGCTAAGAAAACAGAGATACATAGGACTACGTCAACTATAAATTTTGTTGTCAGCTGTTAAGGAATCAGAAAACATAACTGCTAGTAACGCTTTCTTTGACTAACTTATTAGCCAGTTGTGCCAGGGGTCGCTTTGGGTTTAGTTGTTCATCATAATTTCTAAGAATAATTTTGTGGGTCTTTAATTGCCAAGCACCAAGTGCCAGGCTTGATTTAAATTGTTACAAAAGATAATATCATTTTTTTATTATTACTGTATGAGTGTTTATGCATATTCTTTTTTTCAACCACCTTATACAATGAAATATGTTAAATATATTGAAACATTAATTTTTAACTACATTGGGAATATTAAACTGAAAATTATCAACTTTCATATAAAACAATGTGCCTAGAGATATGATTGTAGTTAATGTGCAAGCTTAGAAAAGGTGTCATTTTCATAGAAAAGAAACCAAATATTATTAACATCCATATATATATTTTAATCCCTTGTTAAAGTTCCTAAATATTAAATGTTTTAAATGGACAAATTTTATATAATACACATCAATGAAACACATCATTCAAAGGTTTTAAATTGTTATTGCCAAATTTAGAGGCCAAGGGCAACCTTTCGGTTCATTCATAAGGCCAAGAACAAAACCTTGAAATGGACCCAAACCATTTGAGGGTTTAAATATCCTTGTTTTTCCAGCTGTGCATTCTAGAAGAGTCTACAGATAACTAACAGTTTACATTTTACAGATTTCACTGAAAGAGTAAAAAATTGTTTTTCCTGAGAGAAAACTACTCTGGGTAAATATAAATGTAAATGAAACCAGAAGGTGCACTCCATTGTTTAGCTTAAGGGAAAATTTTTATCTTTTTACAAATTTATATTTTATTCTCCTCTGATTTTGACTTGAATGGCTTCCAATTCCATTTGCCTTCTTTGTTTAGGCTTCATGATTTCCTTCCCTTAACCCTTCACTAAGGTAATTGCATCTATTGAAAATTTTCAGAACCTGTGTCTTAGATGAAATATTCTCTTCCTTTTGTCCATCACTTCTCTGCCAAAAAGTGCTTAATTCAAAAGAAGGAAATATATTCTAATTCTCATATAGCTTCCATACTTAACAAAAGGATCAGCTCACTCTACCTGCCCCCTTAAATAGAGGAATTCAAATCATTTTATCAAACAAATTATGAATATGTTCCATTTCACTTGGAAGGCTAGTTATCTGCAGTAAAAATAGTTTGATTTATTACTGGTAGCTTTCCTTTTATTGTTTGAGATTGGCCACCAGGCAAAAATTAATCCTATTTGTCACAGGGTGATGTAAAGCTATGAAAATATAGGCAAAATTCCAGGACTTTTACTTAGCATAATTTCCAAAATTGTAAAAGTCCATTACGTGGAAGAAAATAAAACACACATAAACAAGTACTTTTTTTCAGTTAATTATTTCTGCTGTGCTTGAAAAATATATAAATGAGAATTGAGATTAGTATTTTCATGAGGATGTGTAGAAGCTTCTGGGTGCATCCTTTCAT
Organism: Antilocapra americana; assembly: GCA_007570785.1. Classification (NCBI taxonomy): domain Eukaryota; kingdom Metazoa; phylum Chordata; class Mammalia; order Artiodactyla; family Antilocapridae; genus Antilocapra; species Antilocapra americana. Next base: position 2,042,774 of record ML664165.1, on the reverse strand, counting down.
AAGAGAGCTAATACTGGATTATGAACTGATTTATAAAAAAATTTTTTTCAGGAGAAAGTCCAAGAAGAAAATATTTTATTGACTTACATGTGTGTACCTGTATGATTTATATGTACATGCAGAAAGATAGAGTTGCATCTGGTTATTCTGTGATACAATATTTTGTCCACTAGATGGGTCTCACTTTCATATTTTTAAAAATAAGACAATTTTTTATGCATTCGTTTTGGTTGACTTCACAGAGCTGCCTGTTGAGTTGAAAAACAATACCAAGCCAGTTCTCTTCAAAAGTGCTCTTCTTGAATTACAACAAATTTTTTTTTTTGGACCATTTTATTTTTTTATTTTTCTTTTTTTATTAGTTTTGCCAAACAATGACATGATGTCACCATGGGTTTACATATGCTCCCCCTCCAGAACCCCCCTCCCTCCTCCCTCCCCCTGGGAAATCTCCTTGCACCAGTCCCAAGCATCAATCCTGGGCCGGCTATTGATTAGACATATGATAGTTAACATGTTTCAATGCCATTCTCCCATATCATCCCAGCCTTTCCCTCTTCCACAGAGGCCACGAGTCTATCCTATACATCTGCGTTCCTTTTGCTGTCTCGCATGTTGGGTTCTCCTTACCATCTATCTAAATTCCATATATATGCGTTAATATACTGTATTGTTATTTTTGCTCCTGGCTTACTTCACTCTGGATAATGCGCTCCAGTTTCATCCATCTGAGTAGAACTGATTCAAATGAATTTTTCCTTAATGCTGAGTAATATTCCATTGTGTATATGTACCACAGCTTTCTTATCCATTCGTCAGTTGATGGGCATCTAGGTTGCTTCCATGTCCTGGCTATTGTAAACAATCCAGCGATGAACATTGGGGTACACGTATCTCTTTCAATTCTTGTTTCCTCGGAGTATATGCCCAGCAGTGGGATTGCTGGGTCATATGGCAGGTCTATTTGCAGTTTTTTAAGGAACCTCCACACTGTTTTCCATAGTGGCTGTACTAGTTTGCAATCCCACCAACAGTGTAAGAGAGTTCCCTTTTCTCCACATCCTCTCCAGCATTTATTACTTGTAGATTTTTGGATTGCAGCCATTCTGACTGGTGTAAAGTGATATCTCATTGTGGTTTTGATTTGCATTTCTCTGATAATGAGTGATGTTGAGCATCTTTTCATGTGTTTGTTAGCCATTTTTATGTCTTCTTTGGAGAAATGCCTGTTAAGTTCTTTGGCCCATTTTTTAATTGGGTCATTTATTTTCCTAGAATGGAGCTGCAGGAGTTGCTTGTATATTTTTGAGATTAATTGTTTGTCTGTTGCCTCATTGGCTATTATTTTCTCCCATTCTGAAGGCTGTCTTTTCACCTTGCTTATAGTTTCCTTTGCTGTGCAGAAGCTTTTAATTTTAATTAGGTCCCATTTGTTTATTCGTGCTTTTATTTCCAGTATTCTGGGAGGTGGGTCATGGAGTATCCCGCTTTGGTTTATGTCAGAGAGTGTTTTCCCAATGTTATCCTCTAGGAGTTTTATAGTTTCTGGTCTTATGCTTAGATCTTTGATCCATTTTGAGTTTATCTTTGTGTATGGTGCTAGAAAGTGTTCTAGTTTCATTCTTTTACAAGTGGCTGTCCAGTTTTCCCAGCACCACTTGTTAAAGAGGTTATCTTTTCTCCATTGTATATTCTTGCCTCCTTTGTCAAAGATAAGGTGTCCATAGATGCGTGGATTTACCTCTGGGCTATCTATTTTGTTCCATTGATCTATATTTCTGTCTTTGTGCCAGTACCATACTGTCTTAATGACTGTGGATTTGTAGTATAGCTTAAAGTCAGGTACGTTGATTCCTCCAGTTCCATTCTTCTTTCTCAAGATTGCTTTGGCTATACGAGGTTTTTTGTATTTCCATACAAATTGTGAACTTATTTGTTCTAATTCTCTGAAAAAGACCTCTGGTAGCTTGATAGGAATTGCATTGAATCTATAGATTGCTTTGGGTAGTATACTCATTTTCACTATATTGATTCTTCCAATCCACGAACACGGCACATTTCTCCATCTGTTTGTGTCCTCCTTGATTTCTTTCATCAGTGTTTTATAGTTTTCTATATACAAGTCTTTTGTTTCTTTAGGTAGAAATACTCCTAAGTATTTTATTCTTTTTGTTTCGATGGTGAATGGAATTGTTTCCATAATTTCTCTTTCTGTTTTCTCATTGTTAGTGTATAGAAATGCCAGGGATTTCTGTGTGTTAATTCTGTATCCTGAAACTTTGCTATATTCACTGATTAGCTCTAGTAATTTTCTAGAAGAATCTTTAGGGTTTTCAATATAGAGGATCATGTCATCTGCAAACAGAGAGAGTTTTACTTCTTCTTTTCCAATCTGGATTCCTTTGATTTCTTTATCTGCTCTGATTGCTGTGGCCAAGACTTCCAAAACTATGTTGAAAAGTAGTGGTGAGAGTGGGCACCCTTGTCTTGTTCCTGACTTCAAGGGGTATGATTTCAGTTTTTCACCATTGAGGATAATGTTTGCTGTGGGTTTGTCATATATAGCTTTTATTATGTTGAGGAATGTTCCTTCTATTCCTGCTTTTTGGAGGGTTTTTATCATAAATGGATGTTGAATTTTGTCAAAGGCTTTCTCTGCATCTATTGAGATAATCATGTGATTTTTATTTTTCAATTTGTTAATGTGGTGTATTACATTGATTGATTTGCGAATATTGAAGAATCCTTGCATCCCTGGGATAAAGCTTATTTGATCATGATGTATGATTTTTTTAATGTGTTGTTGGATTCTATTTGCTAGAATTTTGTTAAGGATTTTTTCATCTAAGTTCATCGGTGATATTGGCCTGTAGTTTTCTTTTTTTGTGGCATCTTTGTCGGGTTTTGGAATTAGGGTGATGGTGGCCTCATAGAATGAGTTTGGAAGTTTACCTTCCTCTGCAATTTTCTGGAAGAGTTTGAGTAGAATAGGTGATAGGTCTTCTGTAAATTTTTGGTAGAATTCAGCTGTGAAGCCATCTGGTCCTGGGCTTTTGTGTTTTGGAAGATTTCTGATTACGGTTTCAATTTCCGTGCTTGTGATGAGTCTATTAAGATTATCTATCTCTTCCTGGTTTAGTCTTGGAAAGTTGTACTTTTCTAGGAATCTGTCCATTTCATCCAGGTTGTCCAGTTTATTTGCATATAGCTGCTGATAATAGTCTCTTATGATCCTTTGTATTTCTGTGTTTTCTGTTGTGATCTCTCCGTTTTCATTTCTAATTCTGTTGATTTGGTTCTTCTCCCTTTGTTTCTTGATGAGTCTGACTAACGGTTTGTCAATTTTATTTATCTTCCCAAAGAACCAGCTTTTGGATTGGTTGATTTTTGCTATGGTCACTTTTGTTTCCTTTGCATTTATTTCTGCCCTGATCTTTAAGATTTCTTTCCTTCTACTAGACCTGGGCTTCTGCATTTCTTCCATTTCTAGTTGCTTTCGGTGTAAAGTAAGGTTATTTATTTGATTTTTTTCTTGTTTCCTGAGGTGAGCTTGAATTGCTATGAACCTTCCCCTTAGCACTGCTTTCACAGTGTCCCATAGGTTTCGGGCTGTTGTGTTTTCATTTTCATTCGTTTCCATGCATAACTGAATTTCATTTTTGATTTCTACTGTGATTTGTTGGTTATTCAGCAGTGTGTTGTTGAGCCTCCATATGTTGGAGGTTTTGAATGGTTTTCTCCTGTAATTGATATCTAATCTCACTGCATTGTGATCAGAAAAGATGCTTGGGATGATTTCTATATTTTTGAATTTACCAAGGCTAGATTTGTGGCCCAGGATGTGATCTATCCTGGAGAAGGTCCCGTGTGTGCTTGAGAAAAAAGTGAAATTCCTTGTTTTGGGGTGGAGTGACCTATAGATATCAATTAGGTCTAGTTGGTCTACTGTATCATTTAAAGTTTGAATTCCCTTGTTACTTTTCTGTTTAGTTGATTTATCCATTGGTGTGAGTGGTGTATTAAAGTCTCCCACTATTATTGTGTTGTTGTTAATTTTCCCTTTCATACTTGTTAGCATTTGCCTTACATATTGTGGTGCTCCTATGTTGGGTGCATAAATATTTATAATTGTTATTTCTTCTTCTTGGATTGATCCTTTGATCATTATGTAATGTCCATCTTTATCTCTTTTCACTGCCTTTATTTTAAAGTCTACTTTATCTGATATGAGTATTGCCACTCCTGCTTTCTTTTGGTCTTTATTTGCATGAAATATCTTTTTCCAGTCTTTAACTTTCAGTCTATGTGTGTCCCTAGATTTGAGGTGGGTCTCTTGTAGGCAACATATATAGGGGTCTGCTTTCTGTATCCAGTCGGCCAGTCTTTGTCTTTTGGTTGGGGCATTCAGCCCGTTTACATTTAAGGTAATTATTGATAAATATGATCCTGTTGCCATTTCTTCTATTTTATTGTTTTGGGATTGAGATTATATATCCCATCCGTGTTTCCTATCTAGGAAAGATCCTTTAGCATTTGTTGGAGGGCTGGTTTGGTGTTGCTGAATTCTCTCAGTTTCTGCTTGTCTGAAAAACTTTTGAATTCTCCTTCAATTTTGAATGAAATTTTTGCTGGTTACAGTAATCGGGGTTGTAGCTTGTTTTCTTCCATGACTTTAAGAATGCTCTGCCATTCCCTTCTGGCCTGAAGAGTTTCTATTGAGAGATCAGCTGTTATCCTTATGGGATTCCCCTTGTGGGTTATTTTTTGCTTCTCCCTTGCTGCTTTTAATATTTGGTCTTTGTATTTGATATTTGTTAATTTGATTAATATATGTCTTGGGGTGTTCCGCTTGGGGTTGATTCTATTTGGGACCCTCTGTGTTTCTTGGACCTGAGATGTTATTTGCTTTCCCAATTTAGGGAAATTTTCAACCATGATTTCTTCAAGAATTTTTTGATGGTCTTTCTTTTTGTCTTCTTCTTCTGGGATTCCTATGATTCGAATATTGGTGCGTTCAATACTGTCCCAGAGGTCTCTGAGATTGTCCTCATTTCTTTTAATTCTTTTTTCATTATTCCTTTCTGTTTCATTTATTTCTGCCATTCTATCTTCTATCTCACTTATCCTGTCTTCTATTTCTGTTATTCTACTGTTGGTTCCCTCCAGGGTGTTTTTGATCTCATTTATTGCATTATTTATTGTATTTTGACTCTTTTTCATTTCTTCTAAGTCCTTGTTAAAGCTTGCCTGCATCTTCTCAATCCTTGCCTGCAGGTTATTGAACTACAACTCCAACTTATTTTCCAGATTTTGGATCATTTTCACTATCATTATTCGGAATTCTTTGTCAGGTAGACAAGCTATCTCTTCGTCTTTTGTTTGGTCTAGGAGACATTTATCCTGGTCCTTTACTTGCTGGGTATTTCTCTGCCTTTTCATCTTGTTTATCTTGGTGTGTTGTCCCTTTATTGTGGGGGTTCCTCACTATGGGAGGGGTTGGATATGTGTTTTGTCAAAGTTTCCTGTTGGGGTCTTAAGCGGTCCGCCCTGCTTGATTTGGCGACCTCTGCTGGCCCCTTCAGTGTCTATTCAGCGCTCTGGGGTTTGCCCCGCTCGCGGTGCCTGCGCTTTTCCCGCCCCCTCTGCTCAGGCTCTTGGCTGGCAGCGTGCTCTGATGACACAATTGGAGGCTGTGGCTTCTCCCCTCCCCAGGCCCAGCCGCTGGGCTCTTTCTGCTTGCAGCTGGGCGTGTCTTCTCAGATGTGCAGGGACAGACTCTGGCAGCGCACTCTGGTGACGCAGTTGGGGGGCTGCGGCTTCTCCCCTCCCCCAGCCCAGCTGCTCGGTTTTTTCAGTGTGCGGCTGGGGGCGTTTTCTCAGATATGAGAAGCGCCAAATTCTGGTGGCGACTGTCCAGAGTCCCCAGAGGTCTTGGCTAGCACCCAATTCTGCCTGCGGTTTGGGGGCAGAAGCCTCGCCGGGGCGCTCTCCTGCGGGGGCTAGGCCGGTCCGTAGCCTGCAGCCTCCCAGTTCCACCCGGCTGTCTCGCACCGCAGTCCGAGTCCCCGCTCCCCTTTGTTCTATTCGCGAGCCTGGCGGGGGTCTTCCTTGGGAAGGCTACCCAGCGGTCTATCTCCGGTTAGCACCCCCGGTTAGCACCCCCGGTTAGGACCCTCAGTCTGCCCCAGGCGTTCAATCTCAGTCCTCCCCTTAAGCGCGTGGCCCGCCCCTCCCTGAGCAGTCCGCTGGCTCGTGGGGGATGGGGCGCCCAGCCGCCGCTCCGCTGAAGTTTTCGGTTAGAGACGTTCTCTAAGGGGCTTAACTATTTATCGGCTTCTACTCCCGACTTTTATGCTCTCTGAGATTTGCCTCAGATCTCTCAGATCCGCCAGTTCGAAAACCTTTATCTCTTTCGAGGCTCCCCTTCCGAGATGAATCTCAGTCCCTGTCTCTTTGCCTCTTTTTACTTTTTTTTCTTTTCCTTTGCTCCTACCTTCTTTCATCGGCAATGGGCTGTCTTTCCAGATGCCTGAAGACCTCTGCCAGCATTCAGATGTTGTTTTATGGAGTTTGTTCGGTATTTAAATGTTCCTTTGGTGTATTTGTTGGGGAGAGTGTGGACTCCCCATCCTATTCCTCTGCCATCTTAGTTCCTCCCTACAACAATTTTTAAAATACAGTTTTTTAAACTGAGGAAATGTTCCGTTCTTCTAACTGGAGTTAAGGACAAATTAAATAATAACTAAATGTAATGTGGAGCCTGGATCCAATCTTGGAGCAGACATATAAACATTAGTGGAAAAAATAGCAAAATCTGAATGTCTATATATTATTTAATATCTACAACTATTTCAAAATAAAAAAAATTAAAAATTGAATGTAATAAAGTGAAGGACAAATTAGAAAAAATAATGATGAGTAGTACAAAGACTGATTAATGGAAAGCAAAAGGCTTAATAAATGAGATGCTAGAAAATGTTTTGATATTTTAAAATCTTATTGAATATTATTATGTTTCTTATTAATTTGAGGTGTAGACTTAGCAAAAGTCACAACTGTTGGTTTTGTACACCAAAATAGTAGTTATTAATGGAGGAAAAGAAAGTAATATGGGCAAGCATTTATAATATATAATTTTCTAATTTTGGAATATTTCTGTTTTGAATCATCGCTCAGTCATTTAGTGCTGACACCTAATTTTTTTCAGAAAAAAAACCGCAGGAATAATACATTTTCTGAACTTGTGATTACAAGTGACAATAGTTGTATAGAATTTATACACACACACAAATGAGTGCAAATAAAACTGAGGAAATCTAAATATTATCAATGGACAGTAACACTGTCAATATAATGAGTCATGTTAAATTATAGTGCTGCAAAATATAATTGTTGGAGAAAGCTTGGAAAAATATACAAGGGATCTCATATTATTTCATATAATTGAATGAAAATCTGTAATTATCTCAATTCAGAAAAAACAGTGAAGGCAAAATAATATACTCTCTAATTTTAAAAGTAAGAGTATGGAAGAGTCATTGTAGCCTGTAAGCAGCCATAGTGAATAAATAAGCAGTGAGTATGGCTGTGTTCTACTGAAATTTTATTTACAGTAACAAATTTAATTATTGTTAATTGCCTGTGTCATTAAATATTACTATTCTCTTGATTTTTCTCAACTATTCAAAAGCGTGATTTCCATTCTTAGCTTGCAGGCCATAAACACATGCAGAATTTGACTCAAGGGCTATAGTTTACTGACTCTGCCAGAGAGACACAGATTTGGCCAAAAATAATGAAAATGTTTACAAGAGTAGACATAGTTGAAGCTAAGTGGTCTCTTTGTTAAGATGGCAGAGAGTATCTTCACAAAATAAAGGAAAGACTGAAACTTGTAATTCAAGGGCTTTTAATTGGAATATTCTATGACTCTTTGATCTTGTGTCCTGAAATGTGGTCATTTAAGGGGTAAAAAGAGATTGATTACTTATTTTTAAATATTTTTTTAAAAATTTGGCTCAAAATATTGACTTTTTTTTTAGTGTTAAAATTTTGTAAAAATCTCTTCTAATAGGCAAACCAGTCTCTGACATAAATTGTGCCAATGTTTTCTTAAGTAGAAATAAAAACAAAAATAAATAAATGGGGCCTAAATAAACTTATAAACTTTCAAACAGCAAAGGGAACCATAAACAAGATGAAAAGACAGGGAGAAAATGAAAGTGAAGGTTGCTCAGTTTTGTCCTAACTTTTGCGACCCCATGGACTGTATAGTCCATGGAATTCTCCAAGCCAGAATACTGGGGTGGGTAGCCTTTCCCTTATCCAGGGAATCTTCCCAACCCAGGGATCAAACCCAAGTCTCCCACATTGCAGGTGGATTCTTTACCAGCTAAGCTATAAGGGAAGCCCTTAGATAGGGAGAAAATATCTGTAAATGAGGCAACTGACAAGGGCTTAATTTTCAAACTATATAAACAATTCATACAGCTCAACAACAACAAAAACAAACATCACTATCCAAAAAATGGGCAGAAGACCCAAACAGACATTTCTCCAAAGAAGACATGCAGATGACCAATAGGCACAGAAGAGATGCTCAGTGTTGCTAAAAGCTATTATAGAAATGCAAATCAAACCTTTAATGAAGCATCATTTCACACCAGTCAGAATGGCTATGATTAAAAAGTCTGCAAATAACAAATGCTGGACAAAATGTGGAGAAAAGGGAACCTTCCTACCCTATTGGTGAGAATATAAGTTGGTACAACCACTGTGGAAAACAATATGGAGGTTCCTCAAAAAATTAAAAATAGAATTATCATATGATGCAGCAATCCCTCTCCTGGGTGTATATCTGGACAAAACTATAATTCAAAAAGATACACACACTTCTATGTTCATAGCAGCACTAGTCACAAGAGCCAAGACATGGAAACAACTACACGTCCATCAACAGATGAACAGATAAAGAAGATATGGCATATATATATATATGGAATACCAGACCATCTTACCTGGCTCCTGAGAAACCTGTATGTGTGTCAAGAAGCAACAGTTAAAACCCTATATGTAACAACTGATTGGTTCAAGATTGAGAAAGGAGTATGACAAGGCTGTCTGCTGACACCCTGTTTGTTTAACCTATGAATTGAGCACATCATGAGAAATGCCAGGGTGGATGAGTTACAAGCTGAAATTAAGATATTACTCTGCCAATAAAGTTCATATGGTCAAGGCTATGGTCTTCCCAGTGGTCACAAATGGCTCTGAGAGCTGGACTGTAAAGAAGGCAGAACACCAAAGAATTGATGCCTTTGAACTGTGGTGCTGGAGAAGATCTTGAACATCCCTTGGACAGCAAGGAGATTAAACAAGTCACTCTTAAGGGAAATCAACCTGAATACTAATTGGAAGGACTGATGCTGAAGCTGAAGCTCCAGTAGTTTGGTCAACTGATGCAAACAGTCGATTCACTGAAAAGTCCCTGATGATGGGAAAGATTGAGGGCAGAAGGAAAAGAGGGCATCAGAGGATTAGACAGCTGGATGGTATCACTGATGCAATGGATATGTTCTTGGGCAAACTTCAGGAGATGGTAAGGGACAGGGAGGCCTGGCATACTGCAGTCTATGGTACTGCAAAGAGTAGGACATGACTGGGAAACTGAACAGCAACGACAATACAATGAAACACTACTTAGCCATAAAAAAGAATGAAGTAATGCCATCTGTAGCAATATGAATGCAACTAGAGATTATCATATTAAGTAAAGCAAGTCAGAAAGAGAAAGACAAATACTGCATGATTACAGGTGAAATCTAAAATATGACACAAATGAACCCATCAATGGAACATAAATAGAATCATGGACATAGAAAACAGAGACATGGAGAAAACCCCCTGGTGGTGTCGAGAGGGAAAGGTTTTGAGGAAGGATGGAAGAGAAGTTGGTGTTGGCAGATGTAGTCATTTATATATGGGACAGATAAGCAGTAAGGTCTTACTATATGACACATTTCAATATCCTACAATAAACCATAATGGAAAAGAACATTAAAAAAAAAGAATGTGTATATATTTATAGCTGAATCACTTTGCTGTACAACAGTAATTAAATCAGCTATACTTCAGCAAAAAATATATAAATAAAAGCTGTCCTCTTGCATCTTTTGAACCTATAAGCTATCTCCAGACCTGAATTTTTCTTTATATCGTGGTCCATATCCAATGTTCAGGAAACTTCTTCAGTTACTTTTCCTAAACTTTGCAGTGGAAGCCACAGTTTTGCAAAGTTTCTGGTATTTATTAAATGTTCAATGATTTATAATTATTACTGCCATAATTATTATTAGTAATTGCCAATTTTGTGCATAAGAAGTCCTAGCCATCAAGTGGAAAACAAAGGAGAACAATTCAGAGGACTCCCATATAAATTCAGCCCATTGGTAAATTACTATATAGATACAGAAATATTTGCCTTTACATTCTCGAAAAGTTTTTTGTTCCTCATTTCCACATACCTGAAATTCAGTTATAACTATTTCATCTGTTTGTTTAAAACTTTGGGCTCTGTGTAAATGCCAGATGCTTGGAGGGACTGCCAGTTTATACTGTGTAAGTAGGGGTTGGTTCAGGTTTTGTGAGGCCTGCAATTCATCTCAGATGTAGGAAGCACACTTATGATTACCAAGGGATGGGATGAGGGATAAATTGGGAGGGTGGGATTGACATTTACACACTACTATATATGAAATAGGTAACTAACAAGAACCTGCAATATAGCACAAGGAACTCTACTCAATATTCTGTAATGACTTATATGGGAAAAGAATCTAAAAAGCAAAGAGTGGACATAAGTATATGTAGAACTGATGTAATTTGTTCTCCTGAAACTAACATAACATTATAAATCAACTACATGTCAATAAAAAAATTTTAACTAATTAGGATTTCCTGATGGTCCAGTTATAAAGACTCAAGGGGTGGGGATGGAGATTTGACCCCTGCCCAGGAAACTAAGATATCACCATTCTTACAGTGCAGTCCAAAAAAAAAAAAAGGGAAAAGAGAAAAAAATCTAATACATGATTATGAATATAAAACAGGAAAATGATTTGGGGTGATGGGACTATGAAACAGAAGGAAACTGAAGATTATACTTTGTGAGTTTGATAGTATTTCACTTTGGGACTCAAAATGAACAAGTCTCAGAGTCTTAAAAAAATGTTTGAAAGAAAAGTAAGATGTTGAGGCTCAGAAAAAATGAATTTCCATGCCTAATGAGATTTGCAACATAATATATTGAGCAGAAAACACTGGTAACTGAGGAGTGGCCAGGGTTATCAATGACTTCATCTATTTCACCATTTATGTTTCCTCTTTTTCTTTTATGACCTCTTCATTACTGGTGCCATGGAGAAAGTTATCCAATTGCCTGTCAACTTAGTATCTCTGGCCCCAACAATAAAACAGGCAAATAAAATCAAATAACTCAATGAAATATGTCTTTAAAAAAGTAATATAAATTGTCAGAAAATAGAGACTATCAGAAGATACGAAATAGTGCTTCAGTTCATGAGACCATCTTCTGAAAATGATGAAATCTTTAGGATCCAGGAAAGAACCAGTAGCCTTGTATTCTCTAAGGCAGTTCTGGCATTCATTGCACTTGTCATTAAGCACACACACCGAAGCATGTAATTAGGGCAACATGCTGAGAGTTGAACTGACGTTACATGAGCATATGTCTTGTCTTTTCCTAAAGGCCTCTGAGCAATGGCTGATCAATTAGCATATCTTTGCCATCACACCAGCACTTTTGACTGAGGTCAATCAGATGTAACTAAATCCTTTAAAACTTAGCTGAATATTAGAACTTGTAGTCAGGAGAGTCACACCTACATTTTGTTTAGCAGAATTTCATCAGTTTCACTGACTTTGAACAAGGACATTTTAATGCAACCCCATGGCTCTGAACATTTGGCTCTCTACTGTATCAAAAGCAAACCTATTATCAGTTGTTGTTGTTTGGTCACTAAGTCTTATTCAACTCTTTGGTGACCCTATAGAGTGCAGCTTGCCAATCTCGTTTGTTCATGGGATTTCCCAGGCAAGAATACTGGAGTAAGTTGCCATTTCCTTCTCCAGGGGATCTTCCTCACCCAGGAATTGAATTTGCATCTTCTGCATTGGCAGGCAGATTCTTTACCACTGAGACACCAGAGAAGCCCTATTTCCTATTAGTTATTTTCAAATAGAACATAGCTACAGTTGTAAGAAAGATATTGAGTCACTTTTCAAAAATAGAAAAGGAAAAAATACATGATTAATTTAAAAAATTAAAGCAGATTCAACAGTAGCTATAAAATGCATCAATTTTACATGCTACAACATTCAATGTTTCTTGAAGCCAGAGAAAAGTGATAGACTAGAAATAGCTACTGAACCAGGAATTGTGCATAATCCATAATATTGGTGAAGTCTTTAAATAGCTGTATTTATTATTGACAAAACCATTAATTGTTTTTAGAATGACTCACATAAAACAACTAAAGAACTATTTGATATGTCTAATATTCCATAGCATATAGTAAACAGGAATCTCAGTCACTGAGTCTATTACAGTGCAAAAAGAGAACTTCCTGTAGAAGAAATGGAATAGCCCTCATCATCAACAAAAGAGTCTGAAATGCAGTACTTGGATGCAATCTCAAAAATGATTGATCTCTGTTCATTTCAAAGGCAAGCCATTCAATATCAGAGTAATCCATGTCTATGCCCCATTCTTTAACATTTCTTTAACAGAAATGTTAAAGAAGCTGAAATTGAATGGTTCTATGAAGATCTACAAGACCTTCTAGCACCGAAAAGATGTCCTTTTCATCATAGGGGACTGGAATGAAAAAGTAGGGCATCAAGAGATACCTGGAGTAACAGGCAAATTTGGCCTTGGAGTACAGAATGAAGCAGGGTAAAGGCTAACAGAGTTTTGCCAAGAGAACACACTGGTCATAACAAATACCCTCTTCCAACAATACAAGAGAAGACCACACATGAACAACACCAGATGGTCAATACTGAAATCAGGTTGATTATATTCTTTTCAGCCAAATATGGAGAAGCTCTATACAATCAGCAGAAACAAGACTATGAGCTGACTGTGGATCAAATCATGAACTGCTTATTGCAAAATTCAGACTTAAATAGAATAAAGTAGGGAAAACCACTAGATCATTCATGTATGACCTAAATCAAACCCCTTATGATTATACAGTGGAAATGAAAAACAGATTCAAATGATTAGATCTGATAGACAGAGTGCCTGAAGAACTAGAGATGGAGGTTTGTGGCATTGTACATGAGGCATTGATCAAGACCATCCCCAAGAATAAGAAACATAAAAGGGCAAAATAGCTGACTGAAGAGGTCTTACAAATAGCTGAGAAAAGAGAAGTGAAGGGCAAAGGAGAAAAGGAAAGATATACCCATGTGTATACAGAGCTCCAATGAATAGCAAGGAGAGCTAAGAAAGCCTTCCTCCATGATCAATGCAAAGAAATATAGGAAAGCAATAGAATGGGAAAGACTAGATATATCTTCAAAAATCTTAGATATATCAAGGGACCATCTCATGCAAAGATGGGCACAATAAAGGACAGAAATGGTATGGACCTAATAAAAGCAGAAGATATTAAGAAGTAGTAAGAATACACAGAAAAACTATACAAAAAAAGATCTTCATGGTCCAGATAATCATGATGGTGTGATCACTCACCTAAAGCCAGACATCCTGGAATGCAAAATCAAGTGGGCCTTAGGAAGTATCACTATGAACAAAGCTAGTAGAGGTGATGGAATTACAGTTGAGCTATTTAAAATCCTAAAAGACGATGCTGTTAAAGTGCTACATTCAATATGCCAGCAAATTTGGAAAACTCAACAATGGCCACAGGACTGGAAAAGTTCAGTTTTCATTTTAGTCCCAAAGAAGGGCAATGCCAAGGAACTTTCACACTACCACACAATTGCTCTCATCTCACAGGCTAGCAAAGTAATGCTCAAAACTCTCTAAGCCAGCCTTTCAACAGTATATGACCTGAGAACTTCCAGATGTTCAACCTGGATTTAGAAAAGGCAGAAGAACCAGAGATCAAATTGCCAACATCCTTTGGATCATGGAAAAATATAAGAGAATTCCAGAAAAACTTCTGTCTTATTGATTATGCCAAAGCCTTTGACTGTGTAGATGACAACAAACTGTGAAAATTCTTCAAGAGATGGGAATACCAGACTAACATACCTGCCTCCTGAGAAATCTGTATGCAAGACAAGAAGTAGCAGTTAGGACCAGACATGGAACAACGGATTGGTTCCAAATTGGAAAGAAGTATGTCAAGGTTGCATATTATCACCCTGTTTATTTAACTTATATACAGAGAATATCAGACAAAATGCCTGGCTAGATGAATCACAAGCTGTAATCAAGATTGCTTAGAGAATTATCAACAACCTCAGATATGCAGATGACACCACCCTTATGGCAGAAAGTGAAGAACTAAAGAGCCTCTTGATGAAAGTGAAAGAGGATAGTTAAAAGTTGGCTTAAAGGTCAACATTCAAAAAATGAAGATCATGGCATATGGTCCCATCACTTCGGCAAATAGATGGGGAAACAATGGAAACAGTAAGAGACTTTATTCTTGGGCTCCATAATTACTTCAGATGATGATTGCAGCCATGAAATTAAAAGACACTTGCTCCTTGGAAGAAAAGCTATGACCAACCTAGATGGCATATTAAAAAGCAGAGACATTACTTTGCCAACAAAGGTCCATCTAGTCAAAGTTATGGTTTTTCCAGTAGTCATGTATGGATGTGAGAGTTCAACTATAAAGAAAGCTGAACGCTGAAGAATTGATGCTTTTGAGAAGACTCTTGAGAGTCCCTTGGATTGCAAGAGGATCAAACCAGTCAATCGTAAAGGAAATCAGTTCTGAATATTCATTGGAAGGACTGATGCTGAAGCTGACTCCTTGGAAAAGACCCTGATGCTGAGAAAGATTGAAGGAAGGAGGAGAAGGGGACGACAGAGGATGAGATGGTTGGATGGCATTGCCAACTCGATGGACATGAATTTGAGCAAGCTCCAGGAGTTGGTGATGGACAGGAAAGTCTGGTGTGCTGCAGTCCACGGGGTCCCAAAGAGCCAGACTGAGTGACTAAACAGAAAACCTGAAGAGGAACATTGAGAGAAACATTGACTTAGAAGATCTGAGGGTTGTACCTTCTCAATATGTGCAAATTCATAAATGCCCCAGGAATTTCCTAGAGATGGAATAAGCTTGATCTCACACGTATGCATCTCACTTATACTTACAATTTTTGGTTTAAAATAGCTTTTTATGGGTTTCTGAATTTATTATAGATTTTGGCCCTTTGTGTTTTTATAATTAATGGACACTAAGTATAAAATTGGCAAGCTTCTATTGTGGCTCAGATGGTAAAGAATCTGCCTGCAATAAAGGAGACTTGGGTTCAGACCCTGGGTTAGAGAGATCCCCTAGAGAAGGGAATGGCTATCCATTCAAATTTACTATTATATGAGGGTTTGTGAAATATTTTTAGATTAAAAAAAAAGATCAGGAAATAATTGAAAGGGACTGAAAATCTTCAAAGGTAGAGTTGATAAATAAATAATAATATCTCCCTCTCCAGAACTCTTTTCTTTTCCTGACTCCCAGGATTCTGGGTAGCAGAATTGAACATTGTAAACCCATAGCAGAAATGCAGTGATGAGACCTATGTATTAATGGACATTGTGTATTTTCTTCCTTTTGTAATATATGTAGAATCACTGTCTTTTACCTTTGCTAATGGAAATCCTTCGATGTATGAATTAAATCTTTGCCTCCTCCCCAAAACAATACATGTGTCTACTCCAAGTCTGACTACTTAAGGTCAGCTTAAAATCCTTTTTAACTGGAATAATCTCTCAGTGGCAACTAGCTCATTTTAATGTTCTTTGATTAAAAACTATTGTGATTTATAGAGTGGAGGTAATAGCTCCATTTAAGATCTTACTGTTATTAACAACAGAGCAGGAAAGCTCTCAAGACAACAGCTTTTCAGCAAGAATGTTATAACATTTTGCAGTAGTACAGCCCATCATCTTTCAAAGAACCCAAGAAAGAATGTGGCACTAATTAGCAGGCTGACAGCATACACCTCTGAATGGACTTCCTGAACCAACTCCATGCATTTCGTTAATTCTGATTTTTTTTAAATCACATCACACATATTTTTACTGCATCATTATTTGGGAAGATTCATTGTATAAAACACTGTCTTACCTAGCAATGTTGTTTAGTTGCTAAGTCATGTCTGACTCTATAGCATTAGAGTATTACAAATGAGAAATGTATTCATTTTAGGACTTCGTGGAAAGAATTTTCTTTGCCTCAATAAATACTTAATATATAACTTAAAATTTTTTAACCTAATTATTTGTTAGCTATTTAATCCTAAAATTCTGGTGGCATCACTCTTTTTAATTGTAAAGCCTTATCATTTTAAAATATTTTTATTTACTTTTGACTATTAAAATACAAATATATTTGAGAGAAAAGTAAAATGACATTTGAGGGAGGAAAGTAAATGTTCTTTGCCTTTTATAAACATTAGATATGTGGCAAGTAATTGAAACTGTTATATTCTAGGAGGTAAAAAAAAAAAGAATCATTGCATTATGCAAACATGCAATAAAGAAGTATTGCTGTATTGAAGCACCAGGGAGATTTGCTTTGAAAATCTATTCTTTAAGTCTGCATTAATTAGTCACTGAAATTGTTATGAGTAATATCCTCACCAACCAGATATTCAGAGTTTTCCACTAAGGCTCATCCTAGAGGATAATGAATTTGAATATAAAAGCAGAATAGATACCCTGCAGCCACTTAGTAGAAACTTCACAGTTTATTGACTAGGAAATCTCAGACCAGAGAGATGAGCTCTCCAAGGTCACACAAAGGCTGTGGCAAATCTGGCCTTTCATTATCACATTGCTGCTGCCTCTACTCTACTACCAACCCTACCCCTTAGCATGGGTTTAAACAAAGATCTAGAAGCTTCTGGGCAATAGTTTTAGCTGGTCTAAATTACAACCCTGTTATAACTTTTTCTCCTTCCAACTATGCTGTAAGCAAAAAATTGTCAGCTCTCCGATTTTTACTGAGTCAAATAAAATTTTGGCCATGCCTCTCTCCTTTTTCCAAGGTTTTATTGTTTGTTATATGCTGTAGTAGTAAAGCCTGATTTGGCAGCAGTCAAGCAGGGACACTGAATAAAAGTTTAGCTCCTTTAACCCTCTGAAACAGCTAAAAGGATGGATAAAAAACATCATCTCTGGGGATGATCTAAATAGAACAGGATGGCAGGTCCTTTCAGACCATTGAGAAGGGTACAATTTACAAGGATAACACTTTGGGGTTGTCTACCTTTGCTACAGAATTCTAATAGACATTGCAGGAGGAAATACAGCAAAGAAAAGAGAGAGTAGGGATTGAGACACCATCCCTGAGACCAGGATGGGATGCGTTAGTCTTGTTCTAAATGCAAAGCAGTAAATCGGTCTTTGCAAGACCAATGTTGATTGAATTGATATTCACTGAAAGTGACCCAAGAGTTTAAAAAGTATCACAACCACAAGGTTGCTAAGCATTCCTCTAATGTACACAAAGAAAGACTAAAGACTTTTAACATAAGCCAAGACTATTCAAATTGAAGGATATCAAATGATCCTGGAAGCAACGTGACCTGAATTCTTCCAGACCCTAATAGGTGTGGGTCCTGCAATTGTTGGCCTACAAATCAAACTGTTATGCAATGGCCTTTCTAAATTCAAAATTAATCCACTTAATTTCTAATCCTATTCTTCAATTTTATTTTGTATTAAAAAGATTAATACACAAATAAAGTTACATAATTGCAAGAGTCTTACATAAAGTAGAAGCTTAATAAATAGTAAGATATTGCAAGTTAAGCAATGTTTGATCTTTTTATTATACCAAAATATGCTTCCATATAATTCTCCAATTAAATTTGTACTTACAGTGTCATATTCAGTACCACACATTAAAATGAACATTTCTCTAGCAAAATGTAAACAAAGCAAACTTATTTGGTTGAATATAAGAAAAAGCAGCTTTTTGTCTATTTTCATTACAAATATTTCATTCAATTATTAGCCATATGTGGTTCTGTATGGGAATGTGTGTATATTTAAAATGAAATCACAGTATAAGCTAAGTGAATCAATTTCCAAAGGGGAAAAACTCAAATGAAAAACTTCCTATTTTAAACCAAACACTCACCATGATCCCTGGATATACCAAGCTTTGAAAAATTATTATTCAAGACTTTAAAATATCTAAAGAGAAAATGAGAAGTCGGAGCTTCCATCTAAACAACTCTTTAATATCACTGAGGCTTCTATCACTCCACTGAACTTATATTAGAAAATCACAGTTTTGTCCAATCTAATGGATCTTCTTAGCGACTCACTTTAAAAACAACTCCCCATTAACTTTCCATGTAGTTGGTTCCTTCTTCATAGAAACTCTTTCTTATCTTGGCTTCAAGGACACTAAATTTTCCTGGCTTTCCTCTCTTCTTTCTTTGGCTACTATTTCACAATTTTTCTGCTTCTTTTTTTTCTCAATATTTAAGTGTAGAAATTTCTTAGGACTTTTTTTTAATACTCTCTTCTGTTCTCACTGTAAAGTCTTATTCCAGGTTAACTTGCAGCCTTCAATGTCACTTTAACATGGAAGGATAGTCCACACCATCTCATCCCACAAGCATTTTGATGGGAGGACAGCATCATAAAACTGAGTAAAAGAGTCAAGAGATTTTTTTTTTGAACTTATAATTTATCAGGTTGAAGAAACAGAACTAAATAACCTTTTATGGAGAAGACAGTAAGATTATACCATTATGATGTGACCGAGATGCACCATTTTTATGACCTTGAGGAACATAAACAACTGGACCTTAGAGAAGAGGCCAGAGGTTTAGAAAGATCAGCTGGAAACTGAAGGCAGGGAGGAGAAGAATGGAGACCATCTGTGTTCATAAACAGTTAGTAGAAAGACAATTCTTTATTTGCTACAATTTCTGGTAATTGGTTCTATATATGTACCATCCCAGATGCTGAAGGAATAATTAATGAGTCACACCAGGCCAATATTGCCAGTAATGTCTCAAGCCTCGATTTTTCTTTAAGTTCCAGACTCTTACACTGAGTCATAACTCAATATATCCATGTCAAATCTCTCGAAGTAATTATGAAAGAGAACTTGTATGCTTTTAATTGTTTTTCTTTTCCTTCTGGTGATATTTATCACACCATTGCCCATGAAGAAACATAAAAATGTAAATTGATGATTCAGTATTTCTCATCATCCATATCAGTTCAGTTCAGTTGCTCAGTCATGTCCGTGTCTTTGCAACCCCGTGGACTGCAGCATGCCAGACTTGTCTGCCCATCAGCAACTCCCAGAGTTTGCTCAAGCTCATGTTTATTGAGTCAGTGATGCCATCCAGCCATCTCATCCTCTGTCATCCCCATCTCCTCCCACCTTCAATCTTGCCCGCCATCAGGGTCTAGGGTGGTTATAGTTTTTCTTCCAAAGAGCAAGCACCTTTCAATTTCATGGCTGCAGTCACCATCTTCAGTGATTTGGGAGCCCAAGAAAATAAAGTTTGTCACTGTTCCCAATGTTTCCCCATTTATTTGCCATGAAGTGATGGGACCCCATGCCATGATTTTTTTTTTAATTTGAATGTTGAGTTTTAAGCCAACTTTTTCACTCTCTTCTTTCACTTTCATCAAGAAGCTCTTTAGTTCCTCTTTGCTTTCTGCCATAACAGTCGTGCCATCTGCGTATCTGGGGTTATTGATATTTCTCCCAGTAATCTTGATTCCAGCTTGTGCTTCATCCAGCCCAGCGTTTTGTATGATGTACTCTGGATGTAAGTTAAATAAGCAAGGTGACAATATACAGCTTTGAAATACTCCTTTCCCAATTTTGAAACAGTCTACATTGCTCCATGTCCAGTTCTAACTGCTGCTTCTTGACCTTCGTATAATCATTCGTGCAGAGCTTAAGGAAAAACATACCTTTGACCCATTAACTCTGGGCTTAAAGGAAACTAGTCTTAAAGATTGTTGTCATAACAACTCAGAGTATAAGAAAAAGCATCTTATGTGACTAAGACAAAAGAATATAGAAAAAAAAATTTTGTTGCTTTCTCCTCCTCGAGAGCCCCAGAGCCCTTTCTCCTCCTTGAGGACCCCAGATTTCTTATCAACCTACCTAAGAATTAACTCTCTCAACTCTGAATCAAGAAATAACATTACTTATTTTGTAGAGGTCAAGAGATAAATGCTCAAAGAATAACTAATAAAATTGAAAATGGCTGGAGATGAGAAATGGGGAGGAAGTTGCCAGGATACCCTGTGTGTGTGTGTTTGGGAGTATGTGGGTATATTGCAACTCTTATACATAGAACTATTTGAATGTTTAATTCATGTAGCATTCATGTATGCACATATAACTTTGATAAAAATATAAATTAAAAAAATAGATGTCCAGTGAAATAATGCAGTCAAGAGACCCTGGTGGCCTGGACTAGGATATTGATGGCAGAGGTAGGAGAAAGGGAATGGATTTGAAATCACTGCAGATGGTCACCATGAATTTAAAAGATGCTTGCTCCTTGGAAGAAAAGCTATGACCAGCCTAGACAGCATATTAAAAAGCACAGACATAACTTTGCTGATAAAGGTTCATCTAGTCAAAGCTATGGTTTTACCAGTAGTCATGTTTGGATGTGAGAGTTGGACCATAAACAAAGCTGAGTGCTGAAGAATTGATGCTTTTGAACCGTGGCGTTAGCGTCCTTGTTCAGCAAGGCAATCAAACCAGTCAATCCTAAAGGAAATCAATCCTGAATATGCATTGGAAGGACTGATGCTGAAGTTGAAATCAATACATTGGCCACCTGATGCAAATAAATGGCTCGTTAGTAAAGACCCTGATGCTGGGAAAGACTGAAGGCAGGAGGAAAAAAGGGATGACAGAGGATGATATGGTTGGATGACATCACCGATTCAATGGACATGAGTTTGAGCGAGCTCTGAGAGATGCTCACACAAGGAAGCCTGGTGTGCTGCAGTCCATGGGGTTGCAAAGAGTCGGACATGGCTGAGTGACTGAACTGAATGATTATATAATAACGATGTATCTTGCTTGCAGACATGTGTGGGAATGGGTCTGGTAAGATCTTTCTATTGTTAGTTCCAATCTTGTTAATTTAAGATGTATGCTGAGGGAGTGGGTCTGGTAAAAATATACAAGGTCTTGATAACACTAGCAAGGGAGGCACTCTCCATACCCCTTCTGATGTCTGTGTCAGAAGTTTTCTCTCTTTTTCACTGTAATAACTTCTGCCACATTAAAGCTCAAGTGATTAAGCCTGGTCCCCCTGGGTAGGGAAGATCTTCTAGGTCAGGAAGATCCCCTGGAGAAGGAAATGACCATTCACTCCAGTACTCTTGCCTGGAAAATTCCATGGACTGAGGAGCCTGGTAGGTTACAGTCCATGGGGTCACAAAGAGTCAGACACATCTGAGCTACTTTACTTTCACTTTCTGTTCCCCGAAGCTAAATCTTCTTCCTTAGAGATCACAAATCTGACATGGTTCATCATAAGCTATCAGAGTAGAGCTTTAATTTCTTGTACAGCATTTCATATACCTGGAGTCTGTAATTACCTAGTTTTTTACTTGCTTATTTTTCCACTTATCCCAAACTCATTGCACGGTGTTACCTATATCTAAAGTTCCACGTAGGAGATATTCTTTCAGTTTCTGGTTCTTGGATAATTTTCCGGTGACCTGCTCCAGTGTAATTAAGTTGGCTGCTAGGCCTGGTTTTCATCTCCTTTCAAAATTCTCCTAGAGATTCCTTTTAGCTTTCTCTTGTGTTTCCTGTTTTCAAGGCTTTCTATGTCTTGCTTCATTCCCTTGTTTTGTTTGAGCAGTAGCCTCCAGAGAAATTCTGACTAGGAGTTGAGATATTTCAAGTGTATTTTTTGCTCTTTTTTAGCAATCCATTGATAATGGGGATACTATAGTATTCTAGATTAAAAATAGAATGCCTTCACAATTGGAAGCACTGTGTCATTGTCTTCTGTGCTTCCAGGGTTGTGGTTGAGAACTTCATTTTGAGTCTGGCTTATTGTTTTGATTTTGTTATTTGGGATTTGTTTTGTATTTCTCTCTGGAAGTTTGTAGGTTCTAAATTTTACCCATTTGAAATATCATAATAGGATGTTCTGGGGGCATAGGTAGATTTTGAAGTGGGCAAATTTATGTTCCTCTGTCTTTGGGAACTCTTAAATTCTTTCATTGATGATTTCCTTCTGCTGTTTTTCCTTTTCTTTTTATTTGGGATGTATGTATATTATCTGAATATTAATCTTCTTGGGTTTATCTTCTAATTTTCTAATGTTATCTCTTATTTTTCTATTTTTGCTCTACTATCTGGAATATATTCCCAATTTGTACTTCTGTTTTACTATCTAGACTATATACCCTAAGTTATGTTCCATATCCTTTAGCTTTTTGTTTCTGCTATGGTCCTACTTTTAATATCACAGTAATTTTTTGTATTCTAGATATTTAATGGTATTCTTTAATAGTAATCTGTTCTTGTTTTCTGTTTGTATATCTTTTAATCTCTCAAGTTATTAATCATAGCTTTTATTGTTTTATCTTCACAATATAGTTCTTTCTTCAAACTGTTTTATTTATTTATTTTGGTCTGTATTTTTTCAAGTAATGAAGTATTTCTCAGATGTCTGATAAGTCAACGGTGAGGTAGTGAAAGTGAGTAGTATTTCTGAGTGTGAGTGGGACTTCGTCAATGTGGGTTCAGTAGGGAGATCTGATGGCAGATATGAACCTTTGGGAAAACCATAGTTACTATTATATTATCAAGTTTTACTTCTAGGCCTTGTCAGATTGTCCAAGGACACTTTCTCATCCTCAGTGTTTAGCTTGTAGCAGCCTCCTTAGCAAAATTCTCAAACCCAAGTTGAAGAAAAGGACTGAGAGCTTCAATATCCAATGTGTTTTTGTTAGTTTTACTACTTTCTTTTTAGTACAGACTCTTACTACCTCCAGATCATCACTGAAACTTACATGGTATTTTCCAATATGGAATTCTGTGTTCACTTCTCCAGACACTATAAATTTCCATACTTCTGCTCTTATGGAAGGGGATATGGGATCTAACTGTAGACAGGTTATAACCCATTCACCATAGGGTCTGTCACACAAAACAACTGAAATGACTTAGCATGCACACACCTTTGTTTATCCTCTCCTCCTTTTTCCCTGCTTCCATGAAACCTGGAAAGACTGATTGCTGAGAACTGGGAAACTGGGTAGCACTAATTTGCTTCTTTACTGGGTATCTCTACTGCTGGTTTAGGATTCAGATTTCTCTGTTTTACTTAGAGAAGACTTTCCTTATAGTACAAACCAGTTTTCTCTCTAATTCCTCTGAGTACGAATTGCAATCGCAATTAAACCTATTTGAATGATTACTTGTTTAACCACTGTCTTCCCTGCTAGATTGTAAGGAACAAGACAGCAGTCCGTAGCTGTCTTATTTTCAGCTCTAGTGCAGTGTCTGGTATATTTTCTAGTACATGATAAGTACATAGTGCTAATTTTTTAAGTGAAAGATTAAGAAAATAAGAGAACTGAGATAAACATTACTAAAACACTCAAAACATAGCCTATGACTCACACTTTTAATTATTGCATCAAACTACAAAATGATTTCAAAGTATTACATAATCATATTATGCATGATCTATTAACCTACTTCAAACCTAGAAAAAGCTGCTAGTTTAGCATTAAAATAAATAATAAATTTAATTTTATTATGTTATATGGCTTCAAGAGTGATCAATAATAGAAAGATAACAGAAAGATATTAATATATATACATATCAGGATATATATATATATATATATTATGAGGATAGGTTTGGAATGAAGGGGAAAGATTTTTATAGAGGATTTTCTCTTTGGAAAATGATGAAGTGAATAATAACATTATACTTAAGGTGTCTGATTTTAATCTCAACTCTATTTCTAACTTGCTATAAGGCTATGGGTTAAGCTACTTACTTTGTCCATTGATTAAGAAGAAATATTAAAATTCACTATCATAGAAGCTCATTTCTATGCTTAAATTCTATTTCCATACTATTACAAAACAAAAGGAAATGGCAAATTGATAGAGATGGCTTCTTCTTCCAGAATTGATATTTAAGATCAAATGGTTTTGACTCCCCCACTAACAAAAACTTGAAAAAACAATAGGATATATATATGTATATATATACTCAAATGCTTTGATAAGTTGACATAGGTCAGCTACACACACTCCACCCAACCCAAACTTCCACCACTCATTTTTTTTATTACATGGGCTTTCTCATTTGTATCATAATCTACATGGAAGAATTGTTGTTTAGTTGCTAAGTCATGTCTGACTCTGCAACCCCATGGACTGCAGCCCATTAGGCTGCTTTGTCATGGGATTTCCCAGGCAAGGATACTCTAGTGGGTTGCCGTTTTCTCCTCCAGGGTATCTTCCCAACCCAGTGACCAAACTTGCATCTCTTACATATTCTGCATTGGCAGGAGGATTCTTTTACCCACTTAGCCATCAGGGAATCCCCACATGGATGAGCAAATATTTCTTAAGAAACAACTCCTACTCTTCATAAAGAATATGAATAGGCAAAGCTCTGACTTCTTCATCACCCCCAAATTAATTTTGATATAGTTTGTCAAGTGCTGTTGACAAGACAGCACTCATCCTCTAATTAGCCATGCTTGGAAATATCTCAGTTTTCTCTGAATGAATCATTCTCAACTTTGACTGCAAATGAGAATCATCTGAGGGAGCTTTTAAAACTATTGATTCCTGGATCTCACCACTAGAAATTCTGATATGATAGCTTGGGCATGAGGCCTGAGCATTGGGATATTTTTAAAGCCCCAAGTGATTCTAATGAGAAGTCAATACTGAGAATCTGAAATTGTGTTGCAGGATTCCAAGCTCTTGATAACTGAAAAATCTGTACTCAACTTTTCTATATAAGCCTCTCTGTCTTACTCCTGGTGTGTTCTAAGTTAAAAGAAAGAGCATGTACTTAATTTATTGCTACAACGAAATATTGCCATTTTAAAAGAAAGAAAATGATTGCATACTGTCTATATGTGTGCAACTGCATGATTCCTCTTAGGCAGAAGATGACTTCTTTCTTTAAAAAAATATTATTTTTCATTATGAAAGGCAAAAGATAGGGCAGAGTTTGATAAAACAGGAAAACATAATTAACTACCTTGCATAATAAAGATAATATTTGCTTTTGCTGATGTAGAGATTATTTTAACATAAAATAATGTTAGCTTTGAACAGACAACCTCTGAGGCAAGAAGCGTGTGTGTGTGCTTATGCAAACACATACACATGTGTGCATGTGTTGCTTCTTCTTTTTTTTTTTTTGTACTTTTACTGGGGGTGAATGTTGTGAAAGATGGGGAAAGTGGAGTAGTCAGGGTTAGAGAATATTGAGGAAGAACTAGGAGAAAAAACTTTGAAAGAGAGAATAGGTCCTAGCAGCATAGGTTATTAAGTTCAAGTCTGGAGAAAAACATATAATCAAAGCTACGGCTTTTCCAGTAGTCATATATGGTTGTGAGAGTTGGAACACAAGAGGGCTGAGCACCAAAGAAGTGATACTTTCAAACTGTGGTTCTGGAGAAGACTCTTGAGAGTCCCTTCGACAGCAAGGAAACCAAATCAGTCGGTCCTAAAGGAATCAACCCTTAGTATTCATTGAAAGGATTGATGGTGAAACTGAAAGCTCTAATATTTTGGACATCTGATGCTAAGAGCTGACTAATTGGAAAAGACCCTGATGCTGGGAAAGAATGAGGACAGGAGGAGAAGGAAGCAACAGAGGATGAAATGGTTGGGTGGCATCACTGATTCAATGGACATGAGTTTCAGCAAATTCATGGAGGTAGTGAAAGACAGGGAAGCCTGGCATGTTACAGTTCCTGGGGTCGCAGAGTGGGACATGACTTAGAGACTAAACAACAACAATTATTTAAATATTCCCTGAGACAATACGTAGTCAATAAGTTTAGAGAGATCAATTTCCTATTCTCTGCTATAATTTTTTTAAATGCTGCTCTCCTCATATCGTTACCATAATGTAACTACTAACTCAGTATGGTATCTCTTTTCTGTGTTTTGTAGAATAAAGTCTAAACTACAGTTTGAGGTAAAGTCGAGCAGAAAGGCTAAGGACTATGTGGAGGTGGAGAGAGATGGCCAGAATGTTCAGGGAGAAGCCAGCCAAAACCAAGAATTTGGCCTAAGAGCTAACAAATAACCACTGAGACAAGTAAACACAATCTTCAGGAAGTCTCAGAAATATCCGAGAATAATATGAATTTCTTAGAGTCTAAAGTGTGACTGAAATTCAAATAATTTCATTGAGAAATAAAAAAAAAAATGTACCACTGGAGACCAGAGAGTACAAATTGGTCACATACTGGTTTGTTTACAAGGACATCACAAAGTTCAGAAAAGATCCTTGACACATTCATCATATAGTGGAGAATAAGAGCTTAACATGTAACCTTTTACTGAAGGGCTAAGACATGGAAGCAACTCCTGATTTCTAATTTACTCTCATGACTTCTTTGAGCCTTGTAAACCAGTCCTGTGAGAGTAGCAATATCTAAAGTTTAGATGTTTCTTGTCTTTGTAAGTGAAATGGAAACTATCAAAAGGAGAAAATAAGCTATAAATTGTGCAACATTAAGGCAATTATAGGATGCTAAATAGATTCCAAGTCTATAAGCAGGGTATACTTTATTAAATTACAATATTTTGTATTTAGATATTTTTCTTCCTTTAAGGGCTTTCAAACAAGATATGCTTAAATTCTCATTAGTGGTCAATTTCACTATGCTTGTGGGATATTCTTGGTGATTGGTTACAATTTATTTATGTTTTTCTTATAGAAATACTGGTATAATATCTAGTCCAGTGATTCCAAGAATAGTAAAAATACAAAAATAAGTGAAAAATAAAATAATCATCTCCATGGCTGATTAAATTTGGAGATACTAGATCCAAGCTACATGGGTGATAAACAAAAATCTATTGTCTAGGAAAGCATGAAAGAATCAGGTTTGAGAAACACCGGGTTATATAATAGACCCCTCAAACAATCTACGGTTCTGCAGTGTAAATACGGTTTGCCTCTGTGAAACAAATGCATCTATTCATCTTGTGTTGTCTGCTGATATTCTTTGCTTTTCATAGTTTCTAAATTTCTCTTTCCAACTCCCTTTCTCCTTCCTCCCCTCCTCCAAAGTGACAGGCAGGAGCAAGTTCAGTTGTTTGAGAAACACCAGGAAGCTACACTTGGTGAGTGAGAAGTATCTGCTGTCCGAGGGGCAGAAAGTGGTAGTTGACAAGATCAGAGACACAGGCAAGATTAAAAGTACATGACTTTGTAGAACCTAGTAAAGGTTTGGATTTAACTCTACTTGCAATAAAAAGTATGGCACCCCACTCCAGTACTCTTGCCTGGGAAATCTTCCCAGCCTAGGGATTGAACCTCTGACTCCTGGGTCTCCTATATTTGTGAGCCAGTTCTTTACCACTAGTGCCACTCTAAAAAAAAAGAAAGTAGGGAAAACCATTAGACCATTCAGGTATGACCTAAGTCAAATCCCTTATGATTAAACAGTGGAAGTGACAAATAGATTCAAGGAATTAGGTCTGATAGAGGAAAACAATAGAATGGGAAAGACTAGAGATCTCTTTAAGAATATTAGAGATACCAAGGGAACATTTCATGCAAAGATGGTCACAAAAAAGGGCAGAAATTGTATGGACCTAACAGAAGCAGAAGATATTTAGAAGAGGTGGCAAGAATACACAGAGCAGACATGCTGACTCTTCTTCCCCTGTTAAGTTTGTATAGGTAAAATGTTATTTCCATGACACAGATAATGATGATGGTGTGATCACTCACATAAGGCCAGACATACTGAAATGTGAAGTCAAGTGGGCCTTAGGAAGCATCACTATGAACAAAGCTAGTGGACATGATGGAATTCCAGCTGATCCATTTCAAATTCTAAAAGATGACTTTGTTAAAGTGATACACTCAATATGTCAGCAAATTTAGAAAACTCAGCAGTGGCCACAGGACTGGAAAATGTCAGTTTTCATTCCAATCCCAAAGAAAGGCACTGCCAATGAATGTTCAAACTACCACACAATTGCACTTATCTCACACAGTAGTGCTCAAAATTTTCCAAGCAAGACTTGTACAGTATGTGTACCATGAACTTCCAAATGTTCAGGCTGGATTTAGAAGACAGAGGAACCAGAGATCAAATTGGCAACATCTGTGTGATCATTGAAAAGGCAAGAGAGTTAAAAAAAAATCTATTTTTGCTTTATTGACAACGTCAAAGCCTTTGACTGTGTGGATCACAATAAACTGTGGAAAATTACTTAAGAGATGGGAATACCAGACCACCTTACCTGCCTCCTGAGAAATCTGTATGCAGGTCAAAAAGCAACAGTTATACAATGGAATATTACTCAGTCATTAAAAGAATACATTTGAATCAGTTCTACTGAGGTGGATGAAACTGGAGCCTATTATACAGAGTGAAGTAAGCCAGAAGGAAAAATAACAATATAGTATATTAACACATATATATGGAATTTAGAAAGATGGTAATGATAACCCTGTATGATATGGGAGAACAGCACTGAAACATGTAAAGTATCATATGTGAAATCAATTGCCAGCCCAGGTTTGATGCTTGATACAGGGCTGGTGCACCGGGATGACCCACAGAGAGGGAATTGGGAGGGAGGTGGGAGGGGGTTCTGGAAGGGAAACATATGTATACCCATGGTGGATTCATGTCAATGTATGGCAAAAGCAACACAATAATGTAAAGAAAATAAATAAATAAATGAAATTTTTTAAAAAAGGCAACAGTTAGAACCTAATGTGGAACAAAAGACTGCTTCCAAATTGGGAAAGGACTATGTCAAAGCTGTATATTTTCATCTTGCTAATTTAACTTATATGCAGAGTGCATCATGCAAAATGCCAGGCTGGATGGAGCACAAGCTGGAATCAAGATTTCTGGGAGAAATATCAAAAACCTCAGATATGCAGATGACACCACCCTATGGCAGAAAGCTAAGAAGAACTAAAGAGCCTCTTGATGAAAGTGAAAGAGGAGAGTGGAAAAGTTGGCTTAAAAGTCAACATTCAAAAAAGGAAGATTATGGCATTGGACCCCATCACTTCATGCCAATAAATGAGGAAACAATGGAAACAGTGAGAGACTTTATTTTCTAGGGCTCCAAAATCACTTCAGATGGTGACTGCAGCCATGAAATTAAAAGATGCTTGCTCCTTGGAAGAAAAGTTATGACCAAGTTATACAGTATATTAAAAAGTAGAGACATTACTTTGCTGACAAAGGTCCATCTAGTCAAAGCTGTGTTTTTGCCAGTAGTCATATATGGATGTGAGAGTTGGTCTATAAACAAAGCTGAGCACTGAAGAATTGATGCTTTTGAACTGTGGTGTTGGAGAAAACTCTTGAGGGTCCCTTGGACTACAAGGAGATCCAACCAGTCAATCCAAAAGGAAATCAGTCCTGAGTATTCATTGGAAAGTCTGATTTGAGGTGAAACTCTACTACTTTTGCCACCTGATGCAAAGAGCTGACTCATTGGAAAAGACCCTGATTCTGAGAAAGACTGAAGACAGGAGAAGAAGGGGACAACAGGATAAGATGATTGGATGGCATCACCAACTCAATGGAAATGAGTTTGAGCAAGCTCCGGGAGTTGGTGATGGACAGGGAAGCCTGATGTTTTGCAGTCCATGCAGTCTCATAGAGTCAGACACGAGTGAGCGACTGAACTGAACTGAAAGGTAATATTTTTTTTTATTGTTTCAGGATGCCAAGTTTGTGGTAATTTGTTACTCAGCAATATAAAACTAATATCAGACTAGAGCAATGAAAGATTCTGAAGCTGGCACACACAGTGTAAATGGCTTTCCTTCTTGGGTTTTGTGACCTGGCAGAACCAACAGATTTAAAAGTGCTCCAAATGTCTATGGCAGTTATGAATGGTGACAAAAATGAATGCTTTCTGAATCACTGATACATGATTCAGACTCCCAGATTTTTTTGGATTGCAGCTATGTGTTATTGCACACAAAAATACTTAACACTTTGAGAAACAGCTCCTGGGCTTGCTTCCAGGCTCTGGTAGGGGTGAAATGCTACATCTGGAACACCAATTGAGCAGGTAGACTGATCTACCAATTTATGAACTGTTGTAATCTGATACACCAAATCATAAAATAGGGTGCATAGAAGAACTCCAATCACCAGTGAAGTTAGATAAGGTTTTTCTAGTCTCTGAGAGCACAAGGAAGTTTCATATCCATTTAGCACAAGATCTCCTGACACCTGGGCTCCTGCACTGTCCCATCTCTCTCAATCTGAATCCATTGGTAAGTTCCCTATGATGATTGGTTTAAAAAGCAAAAACCCTTCATCTAGATTGACCAAAGTCACCTATTATACAAGAGGGGCTTAATATTCATATGAGTTTCCCTGGTGGCTCAAATGAATTGGTAAAGGATCTACCTGCAATGAAGGATACCTGTGTTTAGTCCCTGGGTCAGGAAGATTCCCTGCAGAAGGGAATGGCTACTCACTCTAGTATTCTTGCCTGGAGAATTCCAAGGACAGAGGAGCCTGGCAGTCTACAGTTCATAGGGTCACAAAGAGTCAGACATGACTAAGTGACTAACACTTTCACTTTAATATTCATGTAGACAATATAATCAGTTCTGAGTGTATCACTCAGCCAATATTTCCACAGTTCATGGAGGAAAAGGTATCTATATTGGCAAGATTAGTCAAGTTATGCACAAAGATAAAGTTATAGACTTGACAATATGATATTCCCCATGACAAGACTTACCTCAATACTGTCTCTGCTGTATTCTGCATCTGCAACAACAGAAGTTGCGGCTAAGTTCCTAATATGGCTCTATTCGCTAATGGACTTACCAGACACCCACAGGCAGAGTGATTACACTGGAATTCTTGCACCAGAAAGATTACAAAATTTTGTCCTCATGGTAATACACACTTATTCTGGATGGATATGCCTGCCTTGTCCCTAATGCTTCTTTCATGCCACTATCCATTACCTTATTCATGATTACTGTATCCCATTTCAGTCTGAGGACCTCATTTTTCAGCTAAATGTGAGTCAAATGGGCTTTACAATTCTACTATGTATCTCATCATCCCATATAGCTTCCTTATAGAATGTCAGAAGGCTTGGTGAACACTCACTCAGTTATGGGACCAGTTACGAGAACATTTGTGAGTTTGAGGTGCTATCCTGTAGGATCCAAAATAGGCTTTGAGTATGATTTTTGATTCTATAAACAACAAATAGAACTGTTTCTTCCCAAGTCAAAATAAATGGACCTGGAAACCAAAGAGTAGACAAGGATGGGAGTGGCTTCTATCACTATTGCCTCACTCAAGTAATTTTATTCTTGTCCCCAGAATTTTGTATGCCCATGGCTTAATGTACCTAACTACCAAGAAATAAATGTTTCCAAGAAATATAACAATGCTTTAATTAAATAAAATGTGCTCTTATTGGTGAGAATGCTTCTTCTTCTCAGTTCTGCTGCCTGACTTTCCCTTCTTATTGTCCATTTGTCAGGCTATATACATATTTCTAAGCATGCATAATAGTTCTAGTACAACATAAATACTAAATTCCAGTCAGTTCCTGTTTCAAATGTTTTAGGAACTCATATTTCATTGCGATGGGGTAAGATTCCAACCTTGTTTTGATTAGCAGAGGTCAGAGAGCCAGTGATTAAGGTTTGAGGCCTAAGAGATAAAAGGGTCATCACTGTCTATGCACACATTCCAAAATGTGCTTTGATAACCAGGTTATCATTTTCACTATCTCATTGAATCTTCACATCCAATAAAACTGAGATATCAACTAAGAACATCCTGTCCTTTGAGTTATGATGGACTTGAACCCCTACTACATGCTCTATGGAAGTTCTGTTTTTTCCATATGATATCAGTAAGTACCCAAGAGGCTTATGTTTCCCATTCCAGGGTCCTGCTTCCATACAATTATCTCTGCTTCATTCCACCCTAACCCAATGTAAAACTCAATGATTTATTTAATCTCTGCTAAAGAAACAAAAGCCAAGAAAAGTATTCACTTGTATAATACATTATGGTAAGAGTTTAGAATTACAGAAGCGTTCACTTCACAGCAAAACATCAACAAATCCCACTATACTCTTTCTCATAGTATTTTTAATAATGTGAACATTGGCCTTTCAATTTAATTTCCACACTGTTGTCTCCTCTTTAGTCAATTTCCACTCAGAGATCAGAAAATCAAAACAAAATTATCAAATGCTCTTATGTTCTACAAATTAACACTCTCTTAGATATATTGTAGACATATCATCTTCAAATCTAACATATTAATCAAGTTTTTATTTTCCCCAAAGAGAAATATCCTCTTTAAATCTTTATCAAATAGTGAGTCATGATATGACAAATATATCAAGGTATCGACTTTGGCCTAGATAAATGATTATGAGATATTGGGAATGATTGATCCTGTGTTAAAAAGGAGAAATGTGAGATCAAGCAATGATAAATTAAGTGCCACATTTAGAAAGAGATGGAAGTATAACCCAAATATGTTATAGTCCAAATTCATGCAACAGACTTCTTCCTAGAGGTTTACTGATACTTTGTATCTACCAAAGATTTCTTATTATACTTCATTTATTCTTCACAGCAACATTTGTAAAGTTAGCAGTCAAGACATTTTAAATTTTGGCTTCTACACAAGATATATTCTGACTAGCTGTGATAACTTTTTGAACATCTGTTTCTCCACCTATAAGATGAAGCATTTGGATTTAATTATCTGGGTGGCCACTTTTGATTCTAATCTTAGGGAGCTGTATTATGTTTGCTATCATTTGTCCTCATTCTGTCGGTAGCAGCACCTTTACTAGAGTTGATAAATACTTCATTCCTAGCATTTATTATATATATTGGCTAATTTTCCACATGTATGGCTGTTACCTATATTTTGGAGGACAAACCAAATATTTATCTTATGTCCCCATTGCCTGTACATAGTAAGAACTTGGTGAATACTTGTTGATTAACAAGTGAATGGACACATATGGTATAATTATATAATCTAAAATTGTATGTAAGGAAATGATTCATGTTACTTAACAGACTAATGTGAAAGGCTGCATTGATGTTCAGTACAATTCTAAGGAAACATATTTCCTTTAGCTAGATAGATTTTGTTTTAACAAGTGAAGCACACACTCAGAAGTTCGTTTACGTTTAGAAAGATGGTAACGAGAACCCTGTATGCGAGACAGCAAAAGAAACGCAGATGTATAGAACAGTCTTTGGGACTCTATGCGCGAGGGCAAGGGTGGGATGATATGGGAGAAAGGCATTGAAACATGTTAATTATCATATGTGAAATCAATCGCCAGCCCAGGTTTGATGCTCAGGGCTGGGGCACCGGGATGACCCAGAGAGAGGAAATCGGGAGGGAGGTCGGAGGGAGATTCTGGAAGGGGAACACATGTATAACCATGGCAGATTCATGTCAATGTATGGCAAAACCAACACGATAATGTAAAGAAAATTTAAAAAAATAAATTTAAAAAAATAAAAATAAAAAGTTCTTTTACAAAAGTGAATTCTTTTTGTGAATTGGTGGTGTATTCTTTGTTTTCCATCTCCTTGTTGATTGACTGACTTACTTTTGTTTGTTTTTATTGAAATATGAGAATGCAACTGTTGTGTTCACATTGACCATTCATAGGTTTTGTTTTTATGATGCCCTATAACATATGTGTTTCAGGTTGTTATGGATGTATAAGGTAGAATAACTTCATTTGTTTTGAAAAATAAGGGAACATGACAACAGGACTGCCTACAATGAAATATAATTGTTTTAAATTTTTTCTGTTAGTTATCTGTATGATTCATATATACATATGTTTTAACACTTTCTATGTGGAAAAAAAGAGAAATAAAATTTCACTTATATAATTTAGATTGAAATGTTGAATTAAAATCTTAATTGTACATTTTCTTTGTTTTGTTCTATTCTTTTGTCCAAATATCTCCTGGGCAAAGCTTATGTGTATAGTGCTGTGCCAAGCTGTAGATCAAGGCTCACATTCCAGATTCTGCTCAACTACCTTTCCTGGAGTGAGTCAATGGATTTTCCTGTCTATGCACATGAAAGCTTAGAATGCATTAGCATTTCTTTTTACCAAAAACAAATAAAATTAAATGTAATGAAATAAAAACTAAAATGAAACAAACAAATTTAAAAAAATCACCTGTTCATCTTGTTAGCTGCTGAGTTTTTAAACTGTTTTATAATGAAATATTTTAGATGTAAATGTTATTGGCAATTAGGTTTGCTTATTTGCTTTCTCTGTTTTCTTCACTCAGAATATTATCTTATAGATAACATTTTTTGGTGGAGATAACTGGAAATAAGAAGTGAAGAAACAATTTTACCAGACAGTGTGATTAGCAGAGAATCATAATTGCCTGCCTATTTACTTTGAAGCTGTCATTTAATGAAGTGGTTCTAACTAAAACTCTAATGGAGAAAATTTCTTAATGCCTTTCTAATATTTCCCAATGTCTGGGAATGTAATTTAAAATAAATTTGAATGCTGATTGCTAAATTATATTCTTTCCCATCAGCACATCAAGTTGCTTCTCTGTTTATTGGCAATGAAACAAGTCATTTAAGATGTTACACAAAATAAACTGACAGTCATTAGAAGATAATCATAACAAATCTGATCAAAATGACAATTCCTATATGGTTAAGCTAATCTGAATGCTATTTTTTCATCAAATGTTCTTAATATACTTATTCCCCAAAAGATTATTGATTCTACTGTATTTTCTGCATTACCTGCTGTTCATAAAATAATATTAAAGCAAATTATTTATTATAAAATCAAATGGAATTTTGTCTATAGACATGGCGCAATTGAATAGTTAAATTTTCCTATTAAACATGTATATTCAGCACTATGCAGAATGAAAACTCCAATCACAAAGTTTACTACTATATGATTCCATTTAGAATCATATAGAAATGGAGAACAAGCTGGTAGTGACCAGGTGGTAGGAATGATAAGCAGGGGAAGGTAGGCATGACTACACAGGAATAACAATGAGGGACCTCTTTATAGTGAAGGTCTAGATCTGTATCTTGATTGCAGTTGTGGTTACTTGGGTAGACATGTGATAAAATGGCATAGAAAATATTTAGATATCCTGTACTGAAGTCTATTTCCTGGATTTTAATATACTTTACTTACATAAGATGTAACCACTGGGGAAAATTAAGGAAAGGGAATATGAGACCTCTTTTACTACTTTGGTAGCTTCCCATGAATCTATAATTATTTCTAAATAAAGTTTTAAAATATCTATATACATATACATGTAGCATAGTATAGTAGTTAAGTCCATGAGATCTAGATTATCTGGATTAGAATCTTTCCATCTTTACCTCTTACCAGCTGGCTTTATGTCTTATCAACTATAAGACCTTAAATAAATATATAAAATTGGACTGCAGTTATCCTTCTCTGCAAAATATAGAAAATAATGTTCCCTATCTCTTATGCAAATAACTTGAAACACTGCCTAGCCTCTGGGAAATGCTAGTTAAGTGATTTCTATCATCATCATCACCACCAAGATTATGGATTCCATGATTCATATTACTGTTTCGGACTGCTGTCCCAACCTACTTTTATTAGCAATCCCTTTCACTCTTAAACATGTTATATTGGGAATATAAAATATGTGAGCATCTTATTTAAGAATTTATTATACTTGGCTTCAGTATATGTTGGTCCTCTCCAACACACCAATTCTTGTGTAAACTCTGTCTTAAAATAGTCAATAACAAAAAACAATTTCATATCTAATGGCAATCTGGTCTCTTTTTAGGCATCACTAATTGTCAGAAAGTTCCTTCTTTGAGCTTAAATCTGATTTTGTAAAATGACTTCTCCACTGCCATTATGCTAATCTGACTTCTGATGTCTTACAAATGAGGCTAATTCCCCTTTCACATTACAGTTTTCATCCCTCTGAAGCCCACTAAATCCACCAAACTCCCAGTCCTATCACCTCACTGCCCACTTACCTCAGTATTTATTTTTCCTTAGCCTTAATATCTTCCATTTCATCTACCATTTCTTTTTTTTTAATTAGTTTTGCCAAACAATGACATGATATCACCATGGGTTTACATATGCTCCCCCTCCAGAACCCCCCTCCCTCCTCCCTCCCCCCAGAAAATCTCCTTGCACCAGCCCAGAGCATCAATCCTGGGCTGGCGATTGATTAGACATATGATAATTAACATGTTTCAATGCCATTCTCCCATATCATCCCACCCTTTCCCTCATCATCTACCATTTCTAATGAGCAAATGGTTTACATTCTCATTGCTTTCCCCTGGAATCATCAGTTTGTCACTATTTATCTAAAATGTACTGTTATATGTATCAATGTGATATACCACATAAGAGAAAAGACAAAAACCAAATGATCATCTGAATAGATGCAGAAAAAGCATCTGACAAAATTCAACCTCCATTCATGATAAAAACTCTTACCATAGTGGATATAAAGGGAACATATCTCAACATAATAAAAACAATTTATGACAAATCCATAGCCAGTATGATACTTAACAGTGAAAAGCTGAAAGACTTCCTGATAAAATCTGGAACAAAGCAAAGATGCCCACTCCCACCTCTTCTATTCACAACGATGGGACAAAAAAGAAATAAAAGTATCCAATTTGAAAGAAAAGGTAATGCTTTCATTATATGCAGATGACATAATATTTATATTAAAAATCCTAAAGACGCCATACAAAAAATACTAGAATTGATCAACGAATTCAGCAAGGAAAAGTATACAAGCTAACATACAGAAAGCAGTTGTATTTTTTATACAAGAAATGAAATATCAGAAAAGAAATGTAAAAATAAAATAACTTTTAAAATCACACCCCTAAAAATAAAATACTTAGGAGGAATAAACCTGATCAAGGAGATGAAACACTTAAACATTGAGAACTATTAAATATTAATAAGGGAAACCAAAGATGATTCAAAGAAATGAAAAGATATCTCATGTCTTATATTGGAAGAATTAATATTGTTAAAATGGTATATTAACCAAAGCAATCTACAGATTTAATATGATCGCTATCAAATTATCCATTACATTTTTCACAGAGATGGAACAAATAATCCTAAAATATTATGGAATCACAAAAGATTCAGAATTGCCAAAGCAATCGTGAAGAAAAGGAACAAAGCAGAAAGCATAGCCTTCCCAGGCTTCAGACAATACTCAAAATGGTTTAAAGACTGGAACATAAGACAGGATACCATAAAATTCCTAGGAGAGATCATAGGCAGAATATTCTCTGACATAAATTGCATCAACGTTTTCTTGGGTCAGTCTCCCAAGGCAATAGAAGTTTAAAAAATGAATAAATGGCACTTAATCAAACTTACAAGTTTTTGCATGGCAAAGGAAATCATAAGCAAAACAAAAAGACAGTCTACAGACTGGGAGAAAGTATTTGCAAGAAATCTGATTGACAAGAGCTTAAGTTCCAAAATATACACCAAGTTCACAGAACTGAGCAAGAAAAAAACAAACAACTCAATCAAAAATTGGCAGAAGACCTAAATAGACATTTATCCAAAGAAGGCATACAGATGGTCAATAGGTATATGCAAAGATGCTCAACATCACTAATTATTAGAGAAATTAAAATCAAATCCTTAAGGAAGTACCACCTCACACTTGTCAGAATGACAATTATTTAAAAGTCTACAAATAATGAATGCCAGAGAGGGTGTAGAGAAAAGGGAATATCCTATATTAATGCAAAAAAAGTAAGTTGATGCAGCCATTATGGAAAACTGTAAGGAGATTCCTCAGAAAAATAATAGTAGAAGTACCATATGATACAGCAAATCTACTCCTGGGCATATATCCAGACAAAATTATAATTCAAAAAGATATATGCATCCCTATGTTTATAACAACACTATTCAAATAGTCAATTCATGGAAACAGCCTAAATGTCCATTCACAGATGAATGAATAAAGCAAATGTGGTACATATATTGAATGAATTACTTTGTAGTTGCTGTTCAGTAGCTGAATCATGTCTGACTCTGTAATCCCATAGATTGCAGCATGCCATGCTCCTCTATCCCTCCACTATCTCCTGAAGTTTGTTCAAATACATGCCCATTGAGTCAGTGATGCTATCTAGCCATCTCATCCTCTGATGTCCCCTTCTCCTTTTGTCTTCAATCTTTCTCAGCATCATGGTCTTTTCCAATGAGTTGGGTCTTCACATCTGGTGACCAAAATATTGGAGCTTCAGCTTCAGCATCCGTCCTTCCAATATTTAAGGTTGATTTCCTTTAGGACTGACTGGTTTGATCTCCTTGCTGACCAAGGGACTCTCAAGAGTCTTCTCCAGCACAATTTGAAAACACCAATTTTTCAAGGCTGAAAGCATCAACATTGAGAAAGCTCAGCCTTCTTTATGGTCTAATTCTCATCTGTACATGACCACTGGAAAAAACACAGCTTTGCCTATGTGGACATTTGTCAACAAAGTGATGTCTCTGCTTTTTAATATGCTCTTTAGGTTTGTCATAGCTTTCCTTCCAATGAATGCCTTTTAATTTCATGGCTGCAGTCACCATCCACAGTGATTTAGGAGCCCAAGAAAATAAAATGTTTTTTCCTCTCCTGTTTGCCATGAAGTGATGGAACCAGATGCCATGATCTTAACTTTTTGAATGCTGAGTTTTAAGACATCTTTTTCACTCTCCACTTTCACCCTCATCAAGAGGCTCTTTAGTTCCTCTTCACTTTGTGCCATTAGAGTGGCATATCTGAGGTTGCTGATATCAACAATAGTCATAAAAAGAACAAAATAATGCCATTTGCAGCAAGATAGATGCAACTAGAGATTATCATACTAAGTGAAGTAGATAATAAAGATAAATATAACATGCTATTACTTGTATGTGAAATCTAAAATATGACACAAATGAAACTATGAAACAGAAACAGACTCATGTTACAGAGAGCAGACTTGCTACCAATAGAAAGGGGATTGAGGGAGGGATAGAGTGGGATGTTGGAGATAGCAAATCTAGGCTATTATATACAGCATGGATAAACAACAAGATCTTACTCTATAGCACATGAAATTATATTCAATATCCTATTATAAATCATAATGAAAAAGAATATATATGTATAACTGAATCTCATTGCTGTACAGCAGTAATTAAACAACATTGCAAATCAATTATATATCAATAAAAGAAAATAATAAATATAAAATGTGGTATCTGGAGCCAACATCTACCGAGATGTGATCTATGTGCTATACAGTTTTTATGCATATATTGTCATAATCTAGTTCAAGAAATAACCTGAAGTTATATAATATTTTACCACATTTATTGAAATGTAGATGATTTTGGAAATATAGTACATACAACTTCATTTGTGGAGAATAAAGATGTTTTCAAAGAGAATGACTCTAAGCTTCCACTCTGAAAATAATAGGAGGTATATGTGGAGACGTGATGCTAATGAATGCTACATTTGCATTGTATATTTGATATGTATTTTTTTACTGAAGCCGTTGAGTCTATCACAATGTAACCAGGTTATACTACTTATAATTCATGCAATCACCTCTTAGTCATAAAATATTCCAATGTACTCCCTATGGTTAGATATGTTTTATTAGCACCACCCTATAATAGCCAGTGAAGAGATGTCTTTGTCATCGCTTCACATTAAGATATATCTGAGTGCTACATGAGAGTGTCTGGAAATTGGGTAGTTAAATCATCCCTGAGGAAATTTACCACATAGCAACTCTTTGTTTGCATTGCCTGCAAAATAATCTTGACAAAGAGGGAGATAAAAGAATAACTTGGTTCCATTTGATTTAAAATAAATTGACATGATATGTATTATATAATATGATTCATAAAGAAACAGAAAATATATACGTGGGGGGGTCAGTGAATAGTGAGTTGTAATCCTATACTTCTTAAAATATTTTAATAACAAACTTAACACGTGCTTTTGGTGTAATCTTTATAATTCACAGCTAGGACACAGTAGTATTCAGAAATCACTTCGTCAGCATAGAGAACACTGAGTAAACCATCTAAAAGGCACAGAAAACATAAAACTAGATTCTTGCACCCAATTTTGCAAAGAATTATCAGAGCTCTTTGGAAACAAAAGTTAAAGTCTTAAGTCTCATTCCTGCCCTGTTACAATTAGTTATGCAACCTGAGGAACTGTTTAAATTTACTGA
This sequence comes from Antilocapra americana, assembly GCA_007570785.1. Lineage (NCBI taxonomy): Eukaryota > Metazoa > Chordata > Mammalia > Artiodactyla > Antilocapridae > Antilocapra > Antilocapra americana. Next base: position 2,001,999 of record ML664165.1, on the reverse strand, counting down.
GTTTCAGTGTGCTCAAAGGCAAATTGGAGATAATGAGATGGTAAGTATATTAATACTTTGCTAATTTTAAAAAATACAAGATTCTTATAAGATGACCAAGTGATTCAAAATGAAACATTGAAACTGTGGAGAAAGAACCAGCAACTCAGTTATCCAAAATTCAGAAGACAGAGATTCTATCCCCATTAATTCTTATGTTTCTAGAAAAGCAATGCAGTCCCCCTGGGACTTGGCTGTCTCTCCTCAGTAATGAAGTTGAGGCAGGTGATCAGTAAGGCTACTTTCAAATCCAAGGTTTGATAAATCAAAGATATATAATTGGGACAAATATACCTGGAAGGAGGCTTCAAATTGTTGTCGTAAGTAAAATTATTACAAGAATAGTAAAAAAAGAAGGCTATAAACAAAGCACTGAAGTGAGGAGAGGCACTCACAAGGAACATACAGAAGGAATAGTTAAAGTATCAAGAGTAGAAGCAAAACATGCCTTAACAAGTAGGAGGCAAAGAGTGGGATTCTGTATTTATTCTGCACCTTGTTTCTGCTAGGTATACAATAGATTCTTCATGTGTTGTATCTGATCTCACTCTTGCAATAAAACCATGTGCTGTATTTTAACTATTGCCATTTCATACATGAGGTAACAAACAGGTCCAGAGAGGATGGAGCAGTCATTAATATCCAAGTCCAGTGTCTATTTTAAGCTGCCTTCCCTTGCTAGACAACATGTGGAAACTAAATTTACAGGTTATTAGAGAGGAAGTGGTTGATGGTAAAACATATTCAGAGACATTTTTGGTAAATAAAATAATGGAGTAAGAGCAATAATATTGAAGTAGAATTGGGGACAAAAGAAGTAACGTGCTTGAGATCAATGAGTGAATCTGGCAAGAATTTGGGAAATAGGTTAGGATTAAGCAGAAGTAAATGGGAATGTTTGACAAGAATGAAAACCTGGCTATGATTAGAAACTATTAAATACTAGTGGGTTCATCTGGGGCTGGGGGGTAAGGGACTATATTAATTTGCTCCACTAGTATTTCTGGGCAAAAGGAGAGAACCAGAGGGTGATAGAGACCCAGACTTGGTATTTTCAGGCTGTTTCCAGAAAAATCTAAGGGGGAATAAGAATGGCAGCATCTAAGTCTTTGTCCATGGATTCCCAGATGCATAGGAATCAAGTAAGTGTGCTATGGACCAAGAGGTCACAGAAATGCTGAAATTATTTCTGAAATAAAATATTTTACATTATTTTTGCTTTAACACCACAGTCATAGGCACTAACCACTCAAACATATCACTTGTTCACTTTCACCCATAGCAGCAACACATTTTTTTCCCACAAATTTTTCACATAACCTACATATAAGTACTGAGAATACAGAGGTGGGTAACAAATTACATCGACCTGCCAGTAAACAACTCCTTATTTTGCAAGCCCAACCAACAACATGCACACATTTAGAAAAGACAAAATATGAGCTCTTGTTTATCTTTGTTAACTATTAAGGTAAGGGAACTCTAAATACTCTTCCTTCTTTATCCTTTCTTTAATAAAGAAGATGAGTTTGCCTTTTATGAGAATTCATTGTGTGCCTTCCTGCAAATGAATAGAGCAAAACTTTATAACTGATATTAAAAGGGTAATAGTTTCTGCTTTCCTGTAATGGAAGAGATTTTAATTTAAAATTGTCTGCAATTGCTAATATCAAAATGAGGCTTTTTATTTTCCACAGCTGATTGAAAGAACATGCTAGCTTCTCTTTCTGCTACTAACTCTCCTCATCTTCCCTCCTCCCTCCCTGTCTGATAAATACTTACTTTTCTTTCCAAAGACCTAAAGGATATTTGTCTTTAAGCCTCTCCTAACACTCACCAACTGTCATCCTACAAGGAACTAAACACTCTCTGTTGAACCAGACACTTTGGTCTTGGTTATTGAGACAACAGGACTGAGCTCTGCTATGAGCTGTACCATCTTGGAAAAGTTATCAATCTCCCTGGGCCTTGGCTTCCCCATGATAGATAACACAATCAGAGTTATTTCTCTACACACACTCCCACACAGCATGTAGTTTGTAATCATATATGCATGTATATGTAATAAATCAAACAATATATTAGATACATGTATATAACATATTGGATGAATAAAGTTTTTATTGGTTGTTCTGACCCTAGAATCAAAAACAGTTTTCATAATATTAAATGCAGTTAGTAAATAGTTTTTTGAATTAGTAGATACATAATAAAAACAAAAAAACAGCAATCTATCATTTACTGAGAGCAAAGGTCCAGAGCATTGTATTAAACACTTGATCTACGTTCTTAATCTTAATAACCACCAAATAATGTATGTAGTATCTCCATTTTAGTGTTCATGTGGGTGAATTTAAAGTTGAGCAACTTATGTAGTTAGTAGGCATGTGTGCATGAATGCTCAGTCATGTCCAACTCTGTGAGCTCTGGACTGCAGTCTGCCAGGCTCCTCTGTCCATGGAATTCTCCAGGCAAGAATATTGCAATGAGTTGTCATTTCCTACTCCAGGGGATCTTTCTGAGCCTAGGATCAAACCTGTGTCTCTTGCTTTTTCTGCATTGGCAGGCAGACTTTTTAACTGCGCGTCACCTGGAAATCCATTATATACCTAGGATCATATGTCAATACACGAAAGAAAGAAAATTTAAGCCTGTGTTAATCTGATTTCAAAACAGGATAAATGAATGAAAGGAACAAATGTGTTATTCAGTTAAGTTACATCTACACATCCCCAGGGGAAGAGATACATAAATCCTCCAATGTCCCTGATCTCTGCCTTCCAGGTTTAGATACTCACTGCAGACTCTGTCTCTCAAGCCCATGTCTGGGCCATTAAGGACCTGGAAAGACAAATGAGTAAATTGCCTAGCACACAATGGAATCACAGCATAGGTTTTATTAGTATTAGAGGTAGTATTCATGAAAAATGGTCTAAACAGAAAGCAAATTATATTGCATAATCTTTGTATTTATTTTATTTTTATTTTTGGTTGCACTGGTCTTAGTTGCTATGTGTGGGCTTTCTCTAGTTGCAGTGAGTGGGGCTACTGTCCGTTGCTGTGTGTGGGCTTCTCATTACAATGGCTTCTCTTGTTGCGGAGCCCCAGTCTAGGCATAAGGGCTTCAGTAGTTGTGGCACATGGACTCAGTTGCCCCACAGCATATGAAATGTTCCCAGACCAGGGATTGAACCCATGTCCCCTGCATTGGCAGGCAGATCCTTATCCACTTTTCCACCAGGAAAGTCTTAGTGTATACTCTTATTAAAAAATTCCTCTTCAGCATTTTTAATCTAGTGAACAATTCCTCATTGTATGTCTTTTAAAAATAATTTAAAAAGCTACTTGCACTTGACTGTTAAGTTCATTATTTAAGATGCCTTAAAAAAATCCCTTATCAATTTTACATGATTGTTAAGCTTAAACTCATTGAAAGTGAAAGTCATATAGTCATGACCAGTTCTTTGCAACCCCACAGACTATAGCCTGCCAGGCTCCTCTGTCCATGGAATTCTCTAGACCAGAATACTGAAGTGGATAGTCATTTCCTTCACCAGGGGATCTTTCCAACTCAGGGATCGAACTCAGGTCTCCTGCATTGCAGCCAGATTCTTTACTATCTGAGCCACCAGAGAAGCCCTTTGGAATGGGTTGCCGTTTCCTACTCCAGGGGATCCTCCCAACCCAGGGATTGAATGCAAGTCTCCTGAGTCTCCTGACTTAGCAGGCAGATTCTTTACCACTGAGCTATCTAGGAAGCCCCTAAGTTCATATAAGAGAACTTAAAACTCCCTTATCAGTTTTATAGATTTATATAATTCCACTCACAATTATTTCAAATTTCAAAAGCCTTTCATCCCTTCAAATATTGGACAATGTCCTTGTCTAACTTTCATGTCATTCAATTTCAGCACATTAGACAGTCTCTTAGAGTTGCTAAGCACAGGCAGATGTTTCACATCTCCCAAGAATGTTTGAAAAGGAGTCCATCTTCTGAGGCCAGATCTGATGGTCAGCACCTTTGGAGCAAGCTGTTCTCCTACAAGGATCTTTTACCTTTTCTCTTGAGGGCACATTTTTGTTCTCATCCCAGAGTCTGCAGAAGACTGACTGCACCTAGCAACAAATTAATGCATCCAATTCACATTGCAGAGAGGTTCATTAAATATGTTCACCCATTATACTTGCAAGGGCATTTCTTCAGACATGCCTATTAACAAATCTCATACTTGATTTCAGTAAGTCCATTAATTCTCACCTCTGTAAGAATCCCTAAGTTCCCACTTTTTAAATTTCTAGCCTTCTATATTCAGATGTTCACAGAACTTACTCCTTGTTCAGGACTCAGCTGTTTCCCCCAGGAGAGGATTTATCCAACCCTGCTGATTATACCACAGTCTCTCTATTTCATCACCCTATGTTAGTTTCTTCATGGTGCTTGGCACTACTTTTTATTTACTTATTTACCTTTTTACTTTTTAATACCTTCCCCTAATAGAATGTAAGCTTCTTGTTCATACCAAGGTGATATTAGGTCATAAATCAGCCAACAAATTTAAGAGAAAAGAGTGACTTGCTGTATATTTCTGAATTCTCATATTTCGTTGAAAGCTTTATTAAATCAAGTACTGTTATATATATGTGTGTGCTGTGCTGTTTCTCAATTGTGTCCGACTCTTTGAGACCCAATGAACTGTAGCCCACCAGGCTTCTCTGTCCATCGGGATTCTCCAGGCAAGAATACAGGAGTGAGTTGCCTTGCCTTCCTTCAGGGATATGTATATATAATTCTTCCAGGAGACTCTGAGTTCAGAGAATGGTAATATTTTATTCATTTCAAACAACTTATAGACAATGTCCAGTAAACACTTAGCTTTACAAAGTAACAAATATTCAAGAAAATATAGGCTGAATAGAGCTTTGTCTTAAGCAGAGCTGTGTTTTAAGTTAAATTCTATAAATTATGACATCTTTTTAATCAAGAGAGCACCGAGGTGTTTTATCTTCACTGAAACCTTCACTTTGGTTTTACATGTTCATTCTATGCCTAAGGTATGCATAGGTAAAACTAAACTTTAATGAAGTATAGTTCCCTCCATATCTTAATGTTTTTTTTATTATTATGCTGAAGGGAGAAGACTATAATAAGTAAGTTTCTGAACTTGGTAATCAACAGAAAAGTGATGCTATATAATTTTTATAATACTGATTTTAACTATTTTATATTCTATGGAAAATCCAGTGATTCATTAAAATGTGGACTGAATTTTAGGTTCGCTACTTTATGGAACAGAAAATGTCTTTCTTGATTCTGTGCTCCAGGAGGAGATTTCTTTCGTAGCCTGGGTAATTTTGGATTCAGGAGATTAAGAGTGACCTCTGGTGGCAATGGTATCTCTCCTTCACCTTTACTCTTAGAAGGGAAAAGTGCTATTTCCACATCCTAAGAATGATAGAGTTAAAGAGGATTGATTATGATCAGTCATGTGCAAGTTAAAACAACCATCTTTCTGGAGGCTGCTTGGATTGGGCAGTAGACACAGATTTGACACCTAGTGTTTCTCTTTATCTTTGGTTTAAATGCCAGTTGTGGTCTGTCTCAGGCTATGACTGAGACCTTGCTGAGCACAGGGTGGAGAGAAGATGCTTACGGTTCTAGCCAGCTGATGAGATCTGGCTTCAGTATACCCTTGGTTGAAACCCTTTCTTGGGTTTTTCATCCCTTCCCCCAAAACACTTTCTAGGTTGGTCCGGCAGTGAAAGCAGTGTTTTATGTTCTTATTGTGAGAACGATGCCTCCAGGACAAAGGATGCCGGATAGGACATAGGATGCCCAGTTAAATATGAACTTCAAAAAACCCCAAATATATATATTTTTATTATGAATGTGTCACAATTATTGCATGGAGTATATTTATACCAAAATATCTACATTGTTCATAAAACTTAAACTTAACTGAATACCCTGTATTTTTCTTTGCTAAACCTGGCACTCTTAGAAAGGCTACAGAATTAAAAGTTTATTTAAGAGAAGATAAAATATATGTGACAGTTGGAAACTTGCAAATCCTCACAGCCATCCCTTCACACCAGTGGAGCATCCCAAGCAGGGCCTTTGAATGGCTTAAAGGGGAGACAAGACGTGGATTCCCAGGGTGCTTAGGGCACTGGGCAAGGCTTCATAGAGACTTGAGCCCCAGAGCAACACCACTGTGGGGCTTAGTCCATATTCCCTGTCGTCTTCTTTTGTGACCCCTGCTATGTCACCATGTTAGGAAGGCTGGGCTGCTCTCTTCCACTGTTCTTGCTCTTTCTTTCCCAGCTATACTAAGACGGGATTATTGCACACTGGTGTGGTTTTAGGAAGAAGGTCCACAGAACTGTCTAACCTGGCAACGTGATGGGTCTCAGCTCTGGCCTCTGAGGCCATGGAGAGTCAACTGATGGCTGTGATGCTCTGTAGTGCCAGCAGTACTGACAAGAGATCTCAAACCAGCCCCAGATCTGTGCATATTACTGTAGCAGAGGATACTAGTTTTAGTAATCTTAGGATTCCGTAATCATTAGACCTCTACACATTTAGAGATAAAGAACTGGTTGCAGGAATGGCTGTCCTTCTGAAGGGATAAGAGTACATCTTTGAGATCATTATAAAGATGAATTTGCAGAAATTAAATTAACTTTAATCGAAGTCAAAATGGAGAACACTTTAACAGAAATACAAAAGTTGGAGGCCATTAAAACGAATATAGAATCTCTCTTTCTATAAGTTTTCATTACCTTTAAACTATAAATGGCACATAAAAATACTGAAAATTTCAAGTAGCGGCAACTAAAACCATTTTCATTATACTTCAAGGAAAAAAACAAAAGAAGCATGATTTTAGACAACATTTAGAAATAAAACAACCATACAACACAACCCAGCAGTCTGACTATTGGGCATATACCTTGAGTAAACCAGAATTGAAAAAGACCCATGTACCGCAATGCTCAATGCAGCATTATTTACAATAGCTATAACTTGGAAGGAACTCAGATGTCCAACAGAAAACGAAAGGATAAAGAAGTTGTGGTACACATATCCAATGGAATATTACTCAGCTATAGAAGGGAATGCATTTGACTCAGTTCTATTGAGATGGATGAAACTAGTACTTATTATACAAAGTGAAGTCAGAAAGAGAAAGAAAAATATCATATACTAACACATATATATGGAATCTAAAAAGATGGTACTGAGAATCCTACATGCAGGGTAACAGAGGAGACACAGATATAAAGAACAGAATTTTGGACTCAGTCAGAGAAGGAAAGGGTGAGATGAGTTGAGAGAATATCCCTGAAACTTATTCATTAACATATGTAAAACAGATCACCAGTGGGAGTTTGATGTATGATTCAGGGCACCCAAAGCCTCTGTGACAACTTGGAGGAATAGGGTGGGGAGGTACATGGGAGAGGCATTCAGGAGGGAGGGGACACATGTATGCCTATGGCCATTCATATTGATATTTGGCAAAAACCATCACATTATTGTAAAGTAATTATCCACCAATTAAAATAAATAAATAAATAAGTTCAATAAAACAAAATAAAAATGTTGTGAATGAAAATTCCAAACTTAAGAAGAGCATAAAGTTGCCTTCACAAGTAGAAGGATGGGTATTATACTCATTTTCAGTATATTGATTCTTCCAATCCACGAACTTGGCACATTTCTCCATCTGTTTGTGTCCTCCTTGATTTCTTTCATCAGTGTTTTATAGTTTTCTATATACAAGTCTTTTGTTTCTTTAGGTAGAAATACTCCAAAGTATTTTATTCTTTTTGTTTCAATGGTGAATGGAATTGTTTCCTTAATTTCTCTTTCTGTTTTCTCATTGTTAGTGTATAGGAATGCCAGGGATTTCTGTGTGTTGATTTTGTATCCTGAAACTTTGCTATATTCACTGATTAGCTTTAGTAATTTTCTAGTAGAGTCTTTAGGGTTTTCAATATAGAGGATCATGTCATCTGCAAACAGAGAGAGTTTTACTTCTTCTTTTCCAATCCGGATCCCTTTAATTTCTTTATCTGTTCTGATTGCTGTGGCCAAGACTTCCAAAACTATGTTGAATAGTAGTGGTGAGAGTGGGCACCCTTGTCTTGTTCCTGACTTCAGAGGGAATGCTTTCAGTTTTTCACCATTGAGGATAATGTTTGCTGTGGGTTTGTCATATATAGCTTTTATTATGTTGAGGTATGTTCCTTCTAGTCCTGCTTTTTGGAGGGTTTTTATCATAAATGGATGTTGAATTTTGTCAAAGGCTTTCTCTGCATCTATTGAGATAATCATGTGATTTTTATTTTTCAATTTGTTAATGTGGTGTATTACATTGATTGATTTGTGAATATTGAAGAATCCTTGCATGCCTGGGATAAAGCCTACTTGATCATGATGTATGATTTTTTTAATATGTTGTTGGATTATGTTTGCTAGAATTTTGTTAAGGATTTTTGTATCTATGTTCATCAGTGATATTGGCGTGTAGTTTTCTTTTTTTGTGGCATCTTTGTTGGGTTTTGGAATTAGGGTGATGGTGGTCTCGTAGAATGAGTTTGGAAGTTTACCTTCCTTTGCAATTTTCTGGAAGAGTTTGAGTAGAATAGGTGTTAGCTCTTCTCTAAATTTTTGGTAGAATTCAACTGTGAAGCCATCTGGTCCTAGGCTTTTGTTTTTTGGAAGATTTCTGATTACGGTTTCAATTTCCGTGCTTGTGATGGGTCTATTAATATTATCTATCTCTTCCTGGTTTAGTCTTGGAAAGTTGTACTTTTCTAGGAATCTGTCCATTTCATCCAGGTTGTCCAGTTTATTTGCATATAGTTGCTGATAATAGTCTCTTATGATCCTTTGTATTTCTGTGTTTTTTGTTGTGATCTCTCCGTTTTCATTTCTAATTCTGTTGATTTGGTTCTTCTCCCTTTGTTTCTTGATGAGTCTGGCTAATGGTTTGTCAATTTAAGATGGTAACGAGAACCCTGCATGTGAGACAGCAAAAGGAACGAGAGATATATAGAACAGACATGTGGACTCTGTGGAAGAGGGCAAGGGTGGGATTATATGGGAGAATGGCATTGAAACATGTTAATTACCATATGTGAAATCAATCGCCAGCCCAGGATTGATGCTCAGGGCTGGTGCACCGAGATGTCCCAGGGGGAGGGAATCGGGAGGGTGAAGGGAGGGGGGTTCTGGAGGGGGAGCATATGTAAACCCATGGTGGTTTCATGTCACTGTATAGCAAAACCAACACAATAAAGTAAAGAAAATTAAAAAAATAAATTAATTAAAAAAAATAAAAGGGAAGCAGAAGGATCAGAGTCAGAATAGAAAATAATGTGATAGAAGTAGACGTTGAAGTGATGTGGCCATGAGCCAAGGAATACAGGAAGCTATGAAGCATGAGAAATGAATTTCCCCTGGCCTCTAGAGAAAACACCACCCTGCTGATACCTTGAATTTAGTCCTATGAAACTAATTTCAGCCTTTTGTGGTCAGATAATAAGTTTGTGCTGTTTTTAAGCCACTCTCTTCAGTTCAGTTGCTTAGTCATGTCCAACTGTTTGCAACCCCATGGACTGCAGCAAGACAGGCTTCCCTGTCCATCACCAACTCCCAGAGGTTTCTCAAACTCATGTCCATTGAGTCAGTGATTCTATCCAACCATCTCATCCTCTATCACCCCCTTCTTTTCCTGCATTCAACCTTTCCCAGCATTAGGGTCTTTTCTAATGAGTCAGTTTTTTGCATCAGGTGGCCAAAGTATTGGAGCTTTAGCTTCAGTATCAGTCCTTCCAATGAATATTCAAGATTGATTTCCTTTAGGATTGACTGGTTTGATCTCTTTACAGTTCAAGGGACTCTCAAGAGTCTTCTCCAATACCATAGTTCAAAAGCATCAGTTCTTCAGTGATGAAGACCTCAGCTGAAGACCTCAGCTTTCTTTATGGTCTAACTCTCACATCCATACATGACTACCAGAAAAACCACAACTTTGAGTATAACGACATTTGTTGGCCCTAAGACACTAAGTTTATTTTAATCTATTGTACCAGCCATAGGAAACTAATATGCTTCAAAAACTTTTGAAGAAAAAAAGAAACCAAATGCATACTAAGTTAGCTGAAGAAAACAGGATAATTAATGCACTTAAAGGTCATAATACAAGTATCCAAATTGAGCACTTTTGCTGCAATCAGAAAACCTGTTAGAAACTAAAAAGCAAAAGCTTCAATAAAGACTTTGTGTCCTTTCTGAAATTCATTAAGAATAAAATGAAATTCATCTCCATGAAATACTCAATTTAGAGTGAAAAGAGGAGAGTATTTCCAAAGCAATAGATCAGCCATACATGTGAAGAGCTGAACACATGTAAAATAGAATTCAAAATCTTTCAGAAAAATTGGAAATAATCACTGATAATTATCAGTATCAGAGTATATTTCCCATGATGGAAAAGCCCATGATTACACATAGGGAATATTGATGATTGATGGCTTAAGGAGAAAAAATAAAAACTTCAGACAAAAATTTGAGTTAGAATTTAATTTGAACGTTTTAAAAAGTATTTTTATGTCCTTCATGTTCTAAATGGGGCATTCAGCATAGGCCCTGGAGGACAACTAGGGAATTCTCTGTTTGACAGGTCTTGAAGAAAGAGATATAAGATGCTATGACAGGGCCAGGACTGATGGTCTCATGACTAGTAGGGGGATGCCATCCTTATGACCTTAGAAGAAGATACAGCAGCTCATCCACAAGACAAAGAAAGAGCTGATGCTCTTACCAGGCAGAAACTGAGGATCTTTCTTGGATCTAACCCTCCCAATCTGAATGGACATTCTGGTCCTGCATCCTACCCTCCCATCAGAAGCCACATGTTACAGAAGGGGCCAAGGGCAAATTTCTAAGAAGAGGGGTTGTTGGCCTGCCCCTCTCCTGGAAAGCAAGAACAAGCCTCTCCAGAAATCTCCTTCAAGAGATCTCCATGACACTCAGCATCCCCTACAGACAATAAATGTTTCTGCACCAGGGCTGAATTCACTCTTCCCCACCATTCAACCTGAAAACAAAAGTGTTTCTGCTTCTGAGTTGATTCTGTCTTCTAATATGCTTAGTTCTGAAGATTCAGAACTTCAGTTTAAGACATTTTCTTCTCTCTCTTTTGAAGTTATTTTGAGTTTTTTTCTCTCACTTTTATTGTTATTAGTTAAGTGACTATGCATTGAATCAAATGAAAGCTTGATAGAATCATAAATCTTTAAGATAATCATGAATTGTGTAAGTTAATTTCTTCACCTTACTCTACTTGCAAATAGTATAACTATCATATTTTTGGTGTTCTCAACAACTCTACTAGAATAATCTAGAAATACACCAATTTTTTTGGTCTTCTAAAATAATTTTGACCTTTTTTTGTTTCGACATCAGTTCAATTCAGTCACTCAATCATATACGACTCTTTGAGAACTCATGGACTGCAGCACGCCAGGCTTCCCTGTCCACCACCAACTACTGGAACCTGGTGAAACTCATGTCCATCGAATCAGTGATGCCATCCAACCATCTCATCCTCTGTTGTCCCCTTCTCCTCCTGCCTTCAATCTTTCCCAGCATCAGGGTCTTTTCCAAAGTCAGTTTTTCACATCAGATAGCCAAAGTATTGGAGCTTCAGCTTCAGCATCAGTCCTTCCAATGAATATTCAGGACTGATTTCCTTTAGGGTTCCCTGATTCTATCTCCTTGCAGTCCAAGGGACTCTCAAAAGTTTTCTTCAACACCATATTTCAAAAGCATCATTCTTCAGTGCTCAGCTTTCTTTATAGTCCAACTCTCACATCCATACATGACTACTGGAAAAACTATAGTTTGACTAGATGGACCTTTGTCAGGAAAGTAATGTCTCTGCTTTTTAATATGCTGTTTATTGTTGGTCATAACTTTTCTTCCAAGGAATAAGCATCTTTCGTTTCATGTCTGCAGTCACCATCTGCAGTGATTTTGGAGCCCAAGAAAATAAAGTCTGTAACTGTTTCCATTGTTTCCCCCTCTATTTGCCATGAAGTGATGGGACCGGATTCCATGACCTTTGCTTTCTGAATGTTGAGTTTTAAGTCAGCTTTTTGACTCTCCTCTTTCACTTTCATCAACAGGTTCTTTATTTCCTCCTATCTTTCTGCTATAAGTATGGTATCATCTGCATATCTGAGGTTGCTAATATTTCTCCCAGCAATATATTTTTTTGTTTGTTTATTTTTTTTTCTCTTCCATTTTTTATTCTTTTTTTTTTTTTATTGTTTTTGCCATACATTGTCATGATATCACCATGGGTTTACATATGCTTCCCCTCCGGAACCCCCCTCCCTCCTCCCTCCCCCCCGGGAAATCTCGCTGCACCAGTCCCGAGCATCAATCCTGGGCTGGCGATTGATTAGACACATGACAATTAACATGCTTCAATGCCCTTCTCCCATATCATCCCACCCTTACCCTCATCCACAAAGTCCACGAGTCTATTCTATACATCTGCGTTCCTTTTGTTGTCTCCCATGTTGGGTTCTCGTTACCGTCTTTCTAAATTCCATATATATGCGTTAATATACTGTATTGTTGTTTTTCCTTCTGGCTTACTTCACTCTGGATAATGGGCTCCAGTTCCGTCCACCTGAGTAGAACTGATTCAAATGAATTTTTTTTTTAATGCTGAGTAATATTCCATCGTGTATATGTACCACAGCTTTCTTATCCATTCGTCAGTTGATGGGCACCTAGGTTGCTTCCATGTCTTGGCTATTGTAAACAATGCAGCGATGAACATTGGGGTACACGTGGCTCTTTCAATTCTGGTTTCTTGTGCTTCATCCAGACTGGCATTTCCAAATTTTGACTTTACTGATATTATTTAAGTGATTATATAACAATTCAAATGGAAATTTCATAAATTATAAGTCTTTCAATAGTGATTTATAAATATATATTTATAAATGAGAATCTTATGAGTAAATGTTTCTATTTTACTTGATTTTTAGATAGTGCTATTACAGGATTTTTTGTTGATATTTAGCAAGGCTCTTCTGTTGACCCAGAAACATAGCAATATTTTGTCTCTTCTAAAGGAGGAATTTTTCTCTTGCTTAGTTTCACTATTATAATTAAGTGATAAGTCCGCAAATGAAAAAAATATAATTTTCAAAGATTACAATTAAATTTTCAAAAATTATAATTCTTAGGATAACATTTCATAGCTGTCTTTTATTTAAAAGTGTATTTTATCAATAAATTCTTTCCTTTTCTCTTTTTTCTAGATAGGATATGGGCTGTACTTTGTTGGAATTTTGAAACTCTCCTCTAATACAGACTCTGGCAAGACTTTTACAAGAACATTTCACATCTGGAGACATTCAAAATATCAAGTTTGTGTATATTGAAGGCTGAATTTATTCTAGTTATGAGACTAATATGTTTACATAAATAAAGTTTAAAGGAATAGTAGTTCATGAGTTGCACTGTGTTTAGTATAAAACCCATTAAACCTCTCCTTTGGCTCCAGCTAGTGCCCTAAGAGTCCCAAAGTCCTGCATCTCTTTTGTTCACTCTGTTCTTATAGATAAAAATGCTTACTTTACTTTTTGTTTGTTTGTTTTCTCTGACTCCTTCATGTGTTAAATAAGAAGTACTTGAAGAAACTTTCATTGATTTCCCAGTTGAAATTAATTCCTCTTGTATCTCTTTATTTTCACACCCAATGTTGTTCCATTTTTTCTTGGCTAACTCATGTGACAATGTGTAGTTATATAATTATATATGTATGTGATTTTTTGCTGACTGTGCATATCACATATGTCCATGTCTTCAGAGAGAAGATCCAGTTTTCATCACTTACTATTTCCAGTGCTTTTAGGGCAGGAGATGGAGGGTATTTGGATGGATCAGTTCTTCCCTGTGCATATATGTATATTAGGCAGATTTTTCTGCAATAACAATGACGCATAACATACATAATGAACAATCTTCAAATCCCCGTAGCTTATGACCATAAGCATTTACTTGTTCAATTTTAGTTCTTTTGATTAATATCCTAGACACAGCTGGGCTTGAGTTTCAAGTCTGCTCCATTCAGATCTGTTTCTTATACAAAGATGCACTATTAAAGAACTATATAGACTTCTAGCAGGGGATGTTCCAAGCGCAATAGGGTAAGCAGAGCACAGCACACTTTTTTTTTAATTCAAGTAGAGTTAATTTATACCATTGTGTCAGTTTCAAGTGTATAGCATTGATTTGGTTACATATTTTTTCAGATTATTTTTCATTATATTATCACAAGATACTGAATATAGTTTCCTGTGTTATAGAGTAAATCTGCATTGCTTGTCTATTTTATGTATACTAATTTGTATCTATTAATTCCATATTTCTAATTTATCCCCTTTCCTTCCCCTTTAGCTTGTTTTTTATACCTGTGAGTCTGTTTCTCATTTGTATACAGGTTCATTTGTATTTTTTTTTTAGATTCACATACAAGTGATATAATAGTTAGCTTTTTCTGTCTGACTTCACTTGGTATGATATTCTCTAGGCCTATCCATTTTGTGATATACATATCCCATCTTAAACCAATCATATGTTGATGGCCATTTGGGTTATTTCCATGTCTTGGCTATTATAATGGTATGAACACTGCAATTCATGTATCTTCTTGAATTAGAGTTTTTATCTTTTCTAGATATATGCCCAAAAGAGGTATTGCTGGATCATATGGCAATTTTGTTTTTAATTTTTTAAGGAACCTTCACAATGGTTTCCAAGGTGGATGTACCAATTTACAGTCCCACCAATAGTATAGAAAGGTTGCCTTTTCACCACATCCTCTCCAGCATTTGTTATTTGTAGACTTTTTGATGATCACCATTCTGAGAGGTATGAGGTGATACATTACTATGGCTTTGATTTACATTTCTCTAATAACTAGCAATACTGATTATCTTTTCATGCAAAGCACACTTACTAAATCCTCAGTGTGACTGGAAGTACAGTACTCTCATGAAGTACAGCACCACTAGACCATTCAGATATGACCTAAATCAAATCTCTTATATTATACAGTGGAAGTGACAAATAGATTCAATGGATTAGGTCTGATAGAGTGCCTGAAGAACTGTGGATGGAGGTTCTGTCTATTGTACAGGAAACAGGGATCAAGACCATCCCCAAGAAAAAGAAATGCAAAAAGGTTGTCTGAGGAGTGCTTAAAAATAGTCAAGAAAATAAAAAGAAGCTAAACGCAAAGGAGAAAAGGAAAGATTCACTCATTTGAATGCAGAGTTCCAAAGAAAAGCCAGGAGAGATAAGAAAGCCTTCCTCAGTGATCAATGCAAAGAAACAGAGGAAAATAAAAAAATGAGAAAGACGAGAGACTGCTTCAAGAAAATTAGAGATACTAAGGGAACATTTCATGCAAAAATGGGCTCGATAAAGGACAGAAATGGTATGGACCTAACAGAAGCAGAAGATATTAAGAAGAGGTTGCAAGAATACACAGAAGAATTGTACAAAAAAATCTTCATGACCCAGATAATCACAATGGTGTGATCATTCAGCTACAGCCAGACATCCTGGAATGTGAAGTCCAGTGGGCATTAGGAAGCATCACTATGAATAAAGCTAGTGGACATGATGAAATTCCAGTTGAGCTATTTCAAATTCTAAAAAGGGGTGCTGTTAAAGTGATACACTCAATATGCCAGCAATTTGGAAACCTCAGTAGTGGCCACAGGACTGGAAAAGGTCAGTTTTCATTCCAATACCAAAGAAAGACTATGCCAAAGAATGCTCAAACTACCACACAATTGCACTCATCTCACACGCTAGCACAGTAATGCTCAAAATTATCCAAGTCAGACTTCAACAGTACCAGAACCGTGAACTTCCAGATGCTCAAGCTGGATTTAGAAAAAGCTAAGGAGTCAGAGATCAAATTGGCAACATCCGATGGATCATCGAAAAACCAAGAGCGTTCCAGAAAACCATTTGCTTTATTGGACTATGCCCAAACCCTTGACTTTGTGGATCATAACAAACTGTGGAAAATTCTGAAAAAGATGGGAATACCAGGCCACCTGACCTGTCTCCTGAGAAATCTGTATGCAGGTCAGGAAGCAACAGTTAGAACTGGACATGGAACAACAGACTGGTTCCAAATAGGAAAAGGAGTATGTCAAGGCTGTATATTGTCACCCTGCTTATTTAACTTATATGCAGAGCACATTATGTGGAATGCCAGGCTGGATAAAGCACAAGTAGAAATAAGATTGCCAGGAGAAATATCAATAACCTCAGATATGCAGATGTTACCACCCTTATGGCAGAAAGCGAAGAAGAACTAAAGAGCCCCTTGATGAAAGTGAAAGAGGAGAGTGAAAAAGTTGGCTTAAAACTCAACATTGACAAAACTAAGATCATGGCATCAGGTCCCATCACTTAATGGCAAATAGAATGAGAAGGAATGGAAACAGTGAGAGACTATTTTGGGGGCTCCAAAATCACTGAAGATGGTGACTACAGCCATGAAATTAAAAGACACTTGCTCCTTGGGAGAAAGGTTATGACCAATCTAGACAGCATATTAAAAAGCAGCAACATTACTTTGCCAACAAAGGTCCATCTAATCAAAACTATGTTTTTTCCAATAGTCATGTATGGATGTGAGAATTGGACTATAAAAAAGCTGAGCACCAGAGAATTGATGCTTTTATACTGTGCTGTTGGAGAAGACGTTTGAGAGTTCCTTGGACTGCAAAAAGATCCAACCAGTTCATCCTAAAGGAGATCAGTCCTCAATATTCATTAGAAGGACTGATGCTGAAACTGAAACTCCAGTACTTTGGCCACCTGATGTGAAGAAACGACTCATTTGAAAAGACCCTGCTGCTGGGAAAGGTTGAAGGCAGGAGAAGAAGGGAACAACAGAGGATGAGATGACTGGATGGCATCACCAACTCAATGGGCATGAGTTTGAGTAAACACCAGTAGTTGGTGATGGACAGGGAAGGCTGCCGTGCTGCAGTTCCTGGGGTCGCAAAGAGTCGGACATGACTGAGCAACCAAACTGAGCTGTCTTGCTCCATCCCTGTAAAGAACCCTTATCAGCCTGTTAAGCTGAACAATAAGCAACCTGAGGCATGGGGGGGGGATGGTTGGATGAGCCAAGGTCAGCAGGTTCTCTGACCCTTGCTCCCCATCCTGCTCAGCCCCTATAGAGCCTTTAAGTCCTGCCAGGGACACCCTCAGAGTCAAAAGCAGGACTGAAATTCTGGTAGGACTTTGTCTGTCTCAAGGCAGGGTGTGACAGAAGGGACAGCCATTCTGAGCAGTAGGAGATTTGCCTCTAAGGGCCTCAGAACTGCACTTCAGGGAGCCACATGACCCTCACCAACCCTGCCCTGGGGCATCATTTCTTGGTTATCACTTTCTGCTAATCTGATATTTACAGAGGACTTTGCACACTAGGCAGAGAAAACAAAGCTCATGGCATCTGGTCCCATCACTTCATGGCAAGTAGCTGGGCAAACAGTGGAAACAGAGACTTTATTTTGGGGGGCTCCAAAATCACTGCAGATGGTGATTGCAGCCATGAAATTAAAAGATGCTTGCTCATTGGAAGGGAAGTTATGACCAACCTAGAGAGCATATTAACAAGCCGAGACTTTACTTACTTTGTCAACAAAGGTCCATCTAGTCAAGGGTATGGTTTTTCAAGTAGTCATGTATGGATGTCAGAGTTGGATGGTGAAGAAAGCTGAGCACTGAAGAATTGATGCTTTTGAACTGTGGTATTGGAGAACACTCTTGAGAGTCCCTTGGACTGCAAGGAGATCCAACCAGTCCATCCTAAAGCAGATCAGTCCTGGGTGTTCTTTGGAAGGTCTGATGTTGAAGCTGAAACTCCAATACTTTGGCTACCTGATGTGAAGAACTGACTCATTTGGAAAGACCCTGATGCTAGGAAAGGTTGAGGGCAGGAAAAGAAGGGTACAAAAGAGGATGAGATGGTTGGATGGCATCACCTACTTAATGGATAGGAATTTGGATGGGCTCCAGGAGTTGGTGTTGGACCGGGAGGCCTGGCTTGCTGCAGCTCACGGGATCACAGTCAGACACTACTGAGCGACTGAACTGAACTGCACACTGGGCACTGCGCTATCAACACGGTGATAGCTATAAAGAATCAGCCCCAGGGAGGCTCTTTCTTTGTGCTTCCCCCCTCTTTCCTTTGGGGTCATTCCTTTAAAAGACACCCAAACACACAGTGACCAAGGATCAGCCTGGTAGGGTCCAAGCAGTCAGCCTCAGGGACCAATGGTGGACTGGGAATGATTACCAAACAGCCCTCTGATATTTTCCAGCACATTAGTGAGTAGAAGGAAATAAAACATGGATATACATCAGATATTCATGTTATAGTGAAGTGACTTCTCTGTGAGCAACTTCCCTGTTAATTTGGACAATAGTTTTCAAACGTGATTTGTATATGTGTGCATTTTCTATAATGTAATGACTATAGACCCAATACATGCTTATATTTAATCTGTATTACTCTTTCTTCCATTAATTTCTTATCTCTAGACAATCAACAAAACTGTACATCCAGTCCTGATTTGTGGAATTTGCCTATCACTGTGTGTAAATACCCATCATAGCCAATTTTAACATGTATTATGTGTAGCTGCTGAATACAGATTTGTAAAGTAATTCATAGTTGCACACCCTTGTATATTATTTCCACCATAAAGATATTAATACAGGAGATATAATCTCAAGAACATATATAACAATAAAATATGGCAAGATAATTATGTGTAGGTAAAATCTGAGTAACTGTTATCTTTCTAGTATAGTTTGTTTCATTGTAAGTATATCTAATTTAATTTGGGGCTCAAAATTTCAGTAATTTTATTTTATTTTATTTTATTTTATTTGTTTTTTTTTTTGTTGTTGTTGTTCTTGCCACATTTATTTATTTATTTATTTATTTATTTTTTGACATGAATCTGCCATGGGTATATATATGTTCCCCCTCCAGAACCCACCTCCCTCCTCCCTCCCAATTCCCTTCCCCTGGGTCATTCCAGTGCACCAGCCCCGAGCATCAATCCTGGGCTGGCGATTGATTTCACATATGATACTTAACATGTTTCAATGCCATTCTCCAAAATCTTCCCACCCCTGCCCTCATCCACAGAGCCCACGAGTCTGTTCTATACATCTGTGTTCCTTTTGCTGTCTCGCATGCAGGGTTCTCGTTACCATCTTTCTAAATTCCATATATATGCGTTAGTATACTGTATTGTTGTTTTTGCTTCTGGCTTACTTCACTCTGGATAATAGGTTCCAGTTCCATCCACCTGAGTAGAACTGATTCAAATGAATTTTTTTTTAATGCTGAGTAATATTCCATCGTGTATATGTACCACAGCTTTCTTATCCATTCGTCAGTTGATGGGCATCTAGGTTGCTTCCATGTCCTGGCTATTGTAAACAATGCAGCGATGAACATTGGGGTACACGTGTCTCTTTCAATTCTAGTTTCCTCAGTGTGTATGCCCAGCAGTGGGATTGCTGTGTCATATGGAAGTTCTATTTCCAGTTTTTTAAGGAATCTCCACACTGTTCTCCATAGTGGCTGTATTAGTCTGCATTCCCACCAACAGTGTAAGAGGGTTCCCGTTTCTCCACATCCTCTCCAGCATTTATTGCTTGTAGACTTTTGGATTGCAGCCATTCTGACTGGTGTAAAGTGGTACCTCATTGTGGTTTTGATTTGCATTTCTCTGATAATGAGTGATGTTGAACATCTTTTCATGTGTTTGTTAGCCATTTTTATGTCTTCTTTGGAGAAATGTCTGTTAAGTTCTTTGGCTCACTTTTTAATTGGGTTGTTTATTTTTCTAGAATGGAGTTGCTTGTATATTTTTGAGATTAATTGTTTGTCCTTTTAGATTAATTGTTTGTCCAGTAATTTTAATAATTGACTTGTCTGAGCTATCCCCAGCACATAATTCTGTCCCAAAAATAGGGCTGTATGGTTTATATTCTCATTAATGTCTATTTTTAATGGAACTCATACAAAAAAATTAACATATACTGATGCATAGATATATAAATATTTATACATGTATGTGTGTATACACACACACACTTTTAATAGTAGTGAGTTAGCCTATTGAGGGTATACTCTGTGCCAAGAAGTGACCATCTCTCAGAATCATTATTATATTGTACAAATGTCACCAATAGTCCAAATACAGTTTGCCACCTATTTTTTTGTATTGTCAGAGGGCAATGAATTGTTATTACACATTTATGTGATAACCGATAAACCTTTCTACAAGAATGGTTGTTTAAAGAGTTGAGAGCAGCATCAATAATCACCTAAAGAACAAGGTGAGTAATTTCCAGAGTTTTTATATGAATCAATAGATGTTTCCAATAATGCTCAGGTATTCATTTGAGGAATCAATCAACAATTTGAAGTGACTAAATAATTATTCTATAGGAATAGCCTGCTTAGAACCACTATACATGAAAACAAGGTGGATGAGAATTCCTAAGAGGTCTTCAGTAACTTATTGACCCTCAGCAGGAAGCTGGAGCTACGTTTGCATGAAAAGACTTCACTGAACTCCTTGCTGTGCAGCACAAGGAGCTTTCTAATGAAGACCTCATGGAAGTGGAGGCCCAGAGAAAAAGCGAAGAGGACCAAGAGGAAGAAGTAGCTGAAGAACCTAAGAGATTCATGATGCAGGAAACGGCAAGAGGATTTTCTTTACTGGAGGAGGCACTGTTAGTTTTTGAGATGCAGGACCCAAATGTAGAATTGTTCATGGAGGTTGCAGTAGCCATTCAGAATGTAATCCGGGGCTACCAGGTCATCCATGATGAGAAAAAAGAATGACTACCTGGAAATCACTGAATTGTTTCTCAAGAGGGTAGACAGAATTGAATCTGCAAGGAACCAGAACCTGTGCCATCAACATCAGGTGTGAGTGAAATTATATTTGCCTCCATCTCATAATGCTGATGATCCTTCCGCTCTACCATCTCCCACCTCCTCTCCCTCCTCCAATCAGTAGCTCTTTTTGTCTGTTCATGCGATGCCAGCCCCTGTATGCTAGCTATTGGACTGTACTACCATGCATTACAAGGGACTATACAGTAAGATTAAAAATGTTTTATTTTTGTGTTTGTTTTTTTAATGTATTATTTGTGCAAAGAGTATTATAACCCTATTACATTACGGTACTATATAGCCCATTGTGTTAGCTGGATACCTAGGCTAACTTTGTTGGACTTCTGAATGTGCTCTCAGAAAGGGAACTCACTTGTATGTGGGGGACTTATTGTATTTGACATTACATATGTGAAAGTGAAAGTGGCTCAGTTGTATCGGACTCTTTGCGACCCCATGAACTATACATGTCCATGGAATTCTCCAGGCCAGAATACTGGAGTAGGAAGCCGTTCCCTTCTCCAGGGGAATCTTCCCAACCCAGGGGTCAAACCTAGGTCTCCCACATTGCATATACATTGCATTGCCTTATGTATACAGCTGCTTAAAAAGATGAAAGTGAAAGCATACAATGTTGCTTGAAATAAAATATTAATTGATGTGAAAACTATTATTATTAATGACATATATTACTGTATGCTTCTGTGTCATGTAGAAATACTCTGTAAAAGCAATTTGTATCATTGCAGCTCACAATTTCAATTAGAGGCTAATATACATTACTATGTATCAGTAGACTGTGTACCAAAATGCAGTTGTCAGTCCAAATCACTGCACTGAGATACGTTGCCTTCATGCTCAAGATATATTCTTGAACATGTCATCAAGATATATTCTTCTAACAAAGCTGCTTTGGAAAGGTAACTCCTGCCCAGAAGAAAACGATTGCTGTGATCTTAGGGGAAAAAAAAAAAAAAAAAAAACCCTACTCTGCATTCAAGAGCTATTGACATTAAAGGGTTTAATAAGTAGATTAATGTTATTGTCCTTTTGGCAAGCTAATCTATATATCCCAGAGATTAGTATATACATACATGTTACAACTGGTATTTCCTTTGGCAATCATTCACTTGTACTCAAGAGGACAAGAAAAACATTTTTCCTGTAGAAATTTACTTCCTTTGTCTCCATTTGATATTGAGGTTATCATATAGCAAAGTTTTTCTGAAAAAAATTCTAAAATTTTCAACTTTGCAATGTATATGTTTTCTTAAATAATTTACTGCATAGAACTTCTATCCATAAAGTACAACATGGACTGAAAATATCCACTAAGTCTGTGGTAACAGAAATAAATTTCTTCCCTACTTTGTCAATTCCACATTTTAAATATTGTATAGTTATGAATTTATCATTAGTGAGGATATCTATAGGTTCATCTTAGATCCCTACAACTTTGGAAGTTCTCTGGTCCCAGTAGTTATACTTTTTGCTTCTACTCAAGTCTGATCTCTGGTCCCAGGAACAAAGATCCCCCAATGCCTAAGGCATGGAACAATTAAGTCCAAAAAGCCCTTTTAAATTTGAGATTATTTACAAAATTTGCATATGTACACACATGCAGAAATACTATCAAAGAAAAAGAGAAAGTCAAAAACCCAGCTGCCTTTTTATTTATTCACTCATTAAGCTTATATTTCCTAAATACCTTGTAAGTGCAGGTGTCACTAGTGGTAAAGAATCCACATGCCAATGCAGGAGAAAGAAGAGATTGAATTCTACCCCTGGGTCTGGAAGATCCCTTGGAGGAGAGCATGGCAGCCCCTCCAGTGTTCTTGCCTGGAGAATCCCATGGACAGAGGAGCCTGGTGGCTACAGCCCACAAGGTCACAAAGAGTTGGACACGACTGAAGCGGTTTAGCATTCATGCATTGTAAGTGCCCAACATTACACTAGACACATAATTCAGCCAAATATTTACTGCACTATCTCATTTTTGTTCAGTACTCTAATGCACTGATTTTTTTTTAAGTTTCATTAAATAGAACCAAAGTGGTTATCATTCTCTTAATGAGTGCTTCCAATACCATATTTTAATATTATTTTATTTCTCTTAATAAGGAATAATTATGCTATAAGAGGACAGCATTGTTTATCTCTCTTCCTCTGGTTTTACTTCTAGTCATCTTTCAAAATGAGCATATAAAGTCAAATTTTATTCCAAAGACTAATTTGTTGAACTGGCCTTTGCTTTAGCTTGGTTATTTTCTTATCCCAGGAAGATGAATATATTTAATATACTTTAAATTGCATCATATTTTATGAGTTCTCAAGGGATCCACTGTTACACGAACCAAACATTATAGTATAATTATTGCTTCAAATATTGCAAATGATTATGACTACTTAAATATGCATATAATACATTTATCAGTGAAAACATCTCAATGACTTAATTTCTAGCCCCTCTTGAAAGTGCCTATTTCCTCTGAAGAAGAAGTTTTAAGAAGGATCAACAATCACAGCAATTGAGAACATGATTTAGCATTACTGTTTCATAGTGCAGTTGAGGGACATACCAGCATCCTCCCACCCTCCAAGTGAGTGGGGCTCTTGGTTACAATAAGAAGGTGATGTATAAGTTTCCATGGAAGGTGTTCTTCTGTCTTTGTATGCATATCCTGTTGTGGTAAAACTTTATTTTATTATTAATTTAGAATAGTTTCATAAAGAGACCATAATTTAAAAAAAAAAAATTAAGCTACCACTACTCTCCTCATGAAAGCCACAGTCTATTAACAAATTCTGCTAAATTCTAATTCATTCGATTTCCATAAGTTTAATTCTAATTGAATCAGTAATCTTTGTGCTTTGGCCACTCTACCAAGGGAAAAATTCCCAGTATGTTATTCTTGAACCATGATTTGAAATTGTGAGATAGTTAGAATAGGAAAAAGCAGTCCAGAATGGTGGTGGCTAAAAGACATAGCATAGAAGGGAAAAGCCGTCAAAACTAGAACAAAGGAAGGTCCAAAGACCGGGAGTCAGGACCTCAGGTAAAACAAACCGCCCTCCTGATTAGTACAATTTACATAGGGTAGGCTCAGGGGAGGAGGAAAAACATATAAAAAGAGAAGCCAAAACTGAGCTTTGGGTTTTTTTTTTTCTCTTTATGTCTTTGGAGTCAGCCCACCCTCACACAGTAGAGGATGTATTTTCCTTTACTTTCTAAATAAAACTGAGCTGTAACATGGATCTGTAACACTGGTCTGTCTGAGGGCTGTAACTGGTCTGTCCACTGCTTCAAATGTTTGTCACAACGAGACAGAACCAAGGAAATTACAAACTCCCCCTTGAAATGAAGTTTCATCAGATTGTAGTTAGTTATATTCTATTTGTAACACAAAATCAAACAAACACATGAAAAAGACAAAGAGAAAACTTATATCACTTCCATGGTCTGAGAATGAGAGCAATTTACTAACAGCTGAGAGAGCCTATCTTTAGTACTGAATGTATTCAGGCTTAAAATCCTACCATACACGCATGCTCAGTCACTCGGTTGTGTCAGATTCTTTGGGACACTTTGGACTATAGCCTGCTAAGCTCCTCTGTCCTTGGGATTCTCCAGGCAAGAATGCTGGAGTGGGTCGCCATACTGGAGACTGGAGGGTTCCCTCTTCCAGGATATCTTCCCCACCCAGGGGTCAAATGCGTATCTTCTGTGTCTACTGCATTGCCAGTGGATTCTTTACCCACTAAGCAAGTCTTAATAATTCCCACCAAATAAAATATAACTCTCAGTTTCTAGGTTGTGACTCTATTTTTTGTCAATGTGTCCCATGTTAGAGATTTGCCCTACTTACATTTCTGTGTTAACACGCTATTTTAAGGAATGATAATAATGACAGTGTCATTTCTTTATAGAAATAATAGTGATAATAACTGATTTGTTTGAAACACTTATTTTGGTTAAATTAGTTGTTTACACCATGTCTTTTTTTTTTTTTTTTCGCTTTGCTATTTATTTGTTTTTGAAATACAAAGGCCCAAGAGCCATTGGTTGTATTGGAGGCAAGTACATTGTCCCTCATAAATCTTTTAACAAAGACATCTCAGCAAGATAGACCTTGTATTCTCACCTCATCAAAGATGAATTTAGCATCCAAAGCACATTAGGATACCTTTGCCATAGATGATGAATTTGTGATGTTCCTGTAGCTTTATAGAATTTGCAAAGTACTGTTAATTAGTTTTCCTTCAAAGTATTCTTGTAGGAAAGGGTGGAGCAATAAATTTATCTGCTTTCTTGAGAGCAATCTATGCATCAATCTCATGCAAAACTAAGCCTGTTGTTAAACTTGCCTTTATGCTTACAAGTACAAGAACCTCTGAGTTCCTGATGGTCTAAAATGTTTGGATGATTCAAACTTCTTTGAGTTTGGCTCCTTTCAATAACTCTTTTTATAAATTTATAGAAGCCAGTGCCTAACGCAAAGGCTTTGTAACATATTGATGTCTACAATTTAAAAATAATTTCCTATCGTTTCCAGACAATTGCCCACAAATAAAAAGCTATTCTGGGAAAACAAAGCAAAATGGAAAAGCAATAGAAATATAAGAAATGCCTTAAACATGGCAATAGCATTAGGAGTTTTCAAATGTCTTGCTTTATTTTTCTTTAGAGGTCAGGGAAGTCTCTTTCCTCACCTTTTATAAATTACATGCCCATATTCCCTCTGTATGTTTGTTTTCTTCACTTAAAAAGATATAACAAGGAAATCCAGATCCAGCTGTTGCTGAAAGAATTAAGCAACCATTCTTGCCTTACCTAGGTACTACCTACATACTTAGGAATCCATTTTGGACTAGAAGTAGTATTAGGATGTTTATGGATCAAACTGTTATAAGCCAATAAAATATTCTGCTAAAAATTAAGATGTTCTATATCCCTTTAAACAATCAAAATTACACAAGTTAAAATACCAAATACTTTTTATGCTTTTTTGCAAGACTGTATCCTTTTCAACCTTTGAGAATCATGACCCCTGGAGGTGCAGGGATGCCAGAATCTGCCCAGCAATGAAATGACCACTTTAAGCCCCACTCAGGGATGTCCACTGACAGCTTGTGACAGGCAGCACCTACCCATAATGAACTAGAAAAGTTCAATCCAAATGGGTCTGAACATTGCTGGCATTTGGTACAAAGGTAGGCTTGGATCTTTACACCTCTTCCCTTCTTAATGTCTGACATCAATGCCAAGGCCAAACCAAAAAATTTACAAAGTTTGCACATCAAAAGGAAATAGAAAAAAAAATAGAAATCATTGGTATCCTGTTTATTACTAGATAGCCTTGACTCCACATAAGAAACTGCCAAATATTGGAGAATAATCACCATACAGTTGAAATAAATTTCTAGGTCCAGGATGGAGATGTTCCTGCCTGGGGTTTCATACAATACACCAAAACTCAGGTAACACTTGCATCACTATGAATGCTCTGTTTGACAATACATGCAGTACATCCAATAGCCAACTCGAATGCCAAGCCAACTCGATACTTGTTTTCTTGTTCATTCCCATGCCAAGAAAGTTTAACTGTATGGCCCTAGCCAATCACATATTGCCTATATTTCCTTTGTTGATTATGTTTTATCCTATAAAAACTTCCTGTCTTCTGCTCCATTTTGCAGACCATCCACTTCATGAAGTGTTAAATAAACTTTGTATTATCTAAATTGTCTTCTTAAATAATTTTTTAACAGTGCCCAGTCTAGACAGGGAAAAGCAGGATTTCAGGTCCCACCCCAAATATATTGAATCACAATCTGCCTTTTAGCAAGATTCTCTAGCTTTTCTAGAGAATGTTTGTGTCCCCCCAAATTACATAGGTTAAAACTGTTGGGAGTGTGTTATTTCCTCTGTTCTGTCTCACCGCAGCAATAATTTGAAGCGACAGACAGACCAGTGTCATAGCTCAGTTTTATTAGGAAAAACAAAGGATAGTACACCCTCAAGGAGTGAGGGTGGGATGAAGAGGACCCAAAAGACAAAGACAGGCCTGAATCCTTCTAGGCTTCCTCTTTTTATACACTTGTTTCCTCCCCCTGAGCCTGCTATATGTAAATTGGGCTAGCCTGAGAGGCCGTTTGTTTTACCTGCAGTCCTCATTCCAGTCCTCAGACCTTCCTTTGTTCTATTTTTGAGGGCTTTTTCCATCTTTGTCTTTTAGCTGCCGCCATTTTGGACCCCTTTTTCCTATTCTAACTACCTAACAAAACCATAATCCATCTCCAAAAGTGATGGCAGTTAGAGATGGGGACTTTTGAAAGGTATTTAGGTCATGGGAGTGGAGTCTTCATGAATGGGACTACTGTTGTTATAAATGAGACTCTAGAGAGCTCTCTGGCCATATGAGGACACAATAAGCCTAAGGGCAATGAGCCAAGAAGAGGTTCTCAATAGACACCTATTATATCAGGGCCTTGATTTTGGATTTCCCAGCCTTCAGAACTGCAATAAGTAAATGTGTGTTGCTTAAGCCACCCAGTCTATGATATTTTTGTTAGAGTTGCCCAGATTGACTAAAACCCTAAGTAATCAGCACATACAGTAAATTTTGAGATGAAATGGTATAGGACTACAGATTCTTCCCTTTCTAAATGAAATACCTTGCACAACTGGTTTCAAATTAATGTTATTTACTTGAGTTTCCTTTATCTAAGGGAGTTGATACCTTGTGAGAAAAAATACTGTAGTTCATCAATTTTAATGTGTGGACATGTGTGCTGTGCTTAGTCACTTAGTTGTATCCCACCAGGCTCCTCTGTCCATGAGGATTCTTCAGGCAAGAATACTGTAATGGGTTGCCATGCCCTCCTCTATGGCATCCACCCAGGAATTGAATCCAGGTCTCCTGAATTGCAGGCAGATTCTTTCCCATCTGAGCCACCAGGGAAACCCAGAAGTACTGGAGTGAGTATCCCTTCTTCAGGGGAATTTTGCAACCCAGGAATCAAAGCTGCATCTCCTGCATTGCAGGTGGATTCTTTACCAGTTGAGCTACCAGGCCAAGCCCTAAATAAAGCCGTATTATATTATGACCAATGGATGTGATAATATAATCCATTGGCTTTATCTACTTTGTATTGTTTGAATGTTTTACAAAACAAACAAACAAAAATAAACAAGTGCATTTGCATTGAAATAACATTATATTTGACTGTGAAAATTTTAAAACCAACATTAAGACTAATTAAATTAAAATTTCAATATTTCAAAATCCCTCAGAGGTGACATCCTATATAATAAGGCTTCTTATGCATCTTTAAAAAATAAACCAAACATATTAAAAACTATTTTAAAATAAATATATGCCAGATATTTACAGGAAAAAATAAGATTTTACCACCACCACCCCACACACACACAGATGCATAGTCCACATGCCCATAAAACTTGTTTCAAAATAACTGTTCCATCTTTAGTGGATGAAGAGAAATAAGAACATTGAGCAATTTTCTATTGTGTATTCAAGTATAAAATCAAGGTATTACCAAGGAACATTATTATAATTAGCCATAAACCCATAAACATGCTATTTTCTAGGAATGCTAGGTATGATGATTCTAATGGATTCCTTTTACATGATTCACTTCTTTGCTCTTGCCAAAAGAAACAGTCCTAAGAGGAGCTATTTTCAGTTAAATTTGATTAATAGCCTTTGCTTCTTTGTAAAACTGGAATTATAAGAGCACAGGTGAATACTTAACAATAAAAACGAGAAAGACAATGTGGTTTATACAAGAAACTCTCAACAGAATTATTTATACAAAGGGAGTCTTTGGAAGAAAATAGGCAAAACAAAACTCCTCTAGCGTATGCACATGCTATCCTATAGAGAATAAATCAACAAACTCCTAAGATGATAGATAATGCAGAATGTTTTATAGAATAACATAGAAAAAAGGCACCCAGGAAAATCTTGGGACCTGAATTATATGCAAAAATGTATGCAATAATTTGTTATAAGTAACTGATTTTAAGAAAGAAAAGATAGCTAAGCATAAGCATTTTGTATTATCTTTTTGTTAATCATCACTCAAAGTTTTGGTTGAACTCTTTCATGATTCTCTTCTCTGTCATATTCAAGTACATTTGTAATGTAGAGTTCCCACTGAGTTGGTTAAACTCTACAAGTCTGGTTTATGTAGAAGTTCTCTGCAGGGAAGCAGAGAAAACTTACCCAACATATGTAAAAGACACAGAAACACCATCTATTCTACATCTAGACATTCACAATTAAAAGGAAAAAAACTGTTCAAAGTTCCACAAAATTCATAGGTCACCAGTGTCAATAATGAATGATAATTCATGCTGAATAAACTGTCATATCTGTAAAATGTATTTTTAAATGAATTAGAGAAATATTGCAAAAGAAAAAAATCAGATTACCTATTAATTGTTTTCTGTATTTCAGTTACTCTAATAAATGCTTTACACTCACAATCTCATACAATATTTACAAAAATTCTTTGGGTTAGCTACTATTTTTTTATCTCCATTTTACAAATCAGAAAAAAAATAAATAAATAAAGCATTGAAAGATTACATCAGTAAACCAAATTCACATACTTCAATCTGGAAGAACAAGTTCAAATGAAACAAGATACCATAAACACAAGTGTCTTTTGCATATAAATATACCCAGTTAAATTTTATGTGGATACTAAAGTCTGAGCATTTCTACATGTTTCATCCACACGAATTTTTCTATAAAACTTTTTTTTTCAGAAAACATAAGATTCTGTTTTCAAAAATATTTACTTTACTCTTTTTCTGTGACTACAATGATTGATTATTCTGTGATATTTTCATTATCTAGAGAGAAATGGTGGGCAAAAATGTCATCTAAAAATGAACACAAAGAGGCTATCAAAAGAGGAAGCTGCTGATCACTAATGATTGTTTTAAGATTGTTTTTTGAATGATAATGAAAGCAGAGTTTGAGTTGCATAAATTTGGCAGAAAATATAGTTCATTTTTTAAGAAGCCTAGTGGCAGTGAATGAGAGGCAGTGACTTAGAGAGGAGTCATAAGTTTTTTTTATATTAGATATAAAGATTTTAACATTAAAAAAAAGAATGGACCATGCAAAAGATTTTGGAACTATCAAAAAGAAAGAATGTAATAGAAGGAGCATGATAGAGATAGTACAAATAAAGGGATACAGATGATGAACAAAGGTACTGATTTTAGGCTAAATAAGTGGAAAGGGTATTTCTTTTGAGCTTGTATTTTTTCAAAAGCAGTAGTGGAAGAAAATATCAGAATAACTGCCCTTTAGAGATTCATCTTCAGAAAATGTTGTAGATGAGACAATTTTTTTTTAATATCTGAAATACTCTGGAAACTTATTATAAAAGCAAACAACCCAGTTTGAGAGCAAGCTAAAGATTTGAAAAAAATACTTCATCTGAGTGGATATAGGATGGACAATGAGCATGTGAAAAATGCTCAATATGATTAGCTATTAGGGAAA
The DNA here is from genome assembly GCA_007570785.1 of Antilocapra americana. NCBI lineage: Eukaryota > Metazoa > Chordata > Mammalia > Artiodactyla > Antilocapridae > Antilocapra > Antilocapra americana. The sequence goes on along the minus strand of ML664165.1, from coordinate 1,971,362 downwards.
TATAAAAGAAAACCATGGAGATACTACTATATACCTACTAGAAGAGCTAAAAATTATCTGACAATACAAGTGTGATTGATGCTGTAGAATAACTGAAACTTTCATACATTACAGGTAGGAATGCAAAAAAAAAATGATACACTTACTTTGGATAAATTTGGCAGGTTTTTGTTTTAAGTTAAACATGCACTTACCATATGTCCTACCTATTCTAATACTGGGTATTTACCTCAGAGAAATTAAAAAAACAAAACAAAAAAACTCATGCTTAATCAGAAATCTCCATACAGAATTTTACAATAATCATTCATTATTGACACTGGTGACCTATGAATTTTGTGGAACTATTTATAATCACCTCAACCAGAAACAACTCAAAAGTTCTTTAGCATATGAGACATAAGCAGTGGTACATCCACACAATGGAACATTATTCAGCAATAAAAAAGCTGACATGATTGATACATCCAGTAACTTGGATGAATTTCAAAGCGTTGTGCTGAGAGAAAGAAAACACCCTCAAAAGGTTACATAATCTATGATTCCATTTATGTGATATTCTCAAAAAGCTATGGTGATGAAGAACTGATGAACAGTTGTCAAGGCTTAGGGATGGGGGAGGGCTCTCTATAAATGCATAGAACAAGTGAATTTTGAGTGATGGAACTGTTCTGTAATCTGATTAGTGAATATGCATTAAGGATCTTAAGACAGTAAAGTAAAAATGCAATTTTACTGAATAATAATTTGAAATATATGTTTCAGTGTTGGTCTGATGAAAGACCATAAAACAAAATGAGAGATAATTTGCTTTTTAAAATGAAATAATTGGGATTATGCAGTTGCCTTATAGTCACAGAAGTCAAACACTGGGAAAACTGAAAACTCCCTTCCCAAGGACAAGAAAGGACTTGCAAAAAATCCCCCAGCAATGTGAGCAAGCTAGAGAAAATTCCCTGCTACAAGAGCAACCAACAGGAAAATAGCAGTTTTTATGTGTTTTCCTCTTTTGTTGGGGATATTTTCCTCTGTTAGTTCCAAATTTTCAGTAAAAGTTCTGTTCCTCACAGAAGTTTCATGTTAGATTTACTTTGGTGAATACAGAAGAAATAATCTCTGCCCACAACAAAGAACAACAACTGAAGGAAACAAGAAGGCAGGAGGGAACTGAGAATCCAAAGTAGTAGAGAAACCGCAGGAAAACACTCCTCCTGCTAAGCAGTCTTCCACAGTACTGTGATGGTTGTTGCATCTCCCATGAAAAGAGATTTATGTTTAATCATGGGAAAGACTCGGGGGTTGGGGGACACTTAGGCTACACACATATACCTAGGAAATAGAATGTCGAGGTACCCTGTGAATAATGCCAATGAGACCTTCACAAACATAATCTCATTATTTCAGTTATCTGATATCTCCTTTATAAAAAGAAATTTTCACATGATGTCAAATATACCCTATTGAGATCGCATATTGTTAGACCTGATTCTAACAATCATATTACCTACTCTTACACAACTTTGCAACTATCACACTCACTATATTATTGTATTGTATTAATTTAATAAAAATCCACTCAGGTATCTGATAAGACATTGAAGATAGCACTGTTTCAAGTAACACAATGAACTGATCATCTATCTACTGCCTTTGGATGGATTGTTACCTCTCAGGCACAGACCTTCTCTAAACCAGTAACAGCCCCACAATGTATTATGAGCTTTTACGCATTCTTTATGCTGTTCATTGCAGCATCTCAAAGTCCACTATCAAAAAGGATGGTGTCATATATAGGTCGTTAAAAGACAATATGGAAGTATGCTGGGTTCTGAGAAGCTCTGTGACATGTGACTAGTACAATCCTTTGATTCTACTGCAGATTTGAATGAAGATAGACAGTGATTTATAGCATTTTGTTCTATGACTATCTTGGCAAGAATATAGTTTTTTTGGCATTTACTGCACTTTTATTCACTTATGTTGAATTATATTGGATTTCCTTGGTGGCTCAGTAGTAAACAATCTGCCTGTCAATGCAACAGATGTGGGTTTTATCCTTTGGGTCAGGAAGACCCCCTGGAGAAGGAAATGGAAACTCACTCCAGTGTTCTGGCCTGGAAAATCCCATGGACAAAGGAGCCTGGTGGGCTACAGTCCATAGAGTCACAAAAGAGTCTGATGCAACTGAGGAACTAAACAACAAATTATTTCATTTTGTTAAGAAAAGTGTCCTTGCTCTCCTATAGAATCATTTCCTTAGAGTTCACTGTATTACTCTGCTAGGGCTGTCATAACAAAATATCACAGACTGGGATGACTTAAACCACAGAAATTAATCTTCTCACAGTTTGGAGGTCAGAAGTGCAAGCAAGATCAGGGTTGCTGTTTGAAGAAAGTGCTTTTCTTGGCATGCAGCTGCCCCTTCTGGGTCCTCACATGGCTTCTTCCCTTGGCTCTTGAGGGAAAAGGGCACGAGTTGTGGTGTCTTTTTCTCTTCTGATAAGGATACCAGTCCTGTGGGATCAGGGTCCACCTAATCTAGCTTTACTTATCTCCCCAAAGCCCTGGTCTCCAAATACACTGGGGGGAAAGGCTTTAACACATGTCTTTTAGGGGTACACATTCTATCCATAACACTTGTATTGTTGAATCCTTTTCTTCAAATAAGCTGGTTATTTCCCTCACCCTTAATTTTTAAGCTTAAGGAACAGGTTAAAACCACTAAGGGTTGTTCCTAGCCATTCAGTGGCCCGAGCAGTGGGAGCTGCCCATGAGCCTTTGGTGGTGGGCTGAGTACCACCATCTTTGTGTGTGTGTGTGAGCCACTCAGTTATGCCTGACTCTTTGTGACCCCATGGACTATAGCCCACCAGGCTCCTCTGTCCATGGGGATTCTCTATGCAAGAATACTGAAATGGGTTGCCATTTCCTTCTCCAGGGGATCTTCTTGACCCAGAGATAGAACCCAGTCTCCTGTGTTACAAGCAGATTCTTTACCATTTGGGCCACCAGGGAAGCCCCACCACCATCTTTAGTAGGAAAATGTTGGAGAGACACAGAGGACTCCTTTGTGACTTTAGTCTGCGACCTCAGATTGAGTAGTAGTAAACTCAGGAGCTGGACTGGTCCATTTGCCCTGACCTTCCTCCTTGGTCACAGCCTTTTTAGAAGTTTCTTTACTGTTTCTGTAAAAGCAAACATCAGGCAAGACCTCTCAAGGATGCTCAGGGTACATGGTGTCATGTGTGTGCAGAACTTCCAAGGCCAGCATCCCGAACATCAGACCCACTGAGTGAGTTCTCTTGCTGTTGCTCAGATGGTGATGTCCACACAACAAAGAGAAGAGTCTGTGTCACACAGAGCAATAGCTGCCTGGATCCAGCTCAGTAAAGCTTCCAGGAGTGAAGCAGTCACTAGTAGAGGGGCTCCAGCAGCAGCAGCCAACTTCAGTGCAACTCGCTAGCCAATATTCCTAGACTCTGATATCTAATATATGACTCTGATATCAGCTGAGTTTTCAATGGCAACAATGACACAGCTGCTGGAAGAAGTTTCTCTCAGGTTCTCTTCAGATTTATGATGTGGTTGCTATTCAGTCACTCTGTTGGGTCTGACTCTTTGTGATCCTAGGGCCTGCAGCACACTGGGTTCCCTGTCCTTCACCACCTCCCAGAGTTTGCTCAAACTCATGACCATTGAGCCAATGATGCCATCCAACCATCTCATCCTCTCACTACCTTTTCCTCCTGCCCTCAGTCTTTCCCAGCACCAGTGTCTTTTCAAATGAGTTGGCCCTTCACATCAGGTGGCCAAAGTATTGGAGCTTCAGCTTCAGCATCAGTCCTTCCAATTAATATTCAGGGCTGATTTCCTTTAAGATTCAGTTCATTTCAGTTCAGTTCAGTCGCTCAGTCATGTCTGACTCTTTGCGAACCCATGAACCGTAGCCACGCCTCCCTGTCCATCACCAACTCCCGGAGTCCACCCAAACCCATGTCCATTGAGTCAGTGATACCATCCAGCCATCTCATCCTCCACTGCGCCCTTCTCCTCCTGCCCCCAATCCTTCCCAGCATCAGGGTCTTTTCCAATGAGTCAGCTCTTCGAATGAGGTAGCCAAAGTACTGGAGTTTCAGCTTCAGCATCAGACCTTCTAATGAACACCCAGGTCTGATCTCCCTTAGGGTGGACTTGTTGGATCTCCTTGCAGTCCAAGGGACTCTCAAGAGTCTTCTCCAACACCACAGTTCAAAAGCATCAATCCTTCGGTGCTCAGCCTTTTTCACTGTCCATCTCCCACATTCATACATGACTACTAGAAAAACCATAGCCTTGACTAGACAGACCTTTGTTGGCAAAGTAATGTCTCTGCTTTTCAAAATGCTATCCAGGTTGGCCATAACTTTCCTTCCAAGGAGTAGGCATCTTTTGATTTCAAGGCTGCAGTCACCATCTGCAGTGATTTTGGAGCTCTAAAAAATAAAGTCTGACAGTGTTTCCACTGTTTCCCCATCTATTTGCCATGAAGTGATGGGACCAGATGCCATGATCTTAGTTTTCTGAATGTTGAGCCTTAAGCCAACTTTTTCACTCTCCTCTTTCACTTTCAGCAAGAGGTTCTTTAGTTCTTCACTTTCTGCCATAAAGGTGATATCACCTGCATACCTGAAATTATTGATATTTCTCCTGGCAATGTTGATTCCAGCTTGCGCTTCTTCCAGCCAAGCATTTCTCATGATGTACTCTGCATATAAGTTAAATAAGCAGGGTGACAATATACAGCCTTGATATACTCCTTTTCCTATTTGGAACCAGTCTGTTGTTCATGCGCAGTTCTCACTGTTGCTTCCTGACTTGCATACAGGTTTCTCAAGAGACAGGTCAGATGGTCTGGTATTCCCATCTCTTTCAGAATTTTCCACAGTTTATTGGTTTGATCTCCTTGCTGACCAAGGGACTCTTAGAAGGCTTATCCATTACCACAGCTCAAAAACATCAATTCTCTGGCACTCAGATTTCTTTATAGACCAACTCTCACATCAGTACATGATTACTGAAAAAAAAAAAAAAAACATAGTTTTTACTATATGGACCTTTGTCAGCAAAGTAATGCCTTTTCTTTTTAATACACTGTCTAGGTTTGTCATAATTTTTCCAAAGAGCAAGTGTTTTTTAATTTCATGCAGTCACTGCCCACAGTGATTTTGGAGCCCATGAAAATAAAGTCTGTAACTGCTTCTATTTTTACCCCATCTATGAAGTGATGGTACCAGATGCCACAATCTTAGGTTTGGGGAACTAAGTTTTTATGATGTGGATGCCATCACTTTTCCTTTTGTAGATGTATTGTTCAATTTGGAAGTCCAGATTGGTGCCACCTGATGGGTTCCTGCTACAAGGAATTTGAGGACATATTCTCCCTTCATCTGTATTATATCAAGGATTCTAGACACTGTGAAAATTTCCTGTTGAGTTAAGCTGGGGTCCCAAAACAGTGCTGCATGGTACCCTCTCTCAGTAGCACTGAGCGGCATTTTTTTTTTAAATGCATCATCCCTTGATTTCAAAGAGAAATTTGCAACATGGCAAAAATACACATTCTGAAGGATTCACTTCTTCCTCTATGTGACACTTTCTTTTACTGAAGATGTGTTTCTGTTTCCTTGCTTCAATATAGTAACTATGTCCCAAAGGACTCTTGAATTGTCACCCACTGATTTAGGAAATTGTATGATCTGGTAGTCAAATGTAGCTCTCTGAGTTCCTGGATTGAACAGTTTTGCTCTTTAATGGCTCTGATCAAGAATCAATAAAATGGCAAAAGAAATGTGCACTATTCATCTCCTTCATATGAAGAGGGATGTGAGAAAAGATGTATTTTAGGGATGTGATTTGAGTGTTTTGGCAGCACAACAAACACCAAGACATTCACATTGTTAGAGACAGGTGAAATATATACTCTAAAGGCAAAAAAAAAGAAGAAAGAAATCCCAGTATATGAGTTACTTACTTAGTTGAAAATACTGTAACAGCTCATTGGGCAATTTTGTAATCAGATGAGCCCAAGGGACAAATATGATCAAGTTTAAAACAGTTCATTTTCTTTGAATGCAGCTGTATACAATGCCCCAGGAGATACTAGAAGCAATGAAACTACAGCGACTCATTTAATGACATATTCAGTCCCCAAAATCCATGAACAGAAACACATATTGTTATGCTTTGAAGGGTAATCATAGAGCCCATGGAGTCCCTTCCACAGAAAAAGCAAAGAAGCTGGAAACCTCCCACTAATGACCATCTTAATTGTGTGGCCTTCTTTAGGATGGTCTTTTGAAAGTATTTTTCATTTTTTCTTTGTATCTAAGTTCATAGGGTTAAACTAATGCTGTGATTGTCATAATTGTTATTTCTCCCCCAGTGATTTTACAGCCAACAAGGGAACATTTAGCACCCACTGATTCTTTGTGGAAAATAATCTATTTAGGGATACTTGCTTCAGTTAAATCTTTTTTTTTTTTTAATGCTTCTTTCTTTTATTTTATTATGGAGAAATCTGTACTAAGGCAGAACTGGAGCTTCCAAAGAATTCACTTGTCTCCCTATTTATTCTTTTCTAGAAGTAATAGGCCTCTGTTGATAGCAGCTCAGATGGGTGCTAAGAAAGCAATTATGATTAAAAACATGATGGGAATTCAGAGAGCTGCAGGATGTCTGTAAGTATCAAGGACTCTTGTTAAGGTCTTAATCCCACACTCATTATATGGCTTCTTTTTAAGGATTGTCTATCAGTAATTTCTTGGTTATTAAAAACTTACATTTAACCCACAGATATAATGTGAGTCAGCTCTTTGAACAATATTTGATACATTTTGGTTAGACATAGAAAGATCTGGCATTAACAATCTCCCTTTAACTGAAGGAAATTCACTTTGAAACAACATGGTAAACAAATGAAGTAGGATGATTTTCCTCAGCAGTGTCTGGCATACATATTAAATGCAAATTTATTTCTCTTCCAGTCTTTTCTAAAGCCAAGTATATTTCCCATAGAGAGGGGAGAAAAACCTTGGGTAACTGTAATAGAACTAATTTGTTTTAATTATATTTATATATATATATATATCTGTTTCTCTCCATATTATTAAAAGGGAAGGATAAACAGTATCTTAAAGTAAAATTCAGAATTTAAAGTGTAATCTGTACCTTAGAAAATGTAGTTCCTTGGGGCCTATGTGGCCTTGTTTTATATTGTTTTCATTGCATGAGAAGTTGATGATAACTGTATCTTATTGATGTCAGGAGGCATAGTTAGCAAAATCAACAATTTTCTCAGCCTAGAGAATCTTTATGACAACTAAAAGACACAACAGGGAGCTGAGATCAGTGATGGCCAATGAATTAATATGTTACTGGATTTTGGAGCATCAAAGAAGACCCTCCCTCGTGGGTGTTAGTTCTTGGTAAAGACACAAAGAAGAATCTGAAGTCCTACCTACAACAAAAACAAGTTTATGAAGGAAAGAATACCTCAGCGGGAGGTAGGCCAAACCAAGAAAGGTACTGGTGCTGGAATGATGAGGTACAGTGTTTTCAAGATATGGCTTTTACATATTCATCTAGGTGGGAGTGGACTGACAGTTTTGATTGACAGTTACAAGTTACCTAACAACAGCCTCTATTGAGCATGTCTTTCCCATAATTTCGTCTGTTATAATCAGATGTATGTGTGTATAGAACGTTTATGAACTCTTAATGGGCTCCCGGCTGACTAAGGTCACTTGGGGACACAGCTGTGCATCAAGGATTCACATTCTGGATTTGGAGAAGGCCCTATGTTTAGTCTGTATCCAGTGTGTGCCTAGGATGCATGTGCCAGAGTTGGAAAAATCTCTGTGGTTATTTTGTAGATATCTGTGAGTTCTCCTGGGCCCTGTTGGCCCCTGATTGGGGTGGGGTTTAGAGATCACCTTGCATCCTTTTCTGCTAGGCTCAGGCCTGTCTACTTAATAAATAGATGATCAGAAAATACACATTCCTACAGAGATCAATTAAGGATATATGAGGAAATACAAAAGGACAAAGGCAGTAGCCTGGTAATTGTTCAGGGGAAGTTAAGCTTCTATAAATATTGTAGCTACTAAATAACTTTTCAAGACTCGAAGTACCTCAAAGCCCCAACTCTAATTCAGAGCAATAGCAAGGCATGACCACATAAGAAGAGTTATTTATTGTATGTAAGGAATAAAATCACATGTAAGTTCTGTTTTAGGAAAGATTAAATGTATACACAAACAAGATAATTCTAAAGCTTGGTGACTGCTTAAACTGAGGTAAAAAGTTCTATCAGGATTCAGAAGAATAAACTGAAGCAATTGAAAGTTTAAACCAAGGGCTGAACTCTGTGGTCAGCACAAATTACATTGCCAGGAAGGCAGTCCTGGAAAGATATTAGTTTGGGACATGTTCCCTTTTATTTGCTAGACATATAGTGAAGGTAAATTCACTGGACATGAAGAATTATATGATTCTTTATAGCTCAGAAGGACAAAATAAGAACATTAGCAAAATACAGCAAATGAATACAGGTCTAATCATAAATAGAGCTTCCCTGGTGGCTCAGACAGTAAAGCGTCTGCCTACAATGTGGGAGATCCAGGTTCAATCCCTGGGTCAGGAAAATCTCCTGGAGAAGGAAATGGCAAACCACTCCAGTATTCTTGCCTGGAAAATCCAATGGATGGAGGAACCTGGTAGGCTACAGTCCATGGGGTCACAAAGAGTTGGACATGACTGAGCGACTTCACTTCATCTTCATATCATAATTAAGGACAAAGTATTTTTAAGAACAAAATGAAAACTTGTTCCGGATGGAGTGTTTTGTGGGTGCAATTACACAGAATAATTTAGAAGTCATCTACTTCAGAGAGCCAGTACTGATCCAAGAAAAAGAGATATTCTGGAATGGGCTTTACCAATCATATGGGGTAGATAACATCATTATCTAGGATACAGGATATTGGGCTTCCAAGACTATTGAAACTAACTAGGTGAATGGCCTTTAATAAGATATTTTCCCTCTCTTGTTCTAACATTTTCTCTGTTAAATGGTTGCTTGGACTAGATGTATTCATTTTACAATTAGTTTCTATTTTGTTCTAGGGGCCAAACTTAACACTACATCAGTTCAGTTCAGTTCAGTTCAGTTCAATTGCTCAGTCATGTCCAACTCTTTGTGACCCCATGAACTGCAGCACGCCAGGCTTCGTTGTTCATCACCAACTCCCAAAGTCCACCCAAACCCATGTCCATCGACTTAGTGATGCCATCCAGCCATCTCATCCTCTGTCGTGCCATTCTCCTCCTGTCCCGAATCCTTGCCAGCATTAGGGCCTTTTCCAATGAGTCAGCTCATCACAGGAGGTGGCCAAAGTATTGGAGTTTCAGTTTCAACATCAGTCCTTCCAATGAACACCCAGGACTGATCTCCTTTAGGATGGACTGGTTGGATATCCTTGCAGTCCAAGGGACTCTCAAGAGTCTTCTCCATCTCCACAGTTCAAAAGCATCAATTCTTCGGTGCTCAGCTTTCTTCACGGTCCAACTCTCTCATCCATACATGACTACTGGAAAAACCATAGCCTTGGCTAGACAGATCTTTGTTGGCAAAGTAATGTCTCTGCTTTTCAATATGCTATCTAGGTTGGTCATAACTTTCCTTCCAAGGAGTAAGCGTCTCTTAATTTAGTGGCTTCAATAACCATCCGCAGTGATTTTGGAGCCCCTCAAAATAAAGTCTGACACTGTTTCCAGTTTCCCCATCTATTTCCCATGAAGTGATGGGACCAGATGCCATGATCTTGGTCTTCTGAATGTTGAGCTTTAAACCAAGTTTTTCAGTCTCCTCTTTCACTTTCAGTAAGAGGCTTTTTAGTTCCCCTTTACTTTCTGCCATAAGTGTGGTATCATCTACACTCTTATTGATATTTCTCCTGGCAATCTTGATTCCAGCTTGTGCTTCTTCCAGCCCAGCATTTCCCATGATGTACTCTGCATATAAGTTAAATAAGCAGGGTGACAATATACAGCCTTGATATACTCCTTTTCCTATTTGGAACCGGTCTGTTGTTCCATGTCCAGTTCTCACTGTTGCTTCCTGACCTGCATACAGGTTTCTCAAGAGACAGGTCAGATGGTCTGGTATTCCCATCTCTTTAAGAATTTTCCACAGTTTATAGTGATCCACACAGTCAAAGACTTTGGCATAGTCAATAAAGCAGAAGTAGATGTTTATCTGGAACTCTCTTACTTTTTCGATAATCCAGTGGATGTTGGCAATTTGATCTCTGGTTCCTCTGTCTTTTTTAAAACCAGCTTAAACATCTGGAAGTTCATGGTTCAAGTATTGCTGAAGCCTGGCTTGGAGAATTTTAAGCACTGCTTTACTAGCATGTGAGATGAGTGCAATTGTGCGATGGTTTGAGCAATCTTTGGATTGCCTTTCTTTGGGATAGGGATGAAAACTGAACTTTTCCAGTCCTGTGGCCATTGTTGAGTTTTCCAAATTTGCTGGCATATTGAGTGAAGCACTTTCACAGCATCATCTTTTAGGATTTGAAATAGCTCAACTGGAATTCCATCACGTCCACTAGCTTTGTTTGCAGTGATGCTTTCAAAGGCCCAGTTGACTTCACATTCCAGGATGTCTGGCTCTAAGGGAGTGATCACACCATCATGATTATCTGAATCATGAAGATCTTTTTCGTACAGTTCTTCTGTGTATTCTTGCCACCTCTTCTTAATATCTTCTGCTTCTGTTAGGTCCATACTATTTCTGTCCTTTATCAAGCCCATCTTTGCATGAAATGTTCCCTTGGTAACTCTAATTTTCTTAAAGAGATCTCTAGTCTTTCCCATTCTGTTCTTTTTTCCCCCTCTGTTTCTTTACACTGATGGCTAAGGAAGGCTTTCTTATCTTTCCTTGCTATTCTTTGGATCTCTGCATTCATATGGGAATATCTTTCCTTTTCTCCTTTGCTTTTCACTTCTCTTCTTTTCATAGCTATTTGTAAAGCCTCCTCTGACAGACATTTTGCTTTTTTGCATTTCTTTTTCTTGGGGATGGTCTTAGTCCTTGTCTCCTGTACAGTGTCACAAACCTCCGTCCATAGTTCATCAGGCACTCTGTTATCAGATCTAGTCCCTTAAATCTATTTCTCACTTCCATTGTATAATAATAAGGGATTTGATTTATGTCATACCTGAATGGTCTGGTAGTTTTCCCTACTTTCTTCAATTTAAGTCTGAATTTGGCAATAAGGAGTTCATGATCTGAGCCACAGTTAGCTCCTGGTTTTGTTTTGGCTGGCTGTATAGAGCTTCTCCACCTTTGACTGCAAAGAATATAATCAATCTGATTTTGGTGTTGAACATCTGGTGATGTTCATATGTAGAGTCTTCTCTTGTGTTGTTGGAAGAGGGTGTTTGCTATGACCAGGGCATTCTCTTGGCAAAATTCCATTAGCTTTTTCCCTGCTTCATTCTGTACTCCAAGGCCAAATTTGCCTGTTACTCCAGGTGTTCCCTGACTTCCTACTTTTGCATTCCAGTCCCCTATAATGAAAAGGACATCTTTATTGGGTGTTAGTTCTAAAAGATCTTTTAGGTTTTCATAGAACCATTCAACTTCAGCTTCTTCAGCATTACTGGTTGGGACATAGGCTTGGATTACCATGATATTGAAATGGTTTGCTTTGGAAACAAACAGAGATCATTTTGTCGTTTTTGAGACTGCATTCAAGTACTGCATTTCCGACTCTTTTGTTGACTATGAGGGCTACTCCATTTCTTCTACTGAATTCCTGCTGACAGTAGTAGATATAATGGTCATCTGAGTTAAATTCACCCATTCCAGTCCATCTTAGTTGGCTGATTCCTAGAATGTCGTAGTTTACTCTTGCCATCTCCTGTTTGACCACTTCCAATTTGCCTTGATTCATGGACCTAACATTCCTGGTCCCTATGCAGTATTGCTCTTTACAGCATCAGACCTTGGTTCTATCACCAGTCACATCCACAACTGGGCATCGTTTTTGCTTTGGCTCCATCCCTTCATTCTTTCTGGAGTTATTTCTCCACTGATCTCCAGTCGCACACTGGGCACCTACTGACCTGGGGAGTTCATCTTTCAGTGTCCTATCTTTTTGCCTTTTCATATTGTTCATGGGGTTCTCAAGGCAAGAATACTGAAGTTTTTTTGCCATTCCCTTCTCCAGTGGACCACATTCTGTCAGACCTTTCCACCATACCCTTCCGTCTTGGGTGGCCCCATACGGCATGGCTTAGTTTCATTGAGTTAGACAAGGCTGTGGTCCGTGTGATCAGATTGGCTAGTTTTCTGTGATTACATACTGGCAAATAAAACAAAATTCCTGAAATTTTTTACTTATATAATGTTAAGATTTTAAACACAAAAAATAATGGTCTATCAGAAATACCGTAGTCTAGTCAGACCGTGGTGAGGACTTCAGATTTCCCTCTTAAGCCATTTGTTTTAACTTCATCAAACTTCTTAACTTTTGTTTCCTTTTGTAATCTATCTATTGAGATTAATGGTGATAACTGCCAAGTAATGTGTGAGATCTCTCTATATTCACATATGTAACATGCCTACTTTAGCGGCATTTAGATAATGCTTACTAAATAGTTGCTGATGACTTTTTCACTTTCTAACTTTTACCCCTCTGATTATGTATTTCAGACTCTCAGGCATAGTGCTCTCAGTATCAGATCATCCATTTAATGAAGGATAATTCCCTGATTGCCTCAGGGCACTTCTGAGTACTATTTAGAGAGCATGTACAAAACAATTTTTTTTGACACAAAATTTAAACTTAGGTCAACTGTTCCTGGCTTCTATAAAACATGTGACAGAAGTTTGGAGTTCCTTTTCTCACAACATAATGATTCTTACATTCTTTATATATATGTATATAGTTTATATATCCTCTTGAGAATGCAACAGAAGTATAGAAGTTAAGAGCGCTCTTCACAGAAAAATGTGCATACACATGGAACAGCACACAATCTTATCATGATTCCAGGCCCCTTGGTCCCCTGAAGTCTTTCCATGTACCCCAGATGGAGAAGATATATATATATATTTTTACTATAAAGAATATATATATATATATATTTACTATAGAAGAGTCAAATTTTAATTTTAAATTCATGAATTCCAAGTGGTTACAGAGCTTGAAAATCATCCTTTACCATTGCTAATCCCACAAAGGGAAAACTTTGAATCAAGTAGATTTCACAGGCCAAGTGCAAATATTGATTTCAACCCTGCCACATAGCCTTCTGCACGCTGAGTGAAGAGACTATTCTGCCCACATTTCGAGGTGAGGTTCATCTAGCCCAGTGATAAATACTGAAAACAAGGCACATGGGATCCAAGTGTCACAAACCACATCCTAGGCTGCTCCTTTAAGTGTCCAGGAGAGGGGTTAAATAATATTATACTTCAGCATGTAGTGATGATTCCCTTGTTGCCGCAGAATTGAAACTAAAAGTTATTTGAAGCCTTCAAATCTATGTCAAAAGGCAGATGATTCTGAAAGCCCTACAATTTTGAGTCTTTATAAGTGAAACTCCTTGAAAGTTTAGATCTAAGTGATAGTTTATTTTATGTAACTATAAAATACATAAAAAAGTCTAAGCTTTATTAAAGCGAAAGTGTTGTATTTTTTCTTTTTATGTAATATATGAGCTCTACATCAGATTTTTATTTATTTAACATATTTATGGAATATGTTCCTTAAATTAGTTTGTGTTCAATTGCCTATGACAGACTATTCTCACTAAATATAGTGTTTAATCTCTTTTAGATTCATTTTCAAAAGATATTCTTATATTATGGACATCATTTCCTAATCCAGCCTGAATGTACTTCTAAAATATCTAAAAAATTATTTTTAAATATAATAAGAAAATATTTTAAGATGTTATTGTGTCATGTTTTGACTAATTTTTAATAAGGGGTATTATTCCACTTCAAAGATGTATGGCTTTAGCCATTTTATATTTCAAAACCTGTTAAATTTTCTGTGAGAATTTAAAGTTTTGATTCCTGTTACATAAAAAGAAAATATAAAAATTGTCTTCCACATCCCCCTCTATGGTAATTACTAAGAAATATTTCTGGTAATGGATATATAATTTTTTTAAGTTCTATTGAAAAATCCATGTAAAACCTCAAAAAAGTTACTGATTTAGTCTGGGTATAATATTTAATGTCCCTGATGTTAGTAATCTTGAACTGTGTGCTAAAAACATTGCTTCATGTAACACAGACAAATAATTCAATTTTTACTTTTGGTGAGCATCAATTTGAATCTTCTAAACTCAAGTTCAAAATTACAATTATTATATTGCTCCAGAATTAAGTATATGTACTATTGACTTCCAGAATTAAACAAAAAAGGAAATTATTTCTTAATGTTCATCTTCTAATTCAGAAATATAAGCCTCAGAAATTATTTGATGCTCAAATGTCACTCTGCTTAAATGAAGGTAAATGGTTCACACAATGTCTCTGTAGACATTAGATCTTTGCTTTGAAAACAATAGCAGTTCACTAAAACCACATGAGCAATTAGGTAAATGTATTACACATATAGAGTTTATCCTGAAAAGAACACTATGTGGAAAAAAATGTTGCCATTTTAAAAGTCTTCTGCTATCATAACCTTAAATATATTTTAAATATAATTTATAATATATTAAAATATCCGTATCCATAATTTAAAGAATAAAAAAGAACGAGAAAAAAGATGAAGATGGTGAGACTTGCTTCACCTTTTTGGGAAGGTAAATACTTCCTAAGACTGGCAGAATGGAGACGTGAAGCTATGTTCTCTTGACTCCAAATTCTGAGCTCTTGCCCACATCCATTATAAACATCATGATATTAAATGTCTTCTCTAGTCCCACAACTTTTGAAATGTTGCAAAAACATTAAAAAATGGTATCTTACTACAAAAAAGCATCATACCACTCTAGTGACAACTATGGCTCTGGAACAAGACTGCCTGGATTAGATTCCTGACACCACACTCAGTGGTTTAAATTAACCTCTCAGTTCTTCAGTTCCTAAACCTGCAAAATCAGCATCATCATTATGCTAGTTTCATAGACATATTACTGGAATAAAATGAAATTAGATCCATTCAACAATATATGGAAATTATTAACAAGGGCCCTGACATTCTCAGTCATTCAGTAGGATCCAACTCTTGGCAACTCTGTGAACCCAGAGCCCACCAGGTTCCTCTGTCCATGGGATTTTCCAGGCAAGAGAGTGGGTCGCCATTTCCTTCTCCAAGGACCCAGGAAGATAATTGATATTCAGTATATGTTAACTGTTAATATGATTATTATTATTGAATATCTTTCCTTCACATGTCATGCTGCATAAAGAATGCAAGTTTTTGTCAGATAAAAATCATTTTATGTTTTTCCATAACTCTCTAACACCCCTGATTCTTGTTATGGAAACTAAATATATAGGTTTCCTTCCATCACCCTCCAAGGCAACAAACTACATAATTTTTATCTGGACATGAATATTTAATATTAAAAAATATTCTATTCTATGAAAACCCAGCCAAAGCCTAACATTTCTACAGAAAGAAAGAAAGGGAAAAAAAAAAAAACTAAAGAAAAGAAACAAAGCCCTTGAAGCTGGACATTTACATCACCTCTAAGACTGCAAATAATAATGCCTCCTTCACAGATTCCCTGCCAACACCTTTTCCTTTATACTGGGCGTACCAAGCTGTTTACCATATGGGTGTTATTTAGCCATTTCAATTGCCCAAGACCAAACTGAATGGCACCCACACAGACACAAATGTCCACACATTTTGTAATTTGAAATATTGAATAATCATTAATACTATTCCGGATGAAAGACAAATGCTTTACCTTTTCATTTAATATTCTAATAGTATTTGCCAAAATACTTTGAAAGACTTTTTCTGAAACTATTCACAATCTTTGGCTTTTCATCTTACCAGACTTCTTTTTAAGTTTTCAAGAAACAAATTTTCATCCATTCTGAGTTTTTTCTCATAATGAACGGCTTTACATTTTAAGTTAATTTTGCTCCTTGCTTTGTTATTTGTGTTATTACAAAACACTGCTGTAAATGACTAGCAGAATGATCTAAAGTCAATTTCCTAAGGAATAAGATTTGTTGTTTTAATGATATATGATCATGCCACTGGCTGCACCCTCCTCTAGAATAGAGAAACTATCTTACCTATATAGCCCATCAATTCATGTTTAGTAAACAACAAATTTATTAAATAAACAATAATTTACACTCTAAACTGTCAACAAGGTAATAATAGTACAAAGTAAAAAAGTAATAGGAATAAGATAATGAAAGAAAATGAATCAGTTTTGACTGGAGAGGAGTCAGAGGGTTTCAACTCATTAGCCAATATTTTATCAAATTTTAAAGTAGAACATCTTTAAAAAACCCATGGACTGTTATACTAGGATAGGGCCATATAATGCTTATATTTCATATCTCTCCCAATGTCCAAAATTATCTTTTTATATCTTCTGTTTATTCTAGACTTTTGAATAGAAAAAAAAAAGACTATGAACAAAGATCAATAGACATCTCTGTGTGATTTAGTCAAATCACTTTACCTGTGTGGTCTTTGTTTGCACTTTTATAAAATAAAATAATTGAACCTTCAAATCATAAGGTTTCTCCCTTTCTACTTCTGACAGTGAAAAACTCACTATTTTTTTGATAATCCAAAGGAAAAAAAAAGCTCAAATTTTAAGAATATTCTTGATTCCCTGTATCTTTTGTCCAGTGACCCAGGAACCACAGCTCTTCACATGTCCTCAGGCCTGCTGGTATGCCATCCTCCCACCATATTTCTCTTTTCTAAGCTAAGTAGAAATAAATTAAAATGTACCACATTGATTTTAAATATAACACATGAACTGTATTCAGTGAAATCTTGAGTCTTAGATGTTAAAAGTTTTGGCTTTAACATTCATCAGGGCTCTATTTTGGTCCCCCCGCCCCAAGTGACCATTTGTTTATTTATTAAAGCATTTCATGATCCTCAAATATTTCATAGGGTCTTGTTACTCAATAACACACAACTGATCAGTGTTCCTCATTATGTATCCTTTTTTATATTTCTTCAGTGGCTTTGGAGAAAATCCAAAATTTCTAATAGTCACTGAGAAATGGATGACCTGATTTCAGCTCAATGGTTTTACAATTTCTCACCTCACAAGTTTTGGTCAAGCACGAAGTTGCCTCTGGCTCTGAAACCGAAGCCACTGTTTCTTACTTTACCGCTTGAAGTTACTGCTTCTTCACCGTCTGATTTGTCTTCATTCTTTTAAGTCAGCCTCGCAGAAAGCCTCCTTTTGCCTTTCTTAATGCCATAGGATGAGATTGGGGTCCCTGCTGTGATCCCATATCTTTCAATGCAAATATTGTATCATTAAACTTACCACAGTGGTTTATAAATACTGCTTCTGTGATCCTTTTTTCTCTTCTAGATTCTAAGCTATTGAGAGTAAGAACTCTGTTTTCCTCATCTCTAGATCCCTCAGGCTTAGAACAATGTTTGGCACATAGCAAGCTCTGTTAAGCGTAGGATGCACACCTGAATCAGTAGTAAATGTCTATCAAACAGGGCAAATTGCCAGCATATGATAGATACTTGATCCATCTGTGTAAGAAATATTATTGTTCTGTGTGGGATCTGTAATAAAGACATTAAAACAATAAAAAAATAGGCACTTATTTATATTGCCAGATAATTTGACACTTAACTTGAAGAAACATTGTGACACATGGCGGATGTTTATCATCATCATGTAGAATGTTCCAGTTTCAAAGAGCATCATAAGTGATGCAACTTGAAAGTGGGAGGAAAGCTGCACATCTTTGAAGCCCCCTCTGGGCTCTGTTCTTGGAAGGGGATAGAAAATGAAGAAGAAACTGTATAGAGGGCTGTGCACACTTGCCAGGGTAGCTGTGTTCAGCCACTCTCTAGTCCTGCCAAAGTGGAGGTGGTACATGGAGCATGGTCTTCAAAACAGCAGATGAGGTTGGTTTGGTCCCCATGGAAACCAGATCTCCCATTGAGAAGTAAACATATTTGGTACTTTTGTAATCAGTACCAATCAAAAGTGAAAAACAATCCATTTTTATTGTACTCATATTGTCTAAGAGAATAGATATTTGAAGTCAGATTCACCAGTGTATACTTCCATTTCTAACACAGACTTTATCAAGTTTTGGCTCTGACATGAGATTTTAAAAGTTTCTCACTTAACTCTGTGACTTAGCTTTATATAGAACTATTGGGAAGAAAATATAGTTAAAAGACCAACATAGCTAAAATGTGTATTTAAGTATACAGTTGTCCACTCCAGAACTTCAGTTATAGACAAACACATTTCAGTATCACAATGAAAATAATGATAAATGAATCTAAATAAGCAGGATCCTTGTCATAGCCACATGATCTCACTTCAGTGAACCTTTAAAATGTGTGTTAAACTTTCAAGAATAGTGGAAAGTATTGTGTTTAATCCTAAAATATTTATTAGACAGTCTTTGTATTGTGTTAGTTGTTCAGTCATGTCCTACTCTGTGATCCCTTGGACTGTAGCCTGCCAGGCTCCTCTGTCCATGGGATTCTCCAGGCAAGAGTATTGGAGTGGATTGCCATTTCCTTCTCCAAGACAGTCTTTAAGAACCGTTGAAGAAAACATTCAATCTTGTTCCTTGAAAGTTTCCCTCTGAACATTACATTTTCAGGTGAAATAATACTCTTTCTATTCTCATTAGTCAGAAGTCTTGGTTTGTGTAAAGATGAGATACATGTCAATGAATAGTAGATATCTAGAGAATTCTATCTAATGTCCTGCCACAATAGGAATTTTATAATTTCTTATGTAATACATAATAAAACATCATGTATAGCCTCTAATTTTGGAAAACTAAAACTTTGCCTTCTTGATTATGTATTTATGAAGCTATAGCACTGAGATATAAAATGAAAGGTTAGTTCACTAACTAAACATTAGAGTCTAAGTGAAATTAAACACCTGGATATTCTAAATAATGGGATATTTGGCATATTATAAACAAAGAATACAGATTATAGTCTCCTTTACTTTTAATATAAAACTTTCAGCATTGTTAAAGTAAAAACAAAATAATAGGACAATTCTCATAAATATGAATCCACTCTAATATATTTATATGTGAAGTCTACAAAATGCTATGTCTAAAACTTGGCAGATTTGTCTAATTAATCCCAACACACTTGCCAATCTTATATAAGATTGTTCTTTTTACATCATTTATAGAAATTGGCATGCATGTGTTTCTAATATCTCATAAACATTAAGAATTCTTGCTGCTGTCTATTTACTAGGTTTGGATAAATTTTAAAGGAACATAGTCCAATAAAATGTACTATTGTCATGGCTGATGATGATATTGTAGAAAATTTTCTAATATTTTTGTTGGAAACATCAGTAGAATTTTGTATCATGTTCCAATATAACATAAAGTTCAAATTTATTGCAACTATCTTAGCAAACTTAAAAAAAAAAAAAAAGAAAAAACCAAGATTGAAAAAGCAACCATCTCACAGATAAGCACTTTCCATGTGTACATGCTGTTCTGGAACAGAGCATTTCAAAGATGGCCTATGAAAGCTGAGACAAGGACAAACCTCAGCTGCAGGGGTTTCTGACCTTGCTTATTACTAGGATTGAAGGGTCCAGGGATAGGAGGAATTCTTTTTTTTCAGCCTATTTGCCCAAGTTCTTTATAATTACTTTCTTAATACACTGCCCTGCTCCGGTACCTGACCACCTACATAGGCTTTGGTCAAGTGCAATGTTCCAATGTCCTCCTCTAACTCTGACCTTACTCCCTGTCTTAGTACATTCAGGCTGCTTTGGCAAATTACCATAGATGGAGTGGCTTATAAAAAACAGAAATATATACAACAAGGTACTACTGTATAGCACAGGTAGCTATATTTAATATCCTGAGATAAAACCATAATGGAAAAGAATATAACAAAGATTGTATATATGTGTATGACTGAGTCACTTTGCTGACAGCAGGAGTTAACACAGCATTATAAATCAACTATAGATTAATAAAAGTTTTTTTTTAAGAAATTAATTTCTCACAGTTCTGAAGGCTGGGAAGTCGGAGTTCAAGGTGCTGGCAGATTCAACATCTGGTGAGAATCCACTTCCTGGTTCAAAGGTGACTTTCTTTTTACTTTGTCACCACTTGGTAGAAGGTTTGAGTGAGCTCCCTGGATTCTCTTTCATAAGTGCACTAATCCCACTCATGAGGGCTCCACTCTCAAGACCTAATTACCTCCCCAAAGGGCCACCTACCAATGCCATCCCATCAGGGATTAAGTTCAACCTGTGAATTGTGTGGAGACATAAACTTTCAGTTTATGCACTCCTTTACCTTACTTCCTTTTGCATGTTCTACACATTTCAGTAAACACTTATTTTACTGGAAAAGGGCATAATAAAATTAATATACAAATACCATTATCATGCTGCTGCTGCTGCTGCTGCTGCTGCTGCTGCTAAGTTGCTTCAGTCGTGTCCGACTCTGTGCGACCCCATAGACAGCAGCCCACCAGGCTCCGCCATCCCTGGGATTCTCCAGGCAAGAACACTGGAGTGGGTTGTCATTTCCTTCTCCGATGCATGAAAGTGAAAAGTGAAAGTGAAGTTGCTCTGTTGTGTCGGACTCTTCGCGATCCCATGGACTGTAACTTACCAGGCTCCTCCATTCATGGGATTTTTCCAGGCAAGAGTAGTGGAGTGAGTTGCCATTGCCTTCTCCGACCATTATCATAGAACCCCAATAATTAATTCGCCATTTAATTCTATGACCTTTCCAATTACAGACTGTCACCGTAAAACAATATCGAATAAATGGTTCCCCAATACAGGTGTTTTCCACATTTGGTAAAAAATTAAAATTTATTTCCAAAATGAGGTTAGACCTGAAAAGTGATTTCTTCTCAACTAGCCAAAAATTTGATTGCTGTGAGTCTTAGAATCTAATTCAATTACATATACTCCATGACTTAAATAGTTAAGGGATTTTTGTTGTTGTTGTTTAACCATTTCAGAGTCCTTATCTTCTGTCATTTATTATATTGGTTAATGTCCAATGAGGAGATAGAAAACTCACCAGCTATTCTAGCACAGATAATATAAAAAATTGTTAATGGGTTTAAAATTGATTAAGATACAAAGGCAAAAATGGAGCACTAGGTTATTGCAATGGGAACAACTGGAGGAAACAGCAAACACATGTAGGGCTGGAAAACAAACAGAAGATGGTGGAATTATTAAAACTGAAGTGATTTGATGAAGGGCCTCTGAGCTGGCACTGGTTCTTATCCCAGGAAAAGGACTTTGAGTGGCTGGAATTCAGACTTCTGTGGAGGGGGACTATCCCACAAGTTTTGGTGTTTCTAAAGAGGTGCAGAGAAGGCTGCTTCTAAAAGTACTCAAAAAAAAAAAATGCAAACTGGATTCAACTGGTGTGATGGGAACCAACTATTGCCTTAATAAGGACTTCCCTGGTGGCTCAGATGGTAAAGAATCTACCTGCATTGCAGGAGACCTGGGATCAATCCCTGGCTCAGGAAGATCCCCTGGAGAAGAGAACAGCAGCCCACTCCAGTATTCTTGCCTGGAGAATTCCATGGACAGAAGAGCCTAGCAGACTACAGTTCATGAAATCACGAAGAGACAGGACTGAGGGACTAACACTAGAGTGAAGCTGGGAAGATGCTGACTACACTAAAAAGCCAATGGAAACAAAAAGGAAACAGCAAGTCCCTTTTTCTTTTTCTAACTTTTTTGCCTTCCTTTAGCATCCCACTCAGCTTAAAAGGGAGCCAGCTGCCCATCCAAAAATGTGGTTTGTGGTGTCCCAGCCCAAATATTAATGATGGCGGTGGGTGTTGAAACTGGGAGACAATTGCTAAACAACTGACACACTTACTTCACTGAACTTTAAGTAATTTGTGTGGATAACTGTCTCTTCAGCCTAAATACTCCTCCTTGAAAGCAGGAAATATATTTGTATCCATCCCATTATCTGACATAGTATTTGATATAATGTTGCTGCTGTTGTTGTTCAGTCACTGAGTCTTGTCTTGAATCTTTGTGACCTCATGGACTGTAGCCCATGAGGCTCCTCTATCCTCTACTGTCTCCCAGAATTTGCTCAAATAGTTGCTGTTAAAAAAGTATATGGTTAATGTATAATGGCCTATGTTTATCTATGTTTAATATTATTCTGTTAGAAACAATTATTCTAGTTTTAGAATTTTAATTCAATCTCCCTCCCCACAAAGTGATAGGTCTATTTATCATTGCCAGCTTAGTGGTAATCAGCAGATTTAATATGTATTACCTATTTGCATAAGAAATTGATGTGAAATATATTGTCAGTCCTCTCACTTAAGAGGACATAAAGATCACCTGGATTAAAAGATCAGCTAGTTAAACATAGGTTTACCACAGAGATTCTGATAGAGCAGGCCTTGTGTAGTACTTGAGAACTTGCGTTTCTAACAAGTTCACAGCTGTGCTGATGCTCATCCATGGACCACATTTTAATTTTATACTGCTTTAGTACAAGGTTAGAATGTGGCAGCATTTAAAAACTGCTTTACACTTTAGTTCGATAAAATATTTATTGAACACATTGTATGTATAAATTACCCTGTTGGGAACTGCAAAAAATCCAGCAACAATTAAGATATGTTCTCACAAGGAATTTATAATTTAACAACTTGGTATAACACATAAAAACTTTAAATAGGGACTAAAAAGTGTAGTTAAAGTTCTTTGGGACACACAGAGAAAGAAATAATAATTAATGGATTTTTTTGTTTATTTTTTTTGTTTGTTTTAAATACTGCAGTTGACTTTGGGAAGTTGATTATAAATCATACTTTACTCATTTTTATCTGTTCATAGTAGATGGATGATATGATGAGAATTTCCCAGTACATATCAGTATTATCTGGCTTGAAGTATTTCTTATGTACATCAATAATATCATCTTCTTATAGATAGTTTAATTTATCTGTTTACCAAAAAGATGTTATTTTAAGACCAATAATTGGGGTTGTATTATTGGTATATATATTTTTTAATTTTGAAAAAAAATTTAATTTTTAAAAATATGACATTATTCACATGTTATGTTTATCATGTTTTTTCTTTTTCTTATAAAGAAAGAAAACAGACAGCTTTAATATTAACTTAAATAGAAAGATATTTGGATGAATAATGTGGCTTGTTGAAAAAAAATTCACAAAAATTTAAAAGAATATAATATGGTACAAGCACTGTTTTATCTCAGTTTGAAATAATATGTAAAATGCTAGCAATTTATACATCATAGAACATTCATATTCTTGTTTTTGGTATGTGTGCTCAGTCACTCGATCATGTCCAACTCTTTGTGACCCCACTGACTGTAGCCCACCAGACTCCTCTGTCCATGGAATTTTCCAGGCAGGAATACTGGAGCATTTTGCCATTTACTTCTCCAGATGATCCTCCCAACCCAGGGATAGAAATCAAGGCTCTTGCATCTCCTGCACTGGCAGGTGGATTCTTTATCACTGTGTCGATATATTGTACCCTTAAAATTTTATTTCCTATTATTTATTAAAATATTAAAGATCGCTAAACAGGCTAACATTATAATGTAAAGTCTTCCCACCTGAGAATTAATTGCTATTGAAATATGGCAAAAATAGTTCTAGTACTTAACAACACTAGATATGGTAATTCTAAGGTAGCAAGTTATCATCATCTAGATTCAATCCAGATTATCATACAGTAAGTTAAACTTAAATGTCCCCCTTAAAAATGACTCTGCATATTTGATGGTTATTTGGCAAAGCTTTATAAGCTTGATAAAACATTGAAATTTCCTAGGAAACAGAGGGTCTCAATTTTTTTGGTAAAAATCTTCCCAGATGATTCTAAAGCATAGCCAAGTTTGCAGCTTATTATTTTAAAATTAACAACAAGGTGTGTTTTTTTGTTGTTTTGTTTTATCACCATATTTATCACTTTCCCATCCAAATCTATTTGCCTGAATCCTGTTGATCTTTGATTAAGACAGGAATTGAGTTCCTTAGTGATGGCAAAAAGAGCTTATCCTTCATTCTATAACAGTGATCATATTTGGGGGATATATTAATTCAGAGGAATAAATAATTGTGCCAACTCTATGAAAGGTTGTTGATGAAATCACAAAAAAGACGCCAGGAATCTTGGCCTCCAGAACAGAAGAATTCAATCAAGCCAGAGACAAGGCTTGATCACTCAGAGCTTTTGTGTAATAAAGTTTTATTAAAGTATAAAGGAGATAAAGAAAACTTCTGACATAGGCATCAGAAGAGGGCTGAAAGAGTACCCCCTTGCTAGTGTTAGCAATGGAGTTATATACTGTCTAATTAGTTATTACAGAGAATCAGAAGAATGTCTGGAAGTTGTAAAGACCTCACTAGATCTACTCCCATAATTTACATTTTAAAATAACAGGATTAACATTTAACAATAGAAAGATCCTCCAGACCCACTTCCATAATATACATTCTAAGATACCAGGATTAATCAGAAGGTTTTCAGGAAGGAGAAACTGTCCTCCAGCTAGGTACATTGTTGTTGTATAACCCCTAATATAGAGTTTAAACTGAGTTGTGTAATTGGCTAAGGCTAAGGAATGCAGAGAAAAAAAAAAAGTTTGTCCTTTTCTCCTCCTTGAGAATTCCAGACCGCTCTCTTCTTGGGGACCCCTAGACTTCTTACCAATCTACCTAGGAAATGACTCTCTCATCTATATAAAATGAAGTTGCTCAGTCATGTCCAACTCTTTGCAACCCCATGGAGCACATGGAGTATACCCTAACAGGCTCCTCCATCCATGGGATTTTCCAGGCAGGAATACTGGAATGGGTTGCCATTTCCTTCTCCAAGGGATCTTCCTGACCCAGGGATCTAAGCTGGGTCTCCCGCATTGCAGGCAGTTGCATAAGGCATTGTGCTATTACCACTGGGAATATAAAGATGAATTTGATGGAGCATTTGCAATCAAGGAGCTTGAAATTTGTGGAAAGAAACATATGCACAAAGATTTTTCACATTAGAAAAAATTTTAGGCAGTTTTCACAACACTGGCTACACATTTGAATCACCTGGAAAGTTAAAAAAAAAGTACTGATGGCTAGTCCCACCCCTAGAAATGTTGATATTAAATCTGAAATGCATCAGAAGTCTTTAAGTGCTCCTCCAGTCAATAATTCTCCAGAGTTCACAGTAAGAAAAAAGTGCTACAAAAATGGGGAAATGAAAGTTCTTTGAGGAAGAGGTAGCATTTAATATTAATAGAAACTAATCATCATGAGCTTACTATATACTCAAATCTTTGCATGATTTAACTTAGTCATCACAATGACCCTTAAAACTGGGTTATAGAAAATGAAGTAAATGGAATTCTAGAAAACTTGAGTAACTTATCCAAAGCCAACAATCTGGTGGAGCCCAAACTGGAACCCAGAGATTCTGACTTCAGGACTTCTCTCAAATGCTGTGTTATTCTTCCTAAAGAATGGAAATTTAGGAAGTAAATGAATGAAAAAGACACCAGGAAAACAGCTTGGAGTGACATTAACAGGCAAGGGCCCTGGAGCCAGTCTTGTTCCCCCTTGAATCTTGTCTCTCCCACAGCTTCCTTGGTGGCTCAGATGGTGAAGAGTCCACCAGAAATTCCGGAGACCAGAGTTCAATCCCTGGGTAGGGAAGATCCCCTGGAGAAGGGAACAGCAATCCATTCCAGCATTCTTGCCTGGAGAATTTCATGGAAAGAGGAGCCTGGTGGGCTACAGTCCACTGGGTGGGTCACAAAGAATCAGACGTGACAGCGACTTTCACTTTCACACATTTTCACGTTCTCTTAGTCAGTTCCCTAGCTTCTCTGTGCCTCAGTTTCCTCATATATACAAGGGATGATAAGATCAATCGTTTGAGCTTTTGTGAGGATGCAATGAGTTACTACATTAATATTAGCAATCATAATTATTGTTTTGAGGAAAAGAAAAACTACTGGAAACCTGAAATGCCTGGCTGTGGAATGACTGAGGATCTGGTGTGTTGAATCATGAGAAGTAGAGTGGCCTATAGCTAACATGACTGTAATTCTAGGTTTGTATCTATTTTCTAGTAATAACTGATAGTGCCTGTTTTTTCTTAAATGTGGGACAATAAGGAGAAGATCTATCATGATAACATACAGGCATACCTCTTTTTATTGAGCTTCACAGTTATTGCAGTTTTTACACAAATGGAAGGTTTGTGGCAACCCTGCATTATCAGATGATAGCATTTTTTAGCAATAAAGCATTTTAAAAATTAAGTTATGCTCATTGTTTTATTAAACATAATGCTACTGTACACAGTTAATAGCATTGACTACAGTATAGTATAAATATAACTTTACATGCACTGGGAAAGCATAATGTTTGTACAACTCACTTTATTGCCCTAATCACTTTATTGAAGTGGGATGGAACAGTACCTGCAGTATTTCTGAGGTACACCTGTGTCACGCTGTAACAGACCAAGTGAAGGGTTTAGAGAGAGAACCATTCAGTTGGACTTTGAGTTAAGAAGGGGGTTCTGGAGGGGAAGCATATGTAAACCCATGGTGATATCATGACATTGTATGGCAAAAACAATAAAAAAATAAATAAATAAAATAAACTATTAAAAAATAATAATAAAAATAAAAATAACAGAAAGGACGCTTGCTATATCTTTAAAAAAATAAAAATAAAAAAAATAAATTCCATATATATGCGTTAGTAAAAAAAAAAAAAAGAAGAAGTGCCATAATCAGAAAAAAATAAGATCTGTGCTTTATAAAGATAACGCCAGCAACAGTGTGTTGGATGGATTGCAAATTGTAAAATTTGACAATTTCCAAATGCAAAGTGGTGTAAACACATGCTTTGAGAAATATAGTGGGCATTTGGGGACATAAATCAAGGGGAAAAGATAGAGAATGGGATGTATCCTAGGAAGGCTAGATCTTTAATCTTTGAAGTCAGGGATCAAGCCAGGAATTGTTTCATTATTAAGGCCATGTGTAGCTTGAAACACTCAAAAAGACCCAGCCTCAATAAGTTTGGCCAAATTGCCAGTGGTGTGTGGATTTGGATTTTTCTCACTCCAGGAAATTATAACAATTCAGACCAGACTAGAAAACACAGGGTCATATCTCATCATTTACCGCCCATGGCCTGGGAATGGGGACTAGGTGGTCAAGCACAGCTATGTAATAGTGGAAAGGAGAAAGGAGATAGTGTGAATAGAGAAAGGAGACTAGAAAGAGAGGTGATTGCCATAAGATCTTATAAAAAAATAACTGCCATTGATTTGAATGAACAAGGGAGAGCGGCTCTTAGGGAACAGTAAGTCCCATTGTTTTCGTTACTTTGGTGATTTTCACATGGATAAGATATGTCAGCCCAAGATTCTTTTTAAAAGAACATATCACCTCTCACATAACATTCCAGAAACATGGCAAATAACAAGTGTGACTGCAGAGTGAACCTATGACTGGAAACTGTAGCCAGAATTTCTGCATTCCTTGCAAGTACCCATAGTTCCTTTAATTATACTCAGAGCTTGTAAACAAGAAAGTGATTCATAGATGTAGTGAATCCAAGAGGTAATCGAAAAAATAAAATACAATAAATATATGGTCTGGCACCACCAAACCAGATTAAAGCAACATTGTTTACTAAGGAAGAGAAATATTTTGGAAAAATAATAGTAACGATGGAATCACAAGCAAAATGCTACTCATTTGTGACTGAGGAAGAGATTGTTAATTTTGATAAGCATAACAAAGATGAAGGAAATAAAATGAGGGAAATGACTTACATTTTAAAATTACACCTTTAAGGGAAAAAAATTATTACCTATCATCACATTTCAAATCTTTGCTTTAAGAGAGAGAGGAAAAAAAAAATCCTAGAGTCCATTATTTTGATGATTACTGAAAATCTTTTTACATTTCTCTTCCATCTATTTCTACTATTAAATATCTCTATCTTGTTTTACTAATTCATGTTTAACTAAATTTTTAGGTTTTACAGGCTCATTAGAATTGCTTTGCCTCTTATCCAGATTTGCATCTATGTAACTTTAAGAAATCTCTAATGCCAATATGAAACTCATAAAATTTGGTAGTGAATCAGACCAACAATTTAGGAGGTAGTTTCAGGGAAAATTCAGTTGTATTTAAAAACATCTGCAAAATACTTTTTCCCTGAAGCATCCAGAAGGCACACATGAAGTTGATTGAGACTATTAGACATGAAGTATTTCAATCAAAGTTATCATTCCACCAGAAGTAATCATTTGTTCCACTTATTAGCAATTAACATGTGGCTTATCACATGATTCATTAGCACACTTCTGCTGGTATCCAATTAGCTTTCCCAGAATTCCTATCACACTCCCTGGCAGGAAGTCACCATGGTGACATCTGTTTCTTGTAGAGCTATCAAGAACGATAAGCCGCTTCTTGTGTTGCTTAAGTCATAGATTCTTTCCCCTTTTCTCCAACAGCTAATATATTCTTTTTCTGCCATATGGAAAAGATAAATACCAGAACTTAAAATATCAGAATAAAAGAGAAATGAGAATGAAACGCTTTGAACATTGACCATGAAGGAAATACTTATGGAGTGCGTTCAAAGGTGTTGGACTCTTTGTGTTATTTTTATTAAATTAGTGATCACATCAAAAATATGTTGGCTAGCAAAAATTTTCCTTTAGTCAGTCTATTCAAATTTTCAAATGGACACAAACTGTTAAAATCATACACCTTTTTCAGTTATTTATTGCCATGTAACAAACACCCAAAACTTAATATCTTGAAATTACATTGTATTATTATCATAATGAATCTGGGGCTTGACTGAGATCACAGGGTGGTCTCAGATGAAGTCTTCTGTACCCTTGCAGTGAGATATCAGCAGGAGATAAAGTCCTCTGAAGACTCAACTGGACTATGTAGCCATAATGGTTCACTCATGTGCCTGACATTTGATGAAGTTTGTTGACTCTAAATTTAGCTGGTGTTATAAACTTTAGCATCTTAAACCTACCTCTCCATGTGCCATGGGCTTCCCATGGCATGGTATCTTGGTTTCAAGATAGAGTGTCCAAAGAGCAAATTTCCCACAATACCTAGGCAATAAGAGACAAGTTTCTTGTGACCCAGATTTTGGGTCATATGGCATCTCTTCTGTCATATTCTAGTGTTCAAAAGTAAGTTATAGTGTCAACTTAAGTTCAAGAGGAAGAGACCACCCAAGGACCTGGATACACCAGGAGTCATGTCTCACTGGGGAGCCATCTTTGAAGATCAGTTACCAGACCTCAAATTAAGACTTTATATAAAAATCCAGAAAGAACCTCTATGTACATATACACAGTGGAATATTACTCTGCCATGAAAAAGAATACATTTGAATCTTTTCTACTGAGGTGGATGAAACTGGAGCCTAGTATACAGAGTGAAGTAAGCCAGAAGGAAAAACAACAATACAGTATACTAATGCATATATATGAAATTTAGAAAGATGGTAACAATAACCCTGTATGCGAGACAGCAAAAGAGACACAGATGTATAGAACAGTCTTTTGGACTCTATGGGAGAAGGCGAGGGTGGGATGATGTGGGAGAATGGCATTGTAACATGTAAATTATCATATGTGAAATGAATCGCCAGCCCAGGTTTGATGCATGATACAGGGTGCTCAGGGCTGGTGCACTGGGATGACCCAGAGGGATGGAATTGGGAGTGATGTGGGAGGGGGGTTCTGGAAGGGGAATACATGTATACCCATGGTGGATTCATGTCAATGTATGGCAAAACCAGCACAATATTGTAAAGAAAAATAAATAAATAAAATTATTATGACTAAAAAAAAATAAAAAATTGAACTTAAAGAATTATAGACTCAGGGCTAAATTCATATAGAATATTCATTTAATGTCTCAGATTAATCTACACAATACCAAAAGATCAATATATTGAGTTTCATCTTTATGAAAGTATACTAGAAAAATATTTTTCATAAATCAGGTTTCAGACTACTCCCATTACTGAAATATTCATATTTTAGGTAAAAAGTTTCCTTCTTTTTGAGTATTGATCATTTTAAATAATGATTGCTACCATTTATTTAGCATTAACTGTGTTCCAAAGAATTGTTACTTTCATAAAAACCTATAAAAGAAGTATGATTATTTCCCCACTTTATGGATATATCAATAGACAGATTCTCAGAGATTAAGTATTTACTAAGAACCACATAGCTAGTGAATGACAGAGCTACAATTTGACTTTAGGGAATATGGATACAAAGCGCATGCTCTTAAATATAAGATCTGCTATGAAGACCTGTACTAAGACATAGTATCACAGTAATTAGTAATGTGGTTGTGTTATCCTGCAATAGAATCTAAATCAAAGTCAGGGTTTTGGCTAGTATTAATTTCCTATAGCCAAGGACCACTAGAAAATACCTGGAATTGAACAAGCTGGGTTTGTTTTGCACCATAGCATGGAAGAACACACATCTTGGAAAACTGTGGTATCTTCAAGAGAGTTTTAGAAATAGCTATTCTCAGTTTGAGCTTTGGTTCGATGACTTTGGGGAGGGCTTAAGGAAGGCAGGATTTACCCAAGTCTAGATGATGCCAGAATCCACTAGGCCTTCCTTTGTGGCTCAGCTGGTAAAGAATCTGCCTGAAATGCGAAAGACTTGGGTTTGATCCCTGGGTTGGGAAGATCCCCTGGAGAAGGGAAAGGCTACCTACTCCAATTCTGACCTGGAGAATTCCAATGGGGTCACAAAGAGTCAGAACCACTGAATGACTTTCACTTTCCTTCACTTTCAGATGCTGTCAGAAAGTGAGTGCAAATCTATGATTGGCTATCTCAAAAAATTCTACCTATAGAAAGAAGAAAAGACTAGAGTAAGAACCAAGCTGTAACTAGTGAAGAATCAGCAGTCACTCAAGTTAGTCATGAGAAGATGATTGGTATTTTGTGGTTTACACAATGACCTTGTTTTTTGTTGGCACCTAGACAAAATTGTGCAATGGTTTTGCTTTTGTCTCATTTTATCATGGTCTCAGAGTGACCTCATCTGATCTTGGTATCCTTTGAGATTGTTTGTGTCCAGAAGAACAGAATGGCCTGGCTGTGAGGGCCAGGCTAGCTTTGAAGACACTGGGGCCTTGTTGCTCATGTCAGGCCAGTTTCTGGATATCAGGGACTACATTTATTATTTCTTAGTGGGTTGAATTTTTCAAATGAATATAGTATGTCCTATTTCTTTTAGCTCGTTATTATTTTCTTTTAAAACTTAAAATGTTGAATTAAATATCTCACAGACACTTTATATTTGCAACTTGTAATTTCTAGGTAATATTAATAAGATATTTTATTAAAGATCATTTTATCTTTAATTATCATTATGCATCATATTTTAAATGCATTATTATTATATTTGGAGTAAAGCGTTTCCCAAAAAAAGCAGATCTCTAATGTTTTAATAGACTTAAAGGGGGAAAGCTTGATATACTGATGGACTGATTTTATATTAATTAGGCATTTGTTTTAATATTTATGTTAAGCTGCTACTTTTACATTAGAATTGATGTTTTAATAACATGGGTTTGAACTCCGTGGGTCCATTTATATGAGGATATTTTTCAGTAGTAAATACCACAGTACTATACTGGTCCATGGTTAGTTAAATCTGTGAATATGGAACTGTGGATACTAAGGAATGGTGTGTAAGGTGGGTCAGCCACAAATTATACTCAGATTTTCAACTGATTGGAGGGTTGGAAACCTGCATTTCAGTTGAAAATCTGCATTGTTTGAGGGTCAACCGTAATTGCTTTTAGCATCATTTTCTAGACTATTTGTTTTTTTTTTTTTTTTAAAAAAAGTATTTTGAATACAGATAAACTGAGAAGTCACTAGTATATATAAGATTCATAGGAATCCTGTGTTAAATGTTGGTAATATACTGCAATTAAATAGACTTTTTTTTTTTTTTTTAAACACAGTCAGCCATCTTGGATGACAGGGTTAAATGTCCTTAAGCTTTAAAGCAGAGTTCAAGAAAACAGATCCGATACCATTCAGCAGTTGCTAAAATTCAGCATTCAGGTTAAGGAGTGCTACAAGTTATTTCAGTAGGAAAAAAAAATTATCATTCTGAGTTCCTGGAGTACTAAATTTCATTTCTCTGACTACACAATACTATTTATCCTTCAAGATTCAGTTCTGTTTTCCACTTCTTTGCTTGAGATAGACATATCTTTAGTGATTCCTAATATCCTGTTCATAATTTTGTCATTATTTTTGTCTCCTCCATTAGACTGCAGACACCTCAAGAAAGGGGCCATTCATCCCCTCACCTTAATGTCTAACACAATACTTGTCCTCTAATTGATACTCAGAAAATGCCTATTGAATGAATAAATGAGAGAATGGATGAATATTTATTTTTTTGATTTTTATTTTCAGCTTGGATACATTGGCTTAAAAACAAATTCCTTTCTCAAAATTAACAAAGTTATAATACTATGGCAAATGAAATTGCAATCTAACTCCATGACAGCATGCAATAAACAGTTTATTCTAAAAATAATTTTCTAACATATATAATCTAACAATCCTTCATGTGAAGTTGTATTTTTTTCCTGCTCCCAGAAGACAAAATGTTTTCTAAAGGCTGTTTTATTGTTTTGCTCTTGGAATTTGTTTCAGAAAATACAAAACAGGTGTGGGTCATCTGTAGTCATTTAAAGAAACTAAAGAAATTAATGAATTTTTAGTGTATATTTCAAAAGCACATGCATATTCATTTCCTATGCAAATGAAACAGTATTGATATTTATAAATGCCATAATAAAAGTCTTTAAAATTAATATCATAACTTCAAAAACTGAACTTTAATATCTAGAGTGCTAATAGAGGAACCAATAAAACAAACTTGTTAATTTATTATTAATAAAGTTAAGTTAACTTCATTATTATTATTGGTAATTATTGTTTAACATAATTACTAGCTATTATTGTTAATTATTGCTAAGTTAATAAAATTTCTAGATATTTATAGCCAGATATATCTCATTAAATAATGTTGCTATATACTGTTATTCGGGAAAATTTTATAATTTTCTTTTGAAGTCAGACTTTACAAAAAAGCTTTATTCCATAAATTAGTACGTGACAATTATGAAATTTATCTTGTTGTGTTGATTCTTCCAATTATTAAACTTAACTGGAAAACAATAGCAACAAATACTGCCAGCCAATCAATAATAATACCATGAATTGTTATTCTAAATGGACTAATTTTTGCATCTCTTACAATCTCAAAAAAGGTTATATGTAAAGAAGATCTTTTTGGACCCCCTAAATAGTCAAGATAAATATAAGGAGAAGATATCCAGGAAAGAGTTATTTTTCCTTGTTAAAAGAGAAACTTAGAAATATTTTATTCATGCTTCCTAATAAATGTGTTGGATTGTTTCCATCCTGATATAATTAATTAACTAAACTAACTGTAGCAAACTCAATGAAATACAATCTAATTCATTATTCAATTTAGAAATAGTTCGACAAATTTATGTCACTTACATTTATTTATATAATTAATAGTAATTTAAATATTTTAGTGATTAATAATTAACTACATTGGGTTAATTAACTAATAATAATTAACTACAGTGGGTAGAAAATGGCCACCTAATCTAATTTTTTTCTGTCTGGAAAATTCCAGGGACAGAGGACCCTGGCAGGCTACAGTCCATGGGATCACAAAGAGTTGGACATGACTGAAGCACACATATATCATATATCTTCATAGACCTTTATTCTGAGGGCAAACAAAGTCCTGAAATGAATATTAGAAAAATATTTAAAACTGTAAATTTTCACTTCTTTTGTCCTACTCACACCCTTCTCAGAACTGTGACTCTTTCCAGAGGCCAGCCTATCTGCTCCATCCATGGTTTGGCTTCCTACACCATTCTAGAACTTTGATTTAGGCCATTTGGCCAAACTGAAAGACCCTGAATTAGGTCAACACAATAAGACAGTCACCTGCATTTTCAGACAAGATCGGGGACATTCAGGGTGGTATGACAATAGACGGAGGCAGGTCCCTGCCTGCATTTTCAGACTGACAAAGGGATCTGACAAGAGCAAGGTAAATAATGAGATTGAGAAATATTGAAAATGTGCAAAACAAACAAGAGAGAATGGGAAATGAATCTGCAAAACAGAAAATACTTGGAAGAGAAAATTTGTGGTTCTGAATATTTTTAGGGCAATGTGCTGGCCATCTTCTAGTAATCCCTCTGGATCCATTCTCCACTTGTATTCACCATGTGTCTGTGATGACAGCTTCTATGCGTGTATGCTCAGTCGTTCGGTTGTGTCTGACTCTTTTGCAGCCTCATGAACTACAGCCTGCCAGCTTCTTCTGTCCATGGGATTTCTCAGGCAAGTATACGGAATGGGTTGCCATTTCCTCCTCCCAGGGATATTCCTGACCCAGGCATAAAACCTGTGCCTCCTGCATTGGCAGGCAGATTCTTTACCCCTGAGCCACTTGGAAGCCTGACAACCTCATCATCTCTATAGATTCCACCAACAGGTTCTCCTTCCTCTGGCAGACTTTGAAAGGAAGGAGAGTGAGGTCAGATATTTATTCCCTAATTGGGCTTCCATGGTGGCTCAGATGGTGAAGACTCTGCGTACAATGCAGGAGACATGGGTTTGATCCCTAGGTTGGGAAGATTCTCTAAAGAAGGAAATGTCAAACCACTCCAGTATTCTTGCCTGGAGAATTCCATGGATAGAGGAGCCTGGAAGGCTACAGTCCATAGAGTTGCAAAGAATCAGACATGACTGAGAAAATAATACTTTCACTTCCCATTCCTGTTAGGTCACTGTGGCTTGGCCATGAAATTCCTTCAAAGATCTCCTCCAGTTAGGCTGCTTTCTCCTTACACTGTCCTCCTTGAATTCCAAGAGCCAATTTATCCCCTTTGTCCTTAAGACCTACCAGTGGTTATGATTTTGTCACATTAAGTTCAGTTCAGTCGCTCAGTCACGTCTGACTGTGACTCCATAGACTGCAGCACGTCAGTCCTCCCTGTCCATCACTAACTCCAGGAGTTTACCCAAACTCATGCCCATTGAGTCGGTGATGCCATCCAACCACCTCATCCTCTGTCGCCCCTTTCTCGTCCCACTTTCAATCTTTCCCAGCATCAGGGTCATTTCAGTAAGTCAGCTCTTCACATCAGGTGGTCAAAATATTGGAGTTTCAGCTTCAGCATCAGTCCTTCCAATGAATATTCAGGACTAATTTCCTTTAGGATGGACTGATTGGATCTCCTTGCAGTCCAAGGGACTCTCAAGAGTCTTCTCCAATACCACAGTTCAAAATCATCAATTCCTTGGTGCTCAGCTTTCTTTATAGTCCAACTCTCACATCCATACACGACTACTGGAAATACCATAGCTTTGACTAGATGGACCTTTGTTGGCAAAGTAAATTGTGAACCCCAAATTGCAGCAGCTCTCAGTGGTAGCTCCAAACCCCTGACTGACACAGGAGGTATGGAGGATAAGAGAATTCATAAAAAAACCTCATTGGCAGTTGAGAATACAGAGAATTGTATTTCATCTGAACATTATTGAGATGGATATTCTAAACAATTTCAATGTGATATGTAGTTTGATGAAACAATCATCTTTATCATTTGAAGATAAAAATTAGGACATTAAAACTATTCAGTAAGGTGAAGACTTCTGAAAGGAAGCCTCAAACTCACAAGAAATCTTGTCAAGAGTAAGTTAATAGTTGTTGTTTTGAGTGTAATGTACTAAGTGCCTTAGAGAGCATTACTCTTTAATAGCCATCCACTTAATAAAGCAGTTTTATTCTAATTTAGACTCAGCCATTGTATATTATGTTTAAAAAAGAAAGATGAAATATGAAAGAAAAATAAGAATATATTATTCAATAGCTAAAAGTCATGTCTGACTCTTTGCAACCCCATAGACTACAGCACACCAGGTTTCCCTGTCTTTCACCATCTCTCGGGGTCCATCTAAATTTATGTCCATTGAGTCAATGATCCCATCCAACCATCTCATCCTCTGTCACCCCTTTCTCCTCCTCCCCTCACTCTTTCCCAGCATCAGAGTTTTTTCTAGTGAGTCATCTCTTTGCATCAGGTGACCAAAGCATTGGAACTTCAGCTTCAGCATCAGTCCAATGAATATTCCTTCCAATGTATATTCAGGGTTGGTTTGCTTTAGGATTGACTGACTTGATCTCCTTGCTGTCCAAAGGACTCTTAAGAGTCTTCTCCAGTATCATGATTTGAAGGCATCAATTCTTTGGTGCTCAGCCCTCTTTACAGTCCACCTCTTACATCTCTGCTTTTTAATATGCTATCTAGGTTTGTCATAGCTTTTTTTCCAAGGAGCAAGCAAGCCACATTGCATTGTGGCTGTAATCATCATTCATAAGAATATATAATATTTTATGATTACTATATACTAAGAGAAGAAGGAAATGGCAACCTACTCCAGCATTCTTGCCTGGGAAATTTCATGGACAGAGGAGCCTTGTGGGCTATAGCCTATGAGGTCACAAAGAATTAGATGCAACTGTGCACATACACACATATACTAGGAACTTTGCTAAATATTCTTTTTTTAAGCATTTTTTTGTAAAAAAAAATTTTTGAGGTTTATTCTAT
This sequence comes from Antilocapra americana, assembly GCA_007570785.1. NCBI lineage: Eukaryota > Metazoa > Chordata > Mammalia > Artiodactyla > Antilocapridae > Antilocapra > Antilocapra americana. The sequence continues at coordinate 1,934,329 of ML664165.1, read as the reverse complement.
GTTGAGTAATATTCAACTTGTTTGGGTGAAAAGTTCTGAGTCTGGACAAATGTATATAGTCATGCAACACCATTGAAGTTATAGAATTGTTCATTCACACCAAATAATTCATTTGTCCCCATTTGTAATCAATTCTCTCCCCAAAACTCTACCTCTAGACACTAGATACCAGGGATCATCTGATTTCTGTTCCTGTTGATTTATAATTTTCCAGAATTTCATATAAATGGAGTTGCAACTTATATATCATTAGTCTTTGTGTCTAAATTCTTTGCTTTAGCATAATGACTCTGAGAGTAATCCATATTGATGCATGTATTAATATTCTGTTCCTTTTTTTGATGAGAAATATCCTATAATACCACAGTTTTTCCATTTACCTATGGTTTACTTTAGGGTTTCTTCCAGGTTTTATAATTATGAATAAAGCATTTGATTCAGGTAAGGTCTTTGTGATAATATATTTTTTCATTTCTCTTTGATAAATAAAATGGAACCATTGGATCATATGGTAAGTGCATGTTAGGCAATTACCAAACTGTTTTCCTTGAAGTGGTTATAAGTATTGTCTCATTTAATCCCTAGAATACTAAATTCTTATTATCTCATTTAAACCTTAAGAAAGAAGAACTTTGGTTTGCTTCCATTTCACAGATGAAAAAACTGAGGCTTAGAGAGGTGAAGTAACTTAGATGATGACTGTTATTAGCCTGAGAATACTCATACCACCTAGGAATCAGACTCCCTAATTCTAAATCCAGGCATATTTAGTTGGGTTACATAACCACACTAAGGCATAGTTTCTTCATTTGTAAAATTAGGATAGTCATTTTTAAGTGCATTAAATGAGTTAGCATGCTGTGGCATTTAGAACAGTATCTGGCACATAGTAAGCACTCAATAAATGTTAGTTAATAACATTATCTGGGACATACTGTCAATTCCAGTCCAAATCCCAAGTTGGCCTCTTGCCTGAAATTCTTTTAAGTTCAGTAAGATCTGTATCTCTGAATGTGTTTATTTATTTTCTTCCTTGTTCCAGCAGAGTTTAAAATGACATCTGTCAGTATTAGGGAGCTAAAGCTTACCTGAAGATAACAAATAATGAAATTTGTATTTTCAGCTTCGGAGTTTTAAGATTCAGCTACATAGTGGTAGAATAACCAACATACACTTCATGTGTAATAGTATAGCCAGTAAAAAATATATCCTATCTGTATTTGTCAGTCCTTGCATTCACTCACTCAGTTGTGTCCGACTCTTTGTGACCCCATGGATTGTAGCCTGCCAGGCTCCTCTGCCCATGGAATTTTCCAGGCAAGAATATTGGAGCTGGTTGCCATTTCCTTCTCCAGAGGATCTTCCCAACTAGTGATGGAACCAGCATCCCCTGCACTGGAAGGCTAATTCTTCACCAAAGTGTCATCTGGGAAGTCCATTAGTTGGTCTTTATACCTATGTAAAATCGCTGAATCTTCTCCATTTCTTTAGTTCTTATTAATAAAATAGTAAAGTAAGGCTTGGGAAGTTAGAACAAGTCAATAGCAAGCTTGGTGCTAAAGACAGAATCAGAATGAACTATTATTAGTTTAGTTGTCTCCTTTTTACTTGCCAAACCAAGTCAACCATACACACACACATATAAGCCTATACCTATGTATATAATATATATGTGTATATAGGTGTGTGCATATGTATATATGTGTATGTGTGTGTGAGGTTGGTTTGACATGTAACAAGTACAAGTGTGTGTAAATCATATATATATGCATATATATATATATATATATATATATAATAACATACTTGCATTTGGAGAAAAAATTCTGCATTTAAATTAATTTTCCAGCTTTAGAATTGTGGACTCCTAATAGCTCCTAATATGTTACAAAACAACTACCTTAAATTTTCTTAGTTTTGCTCTTGTTAATATATATCAAGGACTCTAAATTGACTTTAGAAACGTACCATTTAAAGGACAAAGGCCATAAATTTTAAATTTTATACTCTTCCTTATACTTAATTATATATAATATAGAAATCATTTTGGTCAGTTTGAGACAATTTTTGATAGTTTATCCTGAGTATTTATATAGTGTAAGATAAATCCATTTTGTCAAGGCATGCACACACAAAAACCCTACTCTATTTAAAAGAATTCAATAAGCCACCTGAATGAAACCATTACAAATGTGAATTATGCATGTGAAAATGGGCTCAGATTTTTTTTTCAGTGAATTTCTCATCATTTGGATTCACCTGCTGTTCGAGCCTATATTGTCTTGAAGAAAATCCAGCTTGGAGTGAAATTTAGAAAGGCAGAATGAAGCAAGCAAAGCCAAGTGATGAGAGCTGTCAGTAGATCTGCCATGGGATAAAATTGGCAGGTTTTGCTTGGCTATGGCCACAGGTGGAACATAATTGTGATGGTTTTATCTACAATACTCTTGAGCCATTTTTCCATATCATGGAAATCTGATTCAACTCAGTCTGACAGATGGCTATCTGATTTGTAGAAATGTGGGGGCCCCTGTGTCTCAGGTCTGAAAGAGACAGGGCTGTCAGACTTTCTGAAAACATACAGAGTCAGCAAGTTGTGACACAAGGATACTGTTGCTTGGTTTCCTCTTTCTACCCCCAGGCATGCACTGTACAAGCCATCATATGTGCATTGCCCCCTGCAGTTAATCCTGTTATCCTGGTTCAGCTTAAATAAGGATGGAAGAGCCAGATGAGCTGTAATAACAAATTCTGGAATTACTTAATTGGATTTTAAATCATTCTGTAACATATGTGGAGGGACACAGTTCTGCAGCTTCATGGTCACTGCACTGAGTTGTAAGGGAGATCTGACTCTGTCCTCCAGGATCAACTGAAAGAGTTAATATTCATGAAATGTTAGTTGAAAGTTACTTTTGAAAAATTCAGAATTTGAAACTGGAAACATTCAGTTATGAATATCACAAAATGCTATCATTTTCCTTCCTTCCTGTGGATCCATTTTCTTATAAATTATGTTATCCCTTTATCTGTTTAGAAATGGAAGACCTACAAAGGCTGATTAGAGAGATTTGATGGCATCATGGGTAATTGATTATCTTTAAAGTAAGTTAATTTTTAAAACAATTCTGGCTGTAATTTTAAGACTGGAGATCTATACAAATGTGTGAGTACAAGGTTTCTTACAGGTTTTTCTCTGATCACCTACATGGCCATACATGATCCTACAGAAGAAAACCAGCTGTGTGTCGAGCTGTTACTGAAGAGCTGGTAGTGTTTTGCCATGATGTGCTCTCTGCTTGGGATGGTCTTTTTCTGCAGATTCCAAGTTTTGGTCCAGGTTTCTATCCAAAAATCACTTTATCAGACTTCCTTGCTACATCCGCTGTCGCTGCCTCACTGTCCATCCACCATCTGTTTGAATATTAGGCACATTTTAATACTGAAAGAATCATATAGGTAGAAATAAGAAACTCGGGTTTGGAGGTTGGATCAAAACTGAAAGCATGCATGCATGTGCATTCTCGGTATCCTAAAGGAATTCTGTAAGGTGAAATTGGGATTTTGTTTTGTTGTTGTGTTCAAACAACCTATTTTTTATTCTCAGAGTAGTTTTATCATTCAGTTTAATCTTTAAGTAAAAATTTCTTTCTGCTGAACTCTCTGTGCCTAAACTCAGCATTATTCATTGAATTTGCTTTGTCATTTAATAGATTTTGCTATAATACATTATCATATTTTCCCTCAGTCACCTGTTCTATAAGTTCTGGAATTGTTTCCTTTTCTTGGCTTAAGACGTAAGTCAAACTCTCATTTATTTAGCCGAACTTAAATGATGAAATTTGATCAAAGACACTTCATTTTACATATTTGGTTAAATATAATGTGAGGAGAGGGCACAACAGCATTCATTTTTTTTATAAATCTTTTATAAACAATGGCTTATGAAATCAAGGAGACGTCTAATCAAAATACAAAAACATTTCATTTCAGAAAGAAGTACAATCATTTCTGAGTAATCAGAGAGCAAAAAGTCTTCTCCAAAAATTCAAGTAAGATAGTAAGCTAATAAAAAAGCCACAGCAGTAAGGTGTGGGGGAGGGGATGGCAATGGAAATAACAGAAAGAACTGGTCATCAGGGAGAACTAGAAAGCTTGGTTCAGTTCAGTTCAGTGGCTCTGCTGCTGCTGCTGCTACTAAGTCACTTCAGTCCTGTCCGACTCTGTGTGACCCCATAGACAGCAGCCCACCAGACTCCTCTGTCCCTGGGATTCTCCAGGCAAGAATACTGGAGTGGGATGCCATTTCCTCCTCCAATGCATGAAAGTAAAAAGTGAAAGTGAAGTCGCTCAGTCATGTCTGACTCTTTGAGACCCCATGGACTGTAGCCTACCAGGCTCCTCCGTTCATGGAATTTTCCAGGCAAGAGTATTGGAGTGGGTTGTCATTTCCCTCTCCGTCATTCACGCAGTTGTGTCCACTCTTTGTGACCCCAGGGACTGCAGCACCTAGGCTTCCCTGTCCATCACCAACTCCCAGAGCCTACTCAAACTCATGTCCATCACGTCAGTGATGCCATCCAGCCATCTCATCGTTTGTCTTCCCCTTCTCCTCCCACCTTCAATCTTTCCCAGCATCAAAGTCTTTTCCAAAGAGTCAGTTCTTTGCATCAGGTGGCCAAAGTATTACAGTTTCAACTTCAGCATCAATCCTTCCAGTGAATATTCAGGACTGATTTCCTTTAGGAATGACTGGTTGGATCTCCTTGAAAGCTTGGGTAACTTACCTTTATTGAACTGCTAACCCTGACCTTCTTCTAACCAGGAGGGCTGCAGGTAGGATGCTAGGAGCTACCCAGGCTTTAGTAAACACATCTGGGCATCTATCAAGTCCATCTATTTCTTGCCTTTTTACTTTTTCAAAGAAGAATTAAAGCTGTAATTTTTTTTTAATTAGAGGAAACTGGAGGAAAGGAAAAATGAAAAAATGAGGGTCAAGAAACTGAAACCAGTGATTAGTTTAGTATATGAAATGCATGTCATAGGATCCAGTGAATTTGATCTAGATGGGCCAGTTTTTTCCTCTAAAATCTCTAGAAGCCACACAAAGTGGGAAACATAATCAATCATATGATTTAATGGTCCACAAGGTAAAAGCAAACTAGTTGTCAGTATTTTTTCAGGTATAAAGAAAAATGTTCCCCATAAATAGGGCTTGGTGATATCACAAATAATATTCTCTCAATAACAGACTTCATAATAAATATGTTTTAAAGGGATTTTTTTTTACTGTGCTAATGATGTGATGAATCATTATAATGAAATCTGCAATAATCAAAACAAGGGTCTTCCCTGGTAATTTAATACCATGACAGGAATGTACTAGAATAGTATTTTGTTCACAGAGTTTTCAGTAACATTGAGCAGTTCCACCTCAAAGTACATTCCTTGAGAAGTTTCAGATATTCCAAACTGCTTGTTATGTGCACACTTTTATTATTTTACATTCAGTCACACTGAAAGCAAATCCAACAATTACTTTTTAATGCCAAGGATACTAGTGAGGAGACATGCCTTATTAAACATACTTTTTGTAAAGTATTTTATTTGAATTTATAAAACAAACAGGATTTGCTTAAAAGTGACAAAAATAGAGAGGGGATCTAAGATGGCAGAGGAATAGGATGGGGAAACCACTCTCTCCCCAATAAATACACCAAAAGAACTTTTAAAGACCGCGCAAACTCCATAAAACAGGATCTAAATGCTGGCAGAGGACATCGGGCATCTGAAGGGATGGCCCATTGCCGACGAGAGGAGGTAGGACAAAAGAAAAAAGAGAGAGAAAAAAGTAAAGGGAGAGACAGAGTTGGGGGCGGGGATCCGTCCCGGAAGGGGAGTCTGGAATAAAGAGGAAAAAAAAAAAAGAGGAGAAAGGTTTCCAAATACCAGGGAGCATTCTCTCGGGCGGATTTGCGGTGAATCTTGGAGAGCAAGATAGCTGGGAGTAAAAGCAGATTAATAATTAAGCCCTGCAAGCTCCATTTCTGGCTGGAAGGCACAGGGAAGCAGCGGCGGACGCCCCACCCCCCACTAGCCAAAGCGGACTGCTCAGGGAGGGGCGGGCTGCGCGCTCAGGGGACGGAGCAGCCTGAGCGACCCAACCCAGGGGGCTAACCGGAGATAGACTGAGAAGTAGCTTTCCCCTGGAAGAGTCCCCCTGCCAGGCCCACGCAGAACAAGGAGAGGTGTGGAGTCGGCAGAGAGGCGGCCGGCTGGGCGGAGCTGGGCACCTTCGGGCTGTGGACAGACCCAACCCCTGCCCGAGACCAGCGGGCATAGCCCAGCCCCAGAGAGGCTTCCTCCGCCAAATTGCACACAGAGCTAGGTGCTAACCAAGACTACTGGGGACTCTGGACGGATCGGCTCTCTGCACACCTAAAAAGACGTGCTTAACTGCACGTCGGGAAAGCCGAGCGGTTGGGCCGGGGGAGGGGAGAAGCCGCGCTCCCCAACTGCGCCGGGCAGACGACAGAGAGCCCAGCAGAAGGGGCGGGGGAAGCGCACTCAGCAGTAGCAGGGCAAACTCCAGAGCGCTGAATAGACACATAAAAGACCAGCAAACAGAAGACGCTTAAGCTAGCAGAGGCAACAGCTTTGGAACTGACAGGAATAGCAGATTAAATCCCTGCAGGTGGCGCAGACTGCATAGAAAGGAGTCTATAGACCATGAGAAGTACAAGCCGGACCCAAGGAATGGTCTGAAAAATAACTCGCCGTACGCACCAGCACCAGAGAAAGCCTTAGTTATAACTGTACTAGGAACATCTTTTAAATTTTTAAAACTTTTTTATACCTCTTTTTTTTTTTTTTAGAATTTTTAAGTCCCCTATAACCTTGTTATTTTCTTCTTTTTTCTTTCTTTTCCTTTATTTTTATTTTCCCTTTTTTTTAAAAATCTCCTCTTTCTCCCTTATTGCATTCTCCGTCCTATCTCCTTTCTTACCTTTTATATCTCCACTTAATTCCCCCTTTTTTTAATTTTTTTTTTTTTACTGATTTTTGTTGTTGTTGGTGGTGGTGGTGTTGTTGTATTTTCTTCTTTATCATTCTTTCTTTCTTTTTTTCATAATAGTACTTTTGAGAATCCAGTCTTTACTCTAGATTTTTAATCTTTGCTTATTAGTATTTGGTATCAACTTTGTACCTTTAAGGATCCAAGCTCCAGTACCCATTGCTACCTGGGAGTGAGATCATTGGCTTGACTGCTCTCTCCCCATTCTTGTTTCTCCTCTTTTTTTTTGTTTTTGTTTTTCTTTCTCTTCCTTATCTTTCTTTCTATCTTTTTCTTTGTAATAGTATTTTGAGAATCCCATCTTTACTCTAGATTTTTAATCTTTGCTTATTAGTATTGGGTATCAACTTTGTACCTTTAAGGATCCAAGCTCCAGTACCCATCGTTACCTTGGAGTGAGATCAGTGGCTTGACTGCTCTCTCCCCATTCTTGTCTCTCCTTTTATTTTTTTTTTCATTTTCTTTTCTCTTTTCTTCTCCTACCAAGACACCTTCAACATCCTCTTCCTCTGTATATACTCTACCCAACTCTGGGACTCTGCTTGAGAGTTACCAGCTGTGAAGAACACTGAAATAACTGACCACTGGCTGGATCTGTCTCTCCTTTCTCTCTCTGGTCAATTCTGTCTCCTTCCACACTCTTCACATTTCGATATAACTCTGTGAACATCTCCAAGGGATCCAGGCTGTGGAGGGCACACAGAGGAGCAATCACTGGCCACTTCACTCCCTCACCATCGGATTCCTCTCTTCTCCTTCTGGTCCATGCCATGTAACTCTGTGTACCTGACAGGGTGTCCCTCACTGTGAAGAAACTTCTCATCACTAAACTAGAGGTTCTGCCACCATCAGTGCAGACATAAAAGAGCCCTGAGGCTACTGGAAGACAGGAGACTAAACCCAGACCCTGAGAATTCCAGAAAACTCCTGGATCCAAGAGTTAATTAATGGATAGGAACTCATCAACCTCCTCCATACCAAAACTGAAATTAATCAACCCCCAAGGGCCAACAAGCTCCAGAGTAAGATATACCAAGCAAATTCCCCAGCAACGTAGGAACACTGCCAGGAGCTTCAATACACAGGTTGCCCAAGGTCACACCAAGTCCACCGACACCTCAAATCTCTTTACTGGACACTCCATTGTTAGTTACAGTGAGGAAACCCAGATCAACACACCAGAATACCACACAAGCTTTCCCATCCAGGAAACTTCTACAAACCACACATCTAACCCCTCCCATAGTGAGGAACACCCACAATAAAGGGGCAACACAGCAAGATAAACAAGATGAAAAGGCAGAGAAATATCCAGCAAGTAAAGGAACAGGATAAATACCCCCTAGACCAAACAAAAGACGAAGAGATAGGATGTCTACCTGACAAAGAATTCCGAATAAGGATAGTGAATATGATCCAAAACCTGGAAAATAAGTTGGAGCTGCAGTTCAATAACCTGCAGGCAAGGATTGAGAAGATGCAGGTAAGCTTTAACAAGGACTTAGAAGAAATGAAAAAGAGTCAAAATACAATAAATAATGCAATAAATGAGATCAACAACACCCTGGAGGGAACCAACAGTATAATAACAGAGATAGAAGACAGGATAAGTGAGGTAGAAGACAGAATGGCAGAAATAAATGAAACAGAAAGGAAAAATGAAAAAAGAATTAAAAGAAATGAGGACAATCTTAGAGACCTCTGGGACAATATTAAACGCACCAATATTCGAATCATAGGAGTCCCAGAAGAAGAAGACAAAAAGAAAGACCATCAGAAAATTCTTGACGAGATAATTGTTGAAAATTTCCCTAAATTGGGGAAGCAAATAGCCACTCAGGTCCAAGAAACACAGAGAGTCCCAAATAGAATGAACCCCAAACGGAACACCCCAAGACATATATTAATCAAATTAACAAATATCAAATACAAAGACCAAATATTAAAAGCAGCAAGTGAGAAGCAAAAAATAACTCACAAGGGGAATCCCATAAGGATAACAGCTGATCTCTCAATGGAAACGCTTCAGGCCAGAAGGGAATGGCAGAGCATTCTTAAAGTCATGGAAGAAAACAATCTACAACCCCAATTACTGTACCCAGCAAGGATCTCATTCAAATTTGAAGGAGAATTCAAAATTTTCTCAGACAAGCAGAAACTGAGAGAATTCAGTAACACCAAACCAGCCCTCCAACGAATGCTAAAGGAACTTGACTAGATAGGAAACACGGATGGGATAGGTAATCTGGAACCCAAAACAATAAAATAAATGGCAGCGGGATTATACTTATCAATAATTACCTTAAATGTAAACCGGCTGAATGCCCCAACCAAAAGACAAAGATTGGCCGAATGGATACAGAAACAAGATCCCTATATATGTTGTCTACAAGAGACCCACCTCAAACCTAGGGACACATATAGACTAAAAGTTAAAGGCTGGAAAAAGATATTCCATGCAAATAAAGACCAAAAGAAAGCAGGACTGGCAATACTCATATCTGATAAAGTAGACTTTAAAATAAAGGCAGTGAAAAGAGATAAAGATGGACATTACATAATGATCAAAGGATCAATCCAGGAAGAAGAAATAACAATTATAAATATTTATGCACCTAACATAGGAGCTCCACAATATGTAAGGCAAATGCTAACAA